>ML675621.1:6010713-6464179 GCA_007922155.1 Mesoclemmys tuberculata
TGGGGTGTGACGTGCGTAGCGGTTCAGTGTGACGCTGTGCGCAGGAGGAGCGCGGCGTGTGAAATGGCGTGTGCAGGAGGAGGGTGCCTGGGGTGTGACAGGACCTACTTTCAGAGGTGGGGAGGGCAGCCTGGGCCAGGCGGGCGGGATGGGCCAGTCGAGGGAGGAGGCCTGGCCTGTCTCGTGGAGTCAGCCATGGAAGAAGCGCCTTCGCGGGTCCCCCCGGCGGCTGGGCGAGCCCCAGGCCGGCACCCGCAGTGAGCGTCTCCCGGCTGCCAACCAGCGCCGGTAGCAGCGGTTGCCTAGTAACATGGGGCCGCTCCACACAGAGGCTCTCCGGCCGCGGCTCCTCCTCCCGCGCGGGCCGGGCGGTGACGTCATGCGCGGGAGTTCTAGACCGTTCCAGCGCTGTGACGCCGGGTGGCGTCATTCCAGAAGGTTCGGCGCTGTCGCTATAAAAGGGGCGGAGCCGGCCGGGCGCTGCGCTATGTAGAACGGTTGAGGGAGCCGGAGTCAGGTGCGCTGCTGAGGGCTTGGCCGTGCGACACCGGTAAGAGGGGGCCGGGGGGTGGCTCTGTGTGTCCGTTGCGGGCTGGCGCGATCGGCCGGGGGCTGAGGGAGCCGGTCGCTGCGGTCCTAGCCCCGGGCCGGGCAGCGGCGTGAGGGCGGGAGCGGGTCCCCGGCTCCCTGACGCTGGCTTCGCTCTCCCGCCAGGCGCCATGGTGAAGGAGACGGGCTACTACGACATCCTGCAGGTGAAGCCCGCCGCCTCCTCGGAGGAGATCAAGCGCGCCTACCGCAAGCTGGCGCTGAAGTACCACCCCGACAAGAACCCCAGCGAGGGCGAGCGGGTACGTGAGGCGAGGGCGGGCGCGCGCCCGGGGATGGGGGAGGGGTGTTGACAAGAGCCTGCCCTGCGGGGCGCTGCGCCCACTCCCCGGGCGGGCCGGGCACGGACCCTTCGTGGGGGCGCCTGCCGCCGGCCAGGGCCAGCCCGCTGGGGGGAGTCGCCTGCGGACGGGCTGGGGCGAAGCCGGAGCGTTACCGCTCGTGGCTCTGCAGCGCCAGGCCCGCCTGCGGCGCTGCGCACGGGAGCCAGCTGTAACTGAAGCTCTCGGAAAAGGGTCTCGGCGTGTAACGCGCGCCGCTTCTCTCCCGCCGCCGGGCTGAGCGGAGCAGTTGGGCGTACGCGAAAAGCGGGCCGTAATGCTCACTGCGCCGTCGCTTAGCTCGGGTGCTTTTCTGCATTCAGCCTTCTGTTTCCACAGGACCAACTACATGGCTGCGGCTAGGGCTTTACTTTGCTTCCCAGGGATGATGTCAGTTGCATTTTAAACAAATGGTCCAACTGCCCCATCTTGATGCCTATGGTATCAGAATAACAGCAGTTAGGAACACTGGGTGTCAAGGCTGTTGATTGGTCCCTGGAAAGCAAGTGAATTATATTTAGCCACGTGCACATGAGGCATATAATAACATATGCTTTCATAAACTTTAGGGGAGAGGATTATTTGCTCAGCTGTCACAAGCTTGTGGAAGAAAGGGATTGAGGTGGTTGGAGCTGATTCCTGCAGTCTCTTCTCTCCTGATTCATGTCTGTGCTGTCCTTTTCTAAAACTCGACCACTGTTGCGAAGAAGTTCAGTTCATCAGTGTTAGTTATACTGTAGACAAAACCCAAATGACTGTTATGAGCACTGCCATGATACTTAAAACATTGGCAGCTGCTACCAATGTCACTGTACTACACTGCTGTTAGAACTGGTGGAACTATGCTTGTGGTGGCAACAGCATGAAAGTGCTCAAGGAAGATCAAAGTCAAAAGAAAATTAATTGTCCAGGGTCAGCCATGTCAGTTCACCTCACATGGAATTAATTACAATAGAAATTTGTTGTGGATGGTCCGAAGGAAAGTTCTTTTTTCCAACATCTGATGAGATAAGAGCAGTGTAGTTAGCATGCTCTGAAAACTAGCTGTAGTGTGAGTAATAGGGTTATGAATTTAGTGAAGCTTCTGGAAACTGCCTTAACAAAAGGCATAAGTGAAATCAGTATCTCTACTCTTACAGAGCAGTTTGCAGAATAAAAATTAAAATAGCAGATAAGGTCTAGCATGTAACTAATGTCCACTGCAGCTTCTATTTTTGGAATTTTGTTAATGCATGTACTATTGTATGTGCATTCTGGCTCCACAGTGGTATCAAAAGCCTTTTCAGAAACGGTGTAGAAACAGCGAGAGTCCTGTAGCACTTTAAAGACTAACAAATTTAGTTTCTGCAGGCGTAAGCTTTCGTAGGCTGTAACCCGCTTTGTGAGATGCAGTCAATGTAGAACAGTCTTTTCTCTACAAAACTAACCTCGTCCAAAAAAATGCAAGATTAGCCTACTTACTTAAGAACTATAACTGCCTTACAGTTGTGTCTTGGTCAGGGGAAAAGAACTGCAGGTGACACACAGAAGATCATGAGACTTCTTGTGGAGCACATCATAAAATTACAGTCAACAGAACTGACAGATGAGTCAAGTCACTAGAAAAAAGTTCAAAAATGATTCCTGTCATTTTGTCTTCAACTTGTTGCACAGTAATAGGAGAATTGTACGTCTGGATTCATATAATAAATTTTCCTTTAAAACCAAGGGATACATCCACTTCTGGACAAGACCTAAAATTGACTTTGACTGCTTAATGTAAGTGAGGCACCTGGCTTTTCTCATATAAGAAAAGGGTTGTCAAGTTTAACTTGATGAGAATAGTAGGGTTAAATCATGTGGGTTTAACTGGATATAAAATCCTTCATTGCTGTTGTGTTGCCACATCATCCCAGAGATGGCTGCAGTTACTGATGAGTGAAGTAGTTATCACAGGCCAGCAGTACAGTCTTCTATGATAAAACTGTAATGGGTGCAAACAACACCCAAACAGAAAGTATACCTTTAGGTAGCATACAGTTGAGAAGGCTCAATGTGACTTTATTGTAACGTTATATTTACCATCTTTGTGTAACATAAAAATCACTTAATGTGTTGGAGAAAACGTTGCAAACACACAGATATTTCAATAGTATCTATACATTAACTTTCTGTTGATGGTACTTTCTGCCACAAAAGGATTACAAGTATGCAGAAAAATCTTGTGGTTCAAATCTTCTTGATTCACTCATTTAAAATGTAGGTTATTCTTGCCATTGGTCATAGTTGCTTAGAGCTTTTCTCTTTCTCTTTTTTAGTTTAAGCTCATATCGCAGGCTTATGAAGTTCTGTCGGACCCAAAGAAAAGGGACATCTATGACCAGGGTGGGGAGCAGGCTATTAAAGAAGGAGGCTTGGGTGGCAGCAACTTCTCTTCACCCATGGACATCTTTGACATGTTCTTTGGTGGTGGAGGCCGAATGAATAGAGAAAGAAGAGGTACATAGTTCTAAAGAGAAGTTCTAGAAACCTATCATGCACTAGTGCGTAAGACACTTAACTGTGCTGCAGTATTGCTATTATTTTTATTAAAATGTGTGGATATTAGTAGCAACAGTATAGCTCATATAAAGTATAAGCTGATCTATTGACTATAGAAATAAGATTTTAACATCTTTAGCTGATGCTAAAAAAATCAGTGATATGGCTAGGTTATGTAAGAGGGACATGGATAATCTAGAGGAGAAAGAGGTACAATCTAGTGGCTAGAACACAGGAATGGGAGTCAGGCCTCCTGGGTCCTATTTCTAGGTCTGCAGCTGATTTGCTGATATATCTTGGACAAATTGCTTAAAAGGATAGTATCAACGGGAAAATAACACTTCTAAGTGTTATATTTAATGTCTAACACTACAAACAAAAGATTGGAGGGTGTAGGAGAAACAAAAATTAAAATAAGAATTCTTGGTGTGCTTCCCCCATTTCTGTGGGTTTAGTAACAGCGGAGAGAAACTTTTTTAAATTATGCCACAAATGTGGGGAATATGAAGTCAGATGGAGTATTCTAGTGCTTCTAAATTGACTAGATCTCACATTGACAATATCCCTATAATGTCTTACTCTCTGTTAAACTACAAAATGTGGTTAATAATGGCTGCCTAATTTATGGCCAAATTAAGTTCTGATGTAAGTATACGCAATTCAGTGGAAGCTGACAGGAGTTGCATTTGCTTACTCCAGGACTGAATTTGGCTTTCAAAATTTGTAACAAACTTTGAGATTCTTCAGTGAGACTGAGCACATACTAACAAGCAGTCTGTTTAGAGACCTTGTAATAAGAAATTGCCATTAACAATGTTTGTATTGACCTTTAATCTTTTTAAACTCTTTTCCTTGAAGGCAAAAATGTTGTGCATCAATTGGGTGTCTCTCTTGAAGATTTATATAATGGAGTTACAAGGAAGTTGGCACTACAAAAGAATGTAATCTGTGAGAAGTGTAAAGGTATGAACTTCAGTAATGTGGAGCATATAAAATTCATCTTGAAGTACATAGACTAAGGGAACGAAACAGAGTGGCTACATGAATCTGTCTATCACTACCATGACACCTAGCCATCAATGAAAGGGTCTGAAAGCCTTTTTTCCACTATACTTAACCAGAAATAAGACCATTCCTTTCACATAAAACAGTGGCCTTATTGTATATTTGTGAATAGAACCTAGATTTTAGTTCCCTAAGGAGCAATAATCAAATTAAGATGCAGGGTCTTAAGAGGGTCACTTCTGTAGAACATTAAACAACCAACCATTTTATGTTCTTAAAGCCTTCTATTATATGTCCATTAAACATCATATGCTTACATAATTGTCTAGCCTTGTTGACTAGCATAAATCTTCAAGTGTTAAGACACGATACTTTTTATTTTAAAATTCTAGCAGACAGCTTTGTTTCAGAATGCTGTTGGCATGCCAAATGGTTAACTTTCCAAGAAATGTTAAATATGTTGATCATTCATTGAAAATTGCTCAAATGTAAAGGAAAGGTGAAATTAAGTGTGTGTAATTGGTATTGTATCAAATTTATTTGATGTAACTTGCAGTAATTGGAAGAGAGTTGTTCGAGCTAAATTCAAAACAACGGCTGTGATAGTTTTATTGGAAAACTGTTACACAAACTACATGAACTTGCCTCTTAATTCTAAGAACGAACCAAGGGTTCAAGCAGTCTTATTATAGCATGATATTGAATGAATAATTGTCCCTAAGGTGTTGACCTCAATTTCCTTTATGCTTCAAGGATATGGTGGAAAGAAAGGAGCAATAGAAAAATGCCCGATGTGCAAAGGAAGAGGAATGCAAGTTCTTGTTCAGCAGATTGGACCTGGTATGGTACAGCAAATTCAAACTATGTGCTCAGAATGCAAAGGCCAAGGTGAACGAATAAACCCAAAGGACAGGTGTGACAACTGCAATGGATGTAAAGTTGTTAGAGAGAAAAAGATCATAGAAGTTCACATTGATAAAGGTAAGAATACTTAAATTAGTAGTCCAATCTCAAATTTAGTGCAAATCTTTGAAGTGTACAGATTTATCCCAGGAATTGTTGCGTTTTAAAAGGAGTTCTAATGAGTTCTTAAAACATGTTAGTCTTGTTGTCTAACAAAACATATAGAGTAAGGTTATTAATTTAAATTCCTTTTGTAGGTATGAAAGATGGGCAAAAGTTGGTATTTCATGGAGAAGGTGATCAGGAACCTGACCTGGAACCTGGTGATGTTATAATTGTGCTTGATCAGAAGGATCACAATGTCTTTCAGAGACGAGGACATGATTTAATCATGAAAATGAAAATTAACCTCTCTGAGGCTTTATGTGGATTCAAAAGGACCATTGAAACACTGGATAATAGAGGCCTTGTTATAACTTCTAGACCAGGTAGGTTTTCAGAGTTATGTTTGTTTTTAGAAATTGCTTGTAGTTGGCAGAAGACACTTCACACCTTTTTAATAGTCTGCTGAATTTGTTACAGGAATAGAATTTTAAAAATCTGAGTCACTCTGATTTTATTGAGTTACTTCTGTCACAGTTCCTTCTCCCATTCTATCTCTTGAACTCCAACTTGCTGGCTTCCTTTATTACAGGTGGAGCTGATAGCACTGCCTGTAAGTGAGGTTGCCTAACAATTTCCAGTATTAGATCCTGGTTTTGATTGCTTATAATTTTGCGAAAATTAAAATGGGCGTCAAACATCTTTGAAGTTAGCTTCATGATTCTTCCCTCAAATTTCTAATGTCTCCTGGTGGAGCTAAAAAGCTTTCTTGCAAGAAAATCCCTTTAAAGGGAAATTAACTTAAACTCTCCAAGTTGGATTTTCACCTTTTGTTAAGGGCTACTTTTACGATCGGAGAACAGACTTCATTTTTTTCATTTTATTTTGTGTACTGTTAGCTGGCTGGTGTTTGTAGGGACTTTCACTGCAATGAAGAGACAGTCATAAAACCAGGAATTTTTTTTATTCTAAAGCTTTGCTTTTATGTCTAAACCCAAATGGTAAAGGTACCAAAATGTACACTGACTCAGATCTCTTTGTGGGCAGGTGAAGTGATAAAGCATGGTGACCTAAAATGCATACTTAATGAAGGGATGCCTATCTACAAGTCTCCACTGGACAAAGGCTATTTAATTATACAGTTTGTGGTAAGTTTACTGCTTTTTATTCCCCTTCATGCTTAATAGATATTTAAGGCAAGGAATTTCTTACAGGGAAACACTTTTATTGTAGGTCATGTTTCCAGAGCACCAGTGGCTTCCAAGGGAGAAACTGCCTATATTGGAAGCTTTGCTTCCTCCACGAGAAGAAGTCATGATTACAGATGACATGGAACAGGTAGAACTTACAGAGTTTGATCCAAAAGAGCAAACTTGCCGTAATAGTAGAGAAATATATGAAGAAGATGAAGGGCCCAGAACAGGAGTGCAATGCCAGACATCTTAAAATGAAATGGATGAGTCATCTGGAATGTACATTTTCATAATGAAAACTGCATGGCTTTAATAGCCTCTACTTGTCTTTTTTTTGTCTTCATCAAATTGAGTTGCTGTGTTGTCCATGTTTGTAACAAATTCATATTTAAGTATTCATTGTCTTTATATGTAACTTAACATTTCCTGGTTATGAAGCTGAGAAAATTAAGTTAGGGTATATTTGAGTTGCTATAAAGTCTGCAGCTTTAGTGAAGACTACTCAAGAAGCAGTGACCTCAACAATACTGTTTATGTAAGACTCTTGCAATACCTGCTCAGCCAGAGTGTCTTATGTAAATATTTTTCACACTGTAAAGTTAATTTGTTTCCTACAATAAAAATATCCTAGTTCCAAGCAGAAATCTATTTGAAAAGTACACTTTTCTTATGCTGCTTTTATCATTAAGCCTGTGTATAAAGAGTCTATAAATGTTTGCTTTTGCTATCAGCCCAGAACTACATGTTGACCTGAGACTCTCTTAGGTGCAGCAGCCAGTCTCCGAACTAGTCTGTTTTTGTCTCAATGTTTGAAAGTTTATCCCTCTATTGTTGTGCAGGTCAGGCTAGGGCTTTAAGATGTAGTTTTAACAAGCAGTTCAGACTTGTTAGTACAGTACTATTTTCTACCTCAAGAATTTCCGTATGAATAATGGATTCTTTGGGCATGGATACCCTACTCGAAACAAGCTTTTCATTAATCATTTACATAAGTAACACATTGGTCTGCCTGTCTTACATTAGCATTAGAATGGTTAAGTAGCAGAAACTCCTTAAGCAGGATAAGGCATAGTATGTCTAAAGAAAAGCTTTTTACCGGTATAATTTTATGAGGAATATACTTAGTTGAGTAAGTGACTTCAATTTAGCTGAAACACTTTCCGAAGTTGACATGCTAAATTGGGGGGGGGGAAAGCACTTCCAACAAAATAAGTATCCCCAGGGAGAGTTAGCCAGAACTCAGCTTTCTCTTCTCAGCAAACCAAGCACTAGACCCTGTTTCCTCTACTCTCCTGCCAAATGGTGAGTACAGGCCCCATGGCATCTCCTCCCTGTCTGTAATTCACCATCCCTTTGAAGGGAGTAAAGAAATCAGGTTTACCTGCCACTTGCATTAGCCAGTCCAGGAAGTTTTCTGTTTTACTCTTCCTTTGTAGAGAGTGGCTAGAGGGACCTGCCTTTTACAGTGATCTCTCGAGATCTTATTCCAGCACCAAGTTAAAATGGCAATAAGGAACTGTAAAAAAATTTTTAGCATTACTGCTATTCCAGCATCAGCTTGTAGGACCTAAAACAGGATAGGGAAAGCTTTCTTGGCTCACTTGCACACAAAGCTAGGCTTGGTTACAGTAGATAATTACAGTAAAAGTACAGTTAGTTTCATATCAAATCCCTACTCAGAATCCCTTGGTTCTAAAATCTCGGCTGTGCTCAGTAGACCAGATGTACAGGGCCCCTCTGCACCGGCCAATTATACTGCTAGAATAATGCTGTCTTTAGTAGTCACTATAACTAATCCACTAGCAGCTTGTAGTCACTTGAGATAAATCCTACATTGATTATGTGCTGCTGTTTCTGAATGGCAAAGTGAAGGCTGCTGCGTTGTGGCCTTCTCAGATCTCACTGATAGCTATTACATTTGTAAAGGGCCTAGCACATAACAGAGGCACAGAATGACAACAAGCAGGCTTAAATTCAAAGTAAGCTATTTGTTTTTATTTATGCAGGTGATAGGGCTCTGGTGGTGATCATAGGAGCATACTGTTCCTTACAAGGCTACTTGAGAATCAGCATGGTAATTGTGCTGTTCAAGCAAGAGTGGAGATAGATAGCACCACCCACCCAGCTTACATGAAAAGATGAGGCCACATGCAGGCCTCGTAAAGGAAGCTGTCCTTTGACAATTTACTCGTAACATAACCCATACCTCAAGTCTGTTAAGATGTCTTTTCCCCTAAAGGACTGTTTAGCTTCAGACAAAGGCTTCCACTCCTACAAGAAAGACTTGAACCATCAGATCCTGCTTTCACTAGCAAGAGGAGGAAAAAGTGTCCCACTCAACACTGATCAAAGTAGTGTAGTTCCACCGTGAATACCTGCATCTACCCCTTTGTGACGCATATGATAGGCTGTCCCAAAGTGAGGTAAAAGTTGTTTACAGTTAATGGGACAGGAATATTCTAGTAAGAAGCAGCTTACATGCTACACTTCATACCCGATCCTGCCCTAGAGCTAGGAAGAGGGTTTTTATATGGAAGGGAGAGTATAAAAGTAACACTTGTAGAAGGCAAATGCTGGAAGTCATCTTTCCACTATTGGGGTTGTGTCACTCTGTCAGGGTTATGATCAATATGATAAAACTTAACAGGAAATGTCTTCACAGAGAAATTTAGGGACACTTGTCTTTTTTCCAGCTAGTAAGAGCTTTCACCTTTAAATAATGGTTTAGTCTTTCCTTAAAGGGGTAATTAACAGAACAAGACCATACATCGTTGTTCCTTTTCCAGAGGATATATGAGGGGAAGGAAAGTGTGAAACTAAGCCTGTATTGTATACAAGTAGTGAATTGTTGTATCAGCCTTAGAAAGGAACAAATTAATGGTATACTTTATATAAAACTGTTCTGCATCAATATAGCACTGAAAAACTCTAGTAAGAAGTTAATTTAAAACCTAATGCAGAGAAATTAGAAGTTGAAACAATGCAGATGTTCTGCATCATTGGTTTACCTGCCATGTGCCCTACAATGAGACAGCATTTAAAGAATTCTCGGTAACAGGTTAACAGTGACATGAAAGGAAACAGCCCCTCCGCAGTTTGCTTTGGTTTTAGGGTTTTGTATGGGGGAGGAGGGGTTTTATTATTTTTATTTTTTTAAAGAAGTTGAATTTTAACTGGAACACATTTTCTACGTATTACACTGCATTTTTCCTCAAGAATCAGTTAGGACATGAGGCTAAGAAATAGGTCAAAATTTACAGCTAATACACTACTAGTAAAGAGAATATAAGTGTGCTTTTTTTTTTTAAATTTAAAGTTAACATGATGAGTGAACCATGTGCCTTTAGCACAGGTGCTAGCACTTGTTCAGTTTAAATGACCCTGTCCCTACATCACCAGGACAACTGTTCAGCAACCAGTATGAAGACTGCCACATTTGACATGTAGACATTGTTTAAGAGCTAGTAATACTTCCTAAATTAACTCAGCCAGAGCCAGTCAACACTTTCAGACTCTCATTTATACAGTTCAGGGGAGAAAAAATAATCATGGAGGTAGCTTAAATAAGCAGTTACTTCACATGAGTACATATTTCCAATTATATGCTATTCCAGACACTAAGAGAAAGTAGTAGTTGTTTGCAACTACAATGGTTACTATTTCTATTTAAAAATGTAAAGTTCTTTCATGCCAAACATAAAAAGTGATAAAGATACATATAAACCTTATATTTCGATTTTTCTATTGTATCAATAGTCCAAAATTCAGCCCAGCATTGTTAAAATGCATCACCATAACAAAATAATACAAATATCTAAGTAAGTGACATGTGGGAAGTGTACTTAATATTTACATACATAAGAATCAAGACACCTGGCTCAGCATATTTAAATTGGACAGTCATAAATATGGATTTCCTGGTCATCTCCAACAGATACAATTTTGGAACCATTTCCATTGTATTTCACTCCCCAGACCTGCAAATGTAAGAGTGCAAACAAAGGCTCATTAAAGTGGGTAACAAGTTAATATGCTATCATTTCATATTTTCAGTAGTCAAAGTGGAGGAGATGGTAGTTACATAGATCAGTTCCACTATTAAGGCAAAGCTATTCCCTCTGTTCTATGGCTTCATCACTAATATTTACCCTTCGCTGTTGAGGTAACCAAGGGACACCATCTGTCTGAACAAAGCACTCGTCTCACTTCCCATCTTCAGAACCCTGATATTGTTCAACTACTATCAAAACCCAATAATCTTTCTACTGCATCCATTTTGCTGAACATGCAGTCGGTTCCCCAACAGACTTGATGAATGAGGAATGAAAGGTGATATGTACGAAAGTCATTCTAATGTGAATAGATTTCAACAAGTTGGAATGGAATAGGCTAATACAGCTACTGAGAGAACCCAAGCTAAACTATAGTAATTTCAGGAAAGGAAAGAAGAAAGCAATGCATGGGTGCACTAGGCTGAAGGATGGCCACCTTCAACAGATGGTAAGCCCTGACAGCCATCTAATGACTTACTAAGTAGTAATACAAACCCTATCGAGATTTGGTCAGTCCTTAAACTACTCCTAGTAGTGTTACAAGATCTAAGATAAAATTTTAAAAAGCACATTAATCTTCTATTACCAAAAGGGCTTGGTCTTCAAAAGTCTATTTTGAAAAGCCTTTGGTCAGTTGCACTGCAACTTTCTCTCACACCTGGAAGGGTACTAGTGTGTTAGTCTCCCAAGAGCAAGCCATTGATACAGTTTTCAGAAAACAAAAACAAAAAAATTACATTTTTAACAATTAGGAATCCAGGTCTTCTCTACCCTGTTTATCCTCAAATACTCTGTGGACAACTGTGAGAAAATTGTAAAGGTGACATAAAAATTTAGCAAGGATGTGAAACCTGATTAACAGAAGAGAGGGTTGGCTTGATTTTAATTATTTTAAATTAAACACACCCCTTTCTTTTCAGATTGTTTTTGTTAACACTCAAATTCAAATGCCCAAAAATGTATGGAAGGAAAGAGGTTAGTATGGTAAAGATTTAGCACACACCCTGTCTTAAAGGCAGCTACCACTTCAGTGACAGCTCCTATTCCACCAAGGCCTCCCGGCAAACAAACAAGAGTTGAAGTTTTTCCTCAAAAAAATCAGGATTATCAAGAAGAAATAAGCTTTCAGGACTTCTTCCTACACAGTTAGGGGGAAAAGGTACCACCCTACTGCCTTTAACAGTCTACATTTTTTCTTTACATACACAGCACAACTCACCCTTTGTGCTGTGAACCAAAATAGGAGCACAGCAAAGATATATTGATTTGATACAGATGGATAAGATTCCATTTCACCACCCTAGAGTGTGCTTGTTTGGGGCTGTAAAAAGTATTAAATGTACTTAGAAAAGGTCAGCCTGTGAGCTTAAAAAAAAAAATTTCTAGGATAGTGATCGTCAAATACCATCAAAGCTTTAAAATGTCAGTGCAATATCCCAAGGGCTAGTGGTGAAATCCTGATCCCATTGATTTCACTGGAGCTTGGATTTCAACTTCAAGAGTGTAAGGACCTGCTTATACAAACACTTACTTTGCAACAAACCAGGATATATATCAACCCCACCTAGCCCATTTTGAAATTGGAGTAGATTAAAGCACACTAAAGAACTTTTAGTGTACAGCACATACTAAGGGTCCACAGACACTTAGCATGTGGCAGATTCACACCCCATCTTGCTGCAAACTAAGCATTTGTGTGAACAAGCCCTTAGTAAGTTTACCTAGATAAGGCTGGATATGAGAATACATGTTTTACATTCTTAATGTACCTGATCCTGATGATCAAAGAAGGTATGAACACAGGTCCTTGTTCCAGCATCCCAAACCTTTACACTTTTGTCAGATGAACTGGAAAATATTTTTGATCAGTATCTGAATTAGTAGCAATTTGATTATACTATAATTAAGATACCAAAGATCTGATACTACAGTATAAAGAATTCAAAATTAGGAGAAAAGCAACAGAACAAATGAAGATCTACCAGCAAGTTCTAGAAACATTGGCTTCAATATGCAATTATTTTATTAACATGAAAAATAAATGAGAATTCCAAAACACAGCAATCACCAATTCTCTGACGCACATCAGCTGACTAAAGCAAGCACAGTTGAGTTAGACCCTCACTAATCTGTGCTGTTCTAAAGGTTATTACCAAGACATTATTTTTACAATACACTGTGGGGGAAAAGGCATCTTAACAGACTTGAGGCAAGGGCTATGTTACAAGAAGTAAATTATGTAAAGGAAGCTGTCCTTTTTTACTAGGCCTGCATATGGCCTCATCTTTTTATGTAAGCAGTGGCTGGGCGGTGTCATCTAGCTCTATCTCAAATCTTGCTTGAACAGCACAATTACCATGCTGATTCTCAAGTAGCCTTGTATGGAACAGTGTGCTCCTAAATAATTAGAAGCTAAGCTACAATTGTTAAAATAAATTAACATGCATTTTGAGAATCAGTATCTTTGCATTTAGTTAGGTATGTTCATTTACTTGCTACTTCACAAAAATATAGGACCAGATTGTGATACCTTTGAGTGTAAATAAAGGTATCTGAACTTCACGGGAAGCCCCAGTGATATCAGTGGAACTGTTTTTATAAAGGCACTATTGGATGTAAGTAAGACTATCAGTCTGGCCTATAGTAATTATAACAGATCTTTCACTCATTCATACAAGTTAGCTAGGCTCGACTATAATTAACATATACATTCTGAGATGCACCTCGATTTATAAATGGAAGATTAAAGTTTCTTCATAAAAATCTAAAAAAATTATATACCTGGAAACAAAATGAGTATCGTCTGGACAAAAAGCCACATTTAATACCCAGGATCCATGACCACTTAGTGTGCCTGCCAAGTTTGCATGCTGTCTGTGGGAGACAAAGTTTAGAATTAGAGACCATGTAATAAAAAAAATGCATGAAAATTTAGCGTGCAAATTCCAGGTCAGAGCTAAACAGCTAGCATGCAACAATCTGCATTAAGCATAGGTAAAATTATTCTGTTCTTTCCTCGTTGAAAGGTCACAATTGGTGTTTTTTAGATAATTGCTAAATGCTCTTTGGGCTCCTATCTTGTCACCTTTTCTGTTCAACATAGACATAAGAGCGCCGGAGAAGATCTGTGAAGCAATTTGGCCTGCAGTTCCATTAGTACATTATACAGTTGACACTCGTTTTCATCAGACCTAGAGAGTGGCATATACGTGCTTCCTTATTTATGTAGTAGAGATTGGGACAAAAAAGTGGTCTGGTTACTCTCAATTCAGATAGAAGAGGTAACTCTGACAAATATTTTCTTTGCTATTTGTTTGTACAATGCCTAGCATTATGGAGCCCGGATCCTTGACTGGTGTTCCTACAAGATACCCTAAGACAAATAAATAATGTTAGGCTAGAGAAGGATTTTGAAGAGCTGACAGGACTGAGTTCTGCCTTGGTTATCTGAAGGGATTAATCTACCCTTTACTCAAGTGGTTTGTAACTTGGTGCTACACTGGGATTCTTGATTGTTCAGAAAGCCCCTGTTAGAAAAATCCCTTATCACTTTCTGGTTTAGCACTTGCAACCTTTAATTTAGGATCTGTATCTTGCCATAGTAATCCATGCCTCTGTCATTTCTGGATTGGATTGTTGCAAGGTTCTTTCTATGGAGCTACACCTAGACCATTCAGAAGCTAAAGTTAATACAAAATATAGCAGCCAACATATCAGGTGATGTTATCTGACGAACATCAGTTATATCAGCTCCTGGACAGGTGCATTAGCTTTTTATTCACATCAGGATGTAGTTCAAGGCACCACTTTAGTTTCTAAAGATCTTGGGGGCTTAGGTCATCGTTATCTGAGACAGAGCCTCTCCCCCAGTAGGGGGAGAGCCAGGAGCTTGAACTAACAAGGCTGAGGATTTGAGCATGAAATACCTTTCACTTAGCTAGGAAAAGGTAGCTAGTAATTTTGAGATGAGTTTCAGCAGAGAGAAAAGGATAGAAGCCAGATACTGGAAATAAAGGAAAGCCCAGATAGCAGGAGGAAGAAGAGAGTCAGTAGAATGGATAAGTTACAGAAAAAAAGAGAGCAGCAACAGGGAGACAGCCAAGGGCTTCAGTGGAGTTTGAGGACAAAAACAATGAATGAGGCAGCGTAGCTTGGGCCTGAAGCAAAAATTCAAAAGGTGGGGGGGAATGTATGCAGGATAAGAATGAGGCTGGAGGTCTACTGTAATAACAAATACTGGCAGGGGGCATCAATTTTTTCAGTCAGGTCTGCCATCCACCCCTGCACCTTTTTAAAAGAGTTCAAGTTCGCAGCATTTAATGTTTTACAATTCATATACATTTTGTGAAACAACTTACACATCATAGATTTTAATATATCCATCATCTGAAGCTGTAACGAGTAGCTGGGAATCCGGAGAAAATGTCAATGAGCGAATAGGCATTGCATGGCCTGAAATTCAGAATAGGCATGGTTGATTTGTAACTACTCTATCATTAGTAAGAATTATTAAAGAAGGTTTAAGCCAGGATAATTTCTTTCCTCAAATAAAGCAAGGAAATACTCTCTGTTTACATATTTGAACAACTGTTAGGCTCCTCATTCTTAGGCTACTTCCTCCCTTGCCCCTCAAAACTCTTCTTATTTCAGTCAGTATAAGTGCATCAGGAATCTGGAGTATTCCTGAATGTCAGTCTCCCTTATTGGCAGAGCATATTCATTTCAACACAGGATTACCATGTTTTTATAGCTATGAGTCTTACTAAGAAGAACTGCAGCAAAAATTCAGTACCATAGTATCAGAAGTCATATTGTGCCCTGTGTGTCATTTATCTTTAGTCTTCTATATATTTTCTAAGACTAAATTAAAAAGGAGGTTGCATAAACCAGTGAAAAGAATTTCTTCATCCCTGTTAGAGAGTTGCAATACTCTGCAGCAAGAAAGAAGGTGTTCCATCCCTCTTATAGCCATGGAAATTAATTTTTTAATATCAATACCAGTGGGAGGAAAAAACAAAAAGGAGGAAGGCAGCAGTGACAGACAAGCTTCATTTGCTAGTACTGCGGAAAGTTAAACTGATTTGTTAGGAAGAATCCAGTTAAACAGAACTGACTATGCATTCTAAGAAACATCCATAGTATATGCTTAAGATTTACAATTGGATTCCCCACACACATCAGCATTTAGATTCATAAAAATGATGGTGCCTAAATCAGAGCACAGATATAGGTGGACTGGCTTGGAGACATGTCCATCATTAAAAGCTTGCAAGTGAATGTTCAGGATGGACAAATTAACCTGACATTACAACACCTCATACAATATTAAAATTGTTTCTTAACTAACATTTTAATCAGGACTTAAGCTATAACTTGCACACTGCAAACATTCCAAGACTTACCTTCTAGCGTATGCAGAAGTTTTCCAGTTGCAATATCAAAAATGTTGATGATGCCATCTATTGCTCCACTAGCTAAATATTTTCCATCTGGACTCTGTAACAATACATACATTACACATTTTATAGCAACTCTTATTTTGTATTGGGAGGATAGGGAAGGTGAATATAGACAAGGTAACATCGATACAATCTGCCATGCAAGATATTTAGTATGGTGGACACAGAAAAATCTTAAGATCTGAAACCAAAATTCATAACACACGTGAGCCAGGGCAGGTGTGTCTTTTCCAAGCAGTTTTCAAACCGCTAGATGTCCTTAATGTCTATCTGGCTGATTCATTTACTAGATGCTCTATTCATCCTGATTTACAACAAAAGGGGATTTTCTAAGTGTAATAATTTACAGTCAAAAGTGTGGGTTTTTTTATAAATTGTGTGTCACCTAGGAAAAGTTATTAAAAAACTTATTGTGTCTTAGTTTTACATCAATAAAGTTACCTCCAAAATGGAAATTCAGAGTTTTAACTGGTAACTGTAATGGTCTGATATCCTTGTTGGGAGCACAAGAGCATTATGGAAGCTTGTATTGCATTAAGGATGTTCCAATTCATCAGATAAGTTGGAGAAAAGGACTATTATACATACAGGAAAGGCCAATGACGATTATTAGCAGAAGTAAAGTGCTTGCTTTAGGAGGTTATTCCTAGGATTGGATGGATTGATAGGATAGGTTTGGGTTTTTTAAAATAAAGATTCCCGTTTATATATATTGTGAATATATCATCAGAAAATGAGTGATTCACAGTGGGTTTCACGGATGATATTTTAGAAGAAGTTCTTACATATGCAATGCTAAGGATGAATTTCCCTCTAGTGTCCAGAGAATATTCCTTTTTTCCAGTTTCAACGCCAAAAATGTTTACTTTTCCCACATGACTTCCTGTTGCAAGATACTGTGAATCTGGTGAAAAAGCCAATGACCAGGCATCAACTGTACAAAAAGGAGAAAAAGAAATGTAGTACTGTATATTTAATCTTGTTGATAATTTTTAGTCAACAATGTTAATTCCATGCAAACCTGTTTATAGATCATTTATTAACTGCATTAAAGCCACAAAAGCTAAATGCACACACCAAGCTAACAAAAGGTAAAAGAATCAATGCTTAAGGGGTTTGTTTTTCAGCCTAATCAGAGATGACATTATCCAGGAAGATCGTAGTCTAGGGCACCCTTGTAAAACAGCAGTACATTAAGAGAGGGTTCAATGGCAATAGCTATCACTGCCTTTCAAAAAAAATCCCTATTTACTTGAAAACCAGAAGAACTAACTGTTGTCTTTATCAAAAGCAGGGAGTTGGCACAACAACAGAGGCAGGAAGCACTTACAGATAGAAGGGAAGACTGCAGGGCAGATCATTATTCAGTGAAATAGAATTACATGGTGACTAAGTAAATCACTGTAAAAAATCTGATGCTGTGGGCCTCAAGGATTTATCATCTATGTGCTTAGTCATTCATTCTCCAGGACCCTTCAAGGTTGGGCTAGCAATATTCCTTATTTTAACATTTAAATCCTTTGGTTAAGATCTTGTGCCCTCCAAGTTAGAATTCAGTATTTGTCAAAGCTCATCTAGATGTAAGCCTTATTTGTTTTGACTTGCACCTTTGGACACAGCCATACATACATTCCATAAACAAGCACCCTTTGCATGTACTGAGTTTCAAAGTGCACCTGCAGCAAATCTGGGGCCTTCTTAGTATGCACATCTCAACCATCACTGTGTATTTGAATAGGGGTTGCGTTGGAGTTTTTTTGCCTTTTAAACCTTCTGATCAATAGATCTATGAGAAAGATGGATTTTATTCTGCCTTATGCACCCTCAAATAAAAATAGTCACTTTAGTTTATGTATGAGTAAAGACAGCAGGATTAGATGAAGGCCTTAACATCTAAAGTTGCTCTAGTTTAACTAAAATCAGTTTTTAAACTAGATTGTTATCAGTGCAACCCCAAAGAGACACTGGCTTACACTAGCATGCATCACATTCACAGGCGTTCACTTGCATACAATCTCATATCCTTGTTTCTCAAAAGGAAGGAGGCCATTGTGATATTATAAAGCTAATACCAGCTCGTGTCTTTTAGCTCCGTACTACACTGGATAAATACACTCATGGCAGAGATTACAAATAACCAGATTAGCACCAAGATCTTACCAGGACCAGCATCTATTGACTTGATCTGTTTGCCAGTTTCTAAATCCCAAAGGCGAATATGAGCATCTAGGGAACTGGATGCTGCAATGGTACCTGTGTGGCTGATATCTACGGATACCACACCCAATTGATGGCCTTCTAAAGTCCACTGTAGATCTAATTTTTCATCAGTCCTTTTGTTAAAAACACAAACAAAATAAAATAACTAAGAGTAGTTTCAGGAATTATACCCACCAGCAGGCCTTCTCCCACCCCCTTTTTTTTAAAATAGCATTTCTCACCTTTTGCACAGCAAAAGGGGAGAACTGACTGCACATGAAGAGTGAAAGCAGATAGCAATCTGTGCATAGCACAAACTTACAACTTTTGTTTCCAGTTTGTTTTCCCAGCCCTAGCCCCCCTTTCAGCAAGGAAAGTGCTCTGCTACTCACTGTGCAGTGCACAGTTACTTATGTTCTGGGGGCTAGAGAAAGGAAAGAATATTGTATTTCAGTACTCATTGACATTGTATTTCTGATTGTTAAATCAGTTTAATCAAATGTTTATTGAACCCCTCGCTTACCATTTCCAGACCTTCACAAGATCATCTAAAGATCCAGAGATTACCGTTTCAGAACCATCTTTTTTATTTTTTCCCCATGCAACTGACCAGATGGCATCATCATGTGCTGGAAGAGAATACAAATATTAGAGAGAAAACAATTATGCTTTTTGGAATCAAGCAGATATATTTACCCACAGTGGTTGCTTGCTTTTACTCCCTGCTATAAGCAGAAGGAAGCATTATGAATGTGCTGAATCAGCTAACAAAGACAGTACCTTCCTCTCTCACCTTTAATTCTCATGTCATGCTGAGAACACATACATCTTACAGATAGCACAGAACGGAAAGTTGCTAGGAAGCATGGTATTTGACAGCAGCAGCCATGTTTATGGCTCAATGCAAGTCCTGGTCAAGGTCCAGAGAACCCTATAGTCAGCTGTAAAAATTTGCAGCAAAACCTCTGGTTACTGTGGCACTTCAGTACAACAGACTAGTAATTCTGTGTCAGCTTCAGATAGTTTACAAAACAAAACAGAGATTTATCAAAAACAATTAAGATTCAAAAATGAAAAATAAGTCAGTGTAAAATTCATTGTGTTAGTTAGAGATCTAGGGAGACCATAAATCAAATGTGATGTAGATGTTTGTATTGTATTGACAATTCGTAACTACAGTGGAAAGTTGTCAGGGAGAAAGCTCATGGTATCTGCAGTTGGGACTACTGTCACACAGATTCTGCTGCAAGATTCTGTGCCATGTGTTGCAGAACCACAGAATACAGGGGGCCATGGTCACAGTAAATAACCTACTGGATCATGGCACAATACCTTACCTTGCCTATGAATCCATGCATTCTCAAGTACACCTGAACCAATCTACAAAAATGTAAAGTGGATTGAGAACGTTCTCACAGGGCCTGATCCAAAGCCCATGGAAGTTAGCAGGAGTCCTTTTGTTGATTTTGGCATCCTCTGGATCATGCCCATGCAGCATTAAATCCAATTTTACCATGATCACTGCAACTAAAAATACTGTAAAGAATTTTTGAAACCCACTCAGATTTAGACTTGGTGAGAACACCACGTTAGAGGTTTCACAAATCTATCTGTTAGAACTCATTTTATATCATCCAAAGTAGTAAAGATTTTAGGTAAGAAAAATTAACAGCACAATTCATGTTAGTATCTCCTCACCTTGTTCTTGCTTGAAGAGAATACTGTACTGAAATGAAAAAGAACATCCACGTTATATAAATGGTCAAAAGGTCAAACGAGAGATATGTTTAATTAATCCTGGGTGTTACCTGTGTGGTCATTTCTTTATATAAACTGAGTATGCATAGGAATACTCTGGAAACAAAAAAAAAAAAGTGAGGTTAAAAAATAAGAATTCAAATAAATCTTCACAAGACAATTTACACTTCCATCTTACCCTAGATTTACCACAACAAGAACAAACTAAAATGGCAGATGTACTATTTAACCTTCCAAAGCAAAGTTGCCACTGAGACCTACCTGGGATTCACACAATGGAATATAAAATACATTGGCAGCAATAAGGAGGAGAGACTTGTAAGTCATATCATGTTCTGATATGCACAGTGAGATACTATTTTTCCAAGATCACAGTCCTGCATCAGGATCCACTACCATATACCTCTCCACCTACATGGCATCCAAGTGAAATCAGTGGGACTTTGTAGGGGTTCATAGGTCCACGGCAATGGATCCTGCAATGTGCTTCCTATGGGAATAAGGATCCACCAACTTGGAGCTCATTCTAAAATTGAGGCTTTAGACTGAAAACCCAAAATGCAAAAGACACAATACAATGCACATGTATGGCCCTGAAAAAACAATAGCAGAAATACAACGGAGCTGCGTGAGTGGAAGTAAAGCAAACACGAAATCCATTTATCATTACTTAGATTTTCTGATTTTAAGATTCAGGATTTCCAGCACTGCCATAGATGAAACAGGCACCGTCATCTTGAAACCAAGCTGATTTTTAAAAGTGAGCTTAGAATACTTCCCAGTTCTCCACCTGCCCCGGATCCCCCTGCCACTTCTTGGGGTTTTATAACCACGTTTCCTGTTTATTTGTTTCTTTAAAAAACAAAACTTCTCTCCCCTGTGGCTGGGTGAGAGGCGAGGGGAACTGGCAGATTACAAGGAGCGAGAGGGAGAGGCGCCCACAGCACAGAGCGGCCAGCTGGGACGGGCACGGGGACGAACCAGCCCGGGCCAGGCTAGTTACCACGATCCTGGGGCAAGAGCAACAGCAGCCAGGCGGGCACTGCCCAGCAGGAACGCAGGGCACCGGCCCAGCCACTGCTGCCAACCCCCGTCACCGCCGGAGGCCCCACCCTAGGCGCCCCCGCTACACACGCCGGGCCCCCGCCGCAGGCGCAGGCACAGACCCTCCAGCGGCGTCCCCTCCCCACCTCAGGCACAGCCCCCCCGGGGTCCCCGGCACCAGCTCCCCACCCACTGGCGCGCCACACACGAACTCACCGCCGCCCACCCAAGCCGCTCCCGCCCCAGCGACGCCGGCGCCCTGTGATGATGAAGTGTCTTACCATCGAGAGAAGGGCTAGAGCGTCCGCGACTTCGGCGCCCGTCTCCCCGCAGTGACCATAGAGGCAGGACGGGGAGCGGTTGGCGCCAGAGCGTCGCGTGCCGCCACCGCGCGGCGGGAAGGCCCCCTGAGCCGCCCGCGTGTCGCCCCCTGCAGCCCTCGCTTGGGCCTGTTCCCGTCCCGCCCGGCAGGGGGCGCCGTCAGCAACCCGAGCGTGACTCCGTGGGCCCGGGGCCGCCGAGGGTGGGCGCCAGGTGCCAGGCGAGCGTCGCCGTCCCCTCACCTCAGCCCCCTTCCGGCCACCAAGGGCTGCCTGAAAATCCTCCGCAGTGACCGCCAGCCCCTCGCCACCGCTCGGCGCCTGAGGCCTGCTCCCGGCCTCCGCCCCCCGCAGCTGAGTCCTGCCAAGCAGCCTGCTCCAGCCCCTCAGGGCTCCCTCAGCCAGCTGCGCCCCACCGCTCTCCCCGCTGCACTTGCCGCTGTGGTGCGCGGTCCCGGCGCGGCCCGACCTCCAGCTGTTCCTTGCTCAAGTGCCCCCAAGACCCAATTCTTCAGAGAGGCCTAAAAAGCCTCGTCGCCATCTCCCAAAACCGACGCGAGGCCAGATACCACCCTGGCTCATGCTGATCCTACTGCCACTGGCTTGTGCGCCGCACCCCTGCCTCCAGCCTCCACTGAGAAGTTGTCCATCAAGATTGTAACTTCCTGAGGGCCAGGACCTCATCCTCATCCATAAAGCACTTAGCATGTTTTGGGCACCAAATAACATCTCATTATTTTTTGTTACAATAATGAATAATAAACTGTAGCAAAAAATTAACCCTCATTAGACTGTAATTGATGAGATTTGGGAGTGGCCTCTTAAAAGGCTGGCTCAGCAGTTTGGAGAGTTACTGCCTGTGAGTTGTACCTGGCTGGGGCTGCCTTTTGTCATGGCTATAGGAAAGTAGTGAAAGACTGGTCAGGGAGGAACTCGTTCAGAAATTTCTTCTTGCCCTTGATTGCTCGGTGTAGTAGAGACTCCACATGTTCTTGCTAATGTTCTAGCAGTGGCATCTATGTAGCTACTGATAGCTTCTCCAAGGAAAATACTGTGAGCTTCTAAACTGTGTTGAAGAAAGAGGAAGTTTCCTTGGCATCCATCCTTGACCATGCAGAAGAGGTAGGCTACTCTTGTTAGCAAGTGGTATCATTTCCAAATTCCATTTACTAACCCTTACCCATGTGTTAAGATTGTGGAAAAGTTATACAAATTAATTTATTCCGGGGTATTAAGTTAAAATCCCTGGATGAGATTCAGTGATCATGCCATGATTTTTAATCAGTCTTTACTTGTCAAATTTTGCCTCAGTAAGCAAAGTAAAAATAGAGGCAGGACCTCTGCATTTGTCCCGAGACAATACTGTAGTAAAATAATGAAACACTAGAAAATATTTAGTATAATTTCACAATCCTGTGGTTTCCTGGTTATTTGTGAATGGACTTTTAAGAGACCTCCTTACTGAGTAAGCGTTAAACGTACACATTTTCTATCCTTAACCAAAGCCTATTTCCTCTTCAGTAGATAATGGGTAAATCTATTGGTAACCTTAATTTCATCTAATATTCCTAAAGTCAGAGCAATGAATAGCTCTTTTCTTTTAACCTGGATTCTCCAATCTGAGAAATCATCCATTTAAAATACCCTGTTACTATCCTTTGTCTAAATAACCACGACTGGGTTTTGCAATTATTTATGCAGAATCAGACTATAAAGCTCAGGAATCATATTCTTCTAATCTAGAGATGTCTTATCATAAAGAAAATCACCAGCCTACTGTGGGTATTTACTTTACACACAAGAAATCTTACTTCTTCAAGTGTTCATTATTGTTCCTCTGCACACACGGAATGAGAACGTGGGGTATTTCTTATATCTTTTGTGACACAATTAACCTTTCTCTGTTCATTAAAGTGAAAGCAATTGTGTTGGTGCATCAGGGATAACCTGAAGCAAAATGTATCATGTATTTGTTCTGCAGCAAGAACTATCTGTTGAGAGCATGGTGATTTTAATGTCAGAGTTTAGGGGTATTTTTATATCTGTTTTTCTTTATTCCTGAATACTTATGTGCTCTGTGTCTGGACTGACATTTATTTTGAATGTAGTGTGGATAAAATAATTTCTGACTGTCTGAGTGTTCAACAGTCAATTTTTAAAGGAATGTTATAGTGAAAAACCCAAAACATTTAAAAGTATTATTATGATTGTTATTCAACATTTATATTGCCCCATTGAGGCCCCATAGATTGTGGCCTATTGTGCTAGATGCTGTACAAACCTAGCAAATGACAGTGACTGGCCTAAAGCTCTTATTTTCTGGAAGAGCAAACATAGATTGCTGAGACAAACTAGTGTGTGGGGGCTGGGGAAGACAAGGTGACGAAACAATAGGATATATGCAGTTCTTCCGGAGACAGGAGCAGCAATCTCAGTTACCTGCCTACCCTTTATCAAGTGGTAAACGTGCAGGTAACCTTGATTTATTAAGTCTTGGAGACATCTGAAATCTTTGTAAAACCAGCAGGTTTGATAAACAGCCACTTCAGTTCTGAGGGTTGTCTGAGCTGTGCAGGACTCAAACTCAGCCCTTGCAGAGTCACTTAGCTGACATGTTACCTCCTTTCTCTACTCCATAGTCAATAATTAGTTTAGTGGTGGGGTTGCTGAATGATACACATAGTGTTTGAAGCTCCATATGGATTGGGTGGAAGTTGACATGTGGTTTGTATCAGGAAGGCAGGGTCTCTGGTTTATCAGGATGGTCAATATGAAAGGTAGAGTGAGGAATCTGGTGCAGGTAGGGGCAAAGTTTCAGGTGCTCAGCATGTACAGCTGAGGTCAGATTTCAGAACAACTCAGGTCTCACTTAGGCACCTAAAAATAAGGGCCAGATTTTCAAAGGAGCTCTGTACCCAATGTGCTGAAATGTTTTGAAAAGTTGGTTGTTTATTTTAGTGCTTTAATAGGAGCAGAGTTCTTCTAAAAATTCTGGCCATAGGAGTGTAGTTAGGGAACAGTCTTGATCTGAGAATACATCTGCAACGTGTTGTGAGTTTTGGGGCATCCTTAGGCTTCATTGGGGAGAACTGCAGTGTGAGGTATGTATGTCTGTGTGGCACACAGAACCAGAACAAATTGCGTTAACA
Source organism: Mesoclemmys tuberculata (assembly GCA_007922155.1). Lineage (NCBI taxonomy): Eukaryota > Metazoa > Chordata > Testudines > Chelidae > Mesoclemmys > Mesoclemmys tuberculata. The sequence continues at coordinate 6,035,347 of ML675621.1, forward strand.
AATGCAAAGAACAATGCCCAAGAAAACCTGTAACTATATAGATGTACCACTAGGGGGAGTTCTTTCTCATAAAAATTAGTGTCTTGACTAGCACCAGAAGCTGTCCCAGGACACTCCAGCTATGTCTATACTGACAGTGGCAAATTCGCTGCTGTCAGATCCATGTCTCTGGATCGGCTGAGTGGTCTGTGTAGACCTGCTCAGTCTATCCAGAAATTGATGTAGGAAAACCACCTCCGTAAATGGCGTAGCACTGCATCGACGGGAATGCTGTTCCCGTTGGCGCAGCACAGTGTGGATGGCACGCAGAACAGATGCAGCGAAGTTGACAGGAGATACACAAGTTTTTTACGTCACTTGTGTATCTCCCGTTGACTGCCGCCAAATCCAGAAGGTAAGTGTAGACCAGGCCTCTGTAGCCAACTTGAAAATTGCCATACTTCAACAAAAAAACTTCAAAACCAGACTTCAAAGAGGAACTGCAGAGTTAGAACTGCTCTGCAAACGACACAATCAGACTGGGTCTGAATAGGGACTTGGAATGGTTATCTCATTACAAGAAGTAATTGTCACTGTTCACACATTCTCACCTCCTAATCAATGGTTGTGAATAAGCCTTAGCTACTCTAACTGCATGGATTTTGCTATTACCTACCCCACACGTTGTACCTTCCCTTTGACTATATATATATCCCACCTATCTGATTTCCATTCCCTGCATCTGACGAAGTGGGTTAAAGCCCATGAAAGCTTATGCCTGCAAAAATTAAATTTGTTAGTCTTCAAAGTGCTACAGAATTCTTGTTGTTTTTGCTGCAAATAGACTACCCATCTGGAACTTTTCACCAGAAGCTGTAGTGCTGGAACTAAGGGTTCTGGGGGTGTGATAGCAGTACTAATAACAAACACCAAGTACATAGTTTTCATGGTTTCCATAATCAGCATCCCCCCTGTAAAATTTTTTCCGGCACCCCTGCCTAAGTCTGGCTCTGATAGAGGGTAGAAGGTGAGCTATATTGGCAACAATGGCTGGTGAACTAAAGGATTGTCTGAGAGCCAAAAAAAGTGAATGGTGGGCTGTGTGAATGTGTAGCCCATAAAAGAGATACAATGGAGAGTAAATTAGCATGAGAGGACTTTTGTAACTCTCACTTTGGTCTATGGGCTGAAGCTAATGAGGTCCTCAGCGGCAGAATTTAGGACGATAGGGTGTTTTTGGATGTGCAATGTAATATTTTACATTTATTTAAGTGTTTGTAAGAATTGTGAGAATATTTGAACAATACCTGCTTTCTCTTAGCTTGTTATCTCCATATTTTTAATTTCTTAAGCTATTTTACTGTACCATGCCTTGATATAATTGATTTAACTTTGTTAAAGTAGCAACCATAAAGGGACACTATATACAAAAGATTTTGACAATAAACTATTTTAACTTATGTGACTAATGCCTTAAATATATTACAAGAGAGAGAAACTTTTACAATCCAATTTCATTTTTATGCTCTTTGTTTTATTACTATTATTATTAATCATGTTTGATCCTTAGTCAATACCATAACAATCAAGGACAGAGTCCCATTGTGCAAAGTCCTGTAGAAACAGAATAGCAGACAGTCCCTGCCCTGAAGAGCTTACAATCTAAATAGAGAAGACAGAAATGGTGGGGGAAGGAAAGCGTATGACAGACAAGGAGAGTGAAATGAGCTTTCTTAGATTCCTGTCTGCTTGGGCAATGAAAATCAGTGAACTATTCCAGCAGTTTCAGGTTCAATTTCCCTACCTAGAGAGGGCTAGGAATACACTTTCTGTCAATGGCCCCTTTCTGGTAACACCTGCAGCCACTGCAGTGACAAAGGGTTCCTAAACACAATGGTTAGAAACAGTGCAGATTTATACCATCTGCCCTTTATGGGGCAGCGCAGCAAGATTATCTCAGCTTGTCCCTGGTAGCAGACATGCAGCCCTCGCAATGAAACCTTAATCACTCTGCGACTCTCTGTGTTCTGGCAGCGGAGAAGCAGACTGACCAGTTGTGGCAGGAGGAAAGAGTCCTCTGCCTGAGTTGCCTGATGTGCCCTCACGGAACCCGTGCCTGCTGGAGCTGTCATCTTGAGAATGAATTGAGGCAACATTTAGCACTGCTTTCTCATTTCAGTGGTGTCTATCCCTCTCACGCAAGTCTCAGCCGGGCACTAGATAGTCATGCAGACAACACGTGTGTCTTTCTTGACAAGTACAGTATAAGCATAATGCCAGCAGCATTGCAACACACTTGGGGAGCAAGGGAAATGAAGACGATAAGAAGATCCTTGTTACATAAACAAACATAAGCTCCACTGCCTTGGCTCCTGTTCTGAAATGTGCTTGTTGATTACCCAGAACACCCTTAAAACTTACCAGAGTTGCAACATCTTCCATATGGTGGTGCCTCATCTAGTCATAACAGACATTATGGGATACAAATGGGATCTGATTGAAAATCACAGCCATTCTCGCACCCCCATTTAAAGTAGTGGCACAGCCAAACTGGAGGATGATATAATAAACTCCTTTCCTCCATGAATCTGAAACATTACAAATGTTAATGCAGCCTCCTCACCCTGTGGGATAAGGAAATTATTCTCCCCATGTTACAGATGGGGGAAAATTGAGGCCCAAAGAGCTTAAAATATACCCAGAGTCACAAAGTGAGTCAGTGGCAGAGCCAAGAGTAGAACCTAGGAGTCCCCCTCCCACCTCCCTAGTCTCCTGCTCTAGGCCCTGATTCAGCAAAGCACTTATGCTTAAAGTTAAGCATGTGCATGTGTTTGGGGTTTTTTAAGTGGTTACTGAACTGGCACTCTAACTAGTAGACAAATCCTGCCTCCCATTCACTCAATCAGCAGTTGCAAATACATAGGGCCGACAGAAATGAAAAAGAAAATGAATCTCCCAGAGGCTGAGACTGGCAGAAGCAAGACAATAATAAGAATACTTAATTCTTACATGGTGCTTTTTATCAGCAGATCTCAAAGCACTTTACAAATCATTATCCCCATTTTACAGATGGTGAAACTGAGGTTGGGAAGAAAAATATTAGCAAGGTTTATTAAGTGAGTGAAGCTAGGATGCCACTATCCAGAGGTCCTGAAGCTGCATGAAGAGCATGTTGTATTATACTTCGCAAATGATAATAACAGAAAACTATATTGATAAGGGAACCCTGTCTGGGGAGGCATGAAATATTTGGACCACTGACCTGAGAATTTGGGGCTGGATGCAATTTTGTCCTAGCCTCTCTCCCCATTCCACTCCACTCCCTCCCCACCCCCAACACTCCCCTCTACAAATTGATAACTCTGTCTAATGATGATGACAATAACACAGTATTTGGCACTTTGGACAAATCCTTCTCTGACTGGCATTGTATGCAATCCTGCTCCTGTGTGTTTAGATGGGGTGCAAATCTGGGAAGAACCTGGCCTATAGAGCCCCTTCCATCGGAGGGTCTGATGTAGGCAGTGGAATTGGAATGACTGAACAGCTTGTCCTGGAAAGAAAAGAGGAAAATAAAATAGTTAATTAAACAAATAAATCCTAGAAACTAAAGTCCATCCTCCAGTGGAAGCATCCACAGTCCCAATATTTCCTACAGGGAGAACAAAAGGGTCAGACAATTGCAAGCCTTTCATTCTCCTGTTTAATGGCTTTTGTAGGTCACAGGGAGCCTTTAAGAGCTGAATTATTTTGGAAGAGGATCAAAAAGTACCAAGAGCAGCATTCCCCTTTGTGAGATACTTTCTAGCTAGTAGTCTGTGCTTAATGATTACTAAACCCATCTACCATTTTCTCCACAGCTTGTCTTTCTCCTGATATTCACCTTCAGAATTCCTCTGTTCTTATCTTCCCGCAGTTCTTCATTGCTTTTGTTAAGAATGGTACTTTCTTGTGGGGGCTGTTCTTGGTTTTCTTCTCACTTTGAGCTACTCTTACAGGAGGGGTTTGGAGAAGGTTTTTAAAATCTTCCCCTACTCCTGAAATGCTGAACTTCCTCAAAATGCAATAGTTTTCAAAGAAACATCTGGTGTTCATCAGGGTCAGAATAAGGCACTTTAAAATGTTATGAATGTGACCTGCTCTTGAAGGCACAAGAGGTTAGCCTGTGATCCAAAACTACTAGTGAAACATACCCCCATCTTGATGAGTCTTATATGCTTGGACATGACAGGAACTTTCATGTATCAAAGGTGGTATGTTGGCTTCTTATGTACATGATAATCAGCAAGAATCAAACCTAAGACCTTCAACGCCAAAAATAAAGGCCTCTAATACTTGAGTTAAAGAAAAACACCTACAGCCGTTAGTTGCCAAGGCCAGCCATTAGAGGACACAATCACATGTGCAAAATCACTCTGTCACAGTAGGCTTTCTTTTACCTGATTGCTCATTTCCTCTATTAAATTTCTGACAGGGACTTGTGCATGCTGTTACAGAGGAAAGTGAACAATTCCCACGTACATATATATATTTATAGGCTTTTCTATGGTGCTCATCAGCATAGTAGCTGGGCACAAATATTAATGATCTTTTCACAGCATCTATCTGAGTTAGAGCATTATCCCCATTTTACATTTGGGAAACTGAGGGATTCAGGGAGGTGCCTGAAGTCACAGAGAAAGTCAGTGGTAGACCTAGAGTAGAACCCAACACTCTTGACTGTGAATCTATTATGTTACCCACAGGACCATTGTGCCAAGCTGGTCACATGGTGCTGTATATGTAGGATCCTGGGGAGGAGAGCGAGAGAGAATTATTTTCTGGCCGCTGCAGGCACACAGCTTAAAACACTAGATTGGAGCTGGGGAAGTCTTGTAACCACCCTGGGCCAGATTCTTTGTCTGGCCAAGCTGTGCTCAGCACATGAATGGTAAAGAAGGCAAAAGTAACTTTATGCTATCTCTGCAGTTCCTGGATGTTGGAGCCGGTTCCTAGCATAAGAGCAGCTAACACTAGCTCCGTACTACTTGGGGATCCCCTTTCATAAAGGGAATACCTCTGTAATAGAGAGTATTAGTGTATGTAATCATGTCTCTTGTATAAAGCAGCTGAGGTGGGGACCAGGATCTGACCCCATAAACATGGCATCTCATTTACTTCAGTGGACTTTCTGTGTGCAGAGCCCAGAGTATATAGCTCTTAGAACAGCCCAAGATATACAGTACGTGCCATACATCTGTGTAGAAAATTCAGTTAGAACTCTTTACTGATTGGCAATGGATGCAAAGCTAGGCTGCAATAATTAACTCAACCATTATCAAAAGCCTCCCAGTTTTATTTGATAAACTCTGTATTTTGTGCCAATGCTTTGGTTATTTCTAGAGCAAATAGACTCTAGGGAGCCTTAATGCCCAGTGCCCATTTTTGTGGGCTCCTAGCAGGCTGAATATAAGGACTCACACTTGGCTCAACCAGCCAGTTTCTCTGCTACTTAACTCCATGTCACTGCACTGCTTTATTATTGTAGCCTTCAGTGCCACTTCTGTCTCTATCAACACTGTCGCATTCATGCTGTTTGCTTTGATAACTTTACTGGGCAACCACCATGTACTGATCCCCAAGTGAGAGAGGCTCATTCTTCTCCAGCTTGTTTGTCTGGCACATACATCTTTGTGAATTTTATTGACAGTATTAAACTTGCACAGAAGAGCTACACTGCAGGATAAATGCCACTGCAGTGCCTGCTGTGGCTTCCATTGAAATCGGTGGCAAAGCTCCCACTGACTTCAATAGGAACAAGATTGAGCACAACACATCAATATACCATTATGTTAAACTGCTTTCAAATGAGATGCATATGCCAAAGCATATTACAGGGATAATACATGCCTATGTCATCCTTCTCCGGGTGTGGAGATGGGAAGCACTATTTAAAGCCCTGATTCAGCAAACCATCCCTGTAAGGCAAAGCACACGCTTATGTCTCATTAATTTTAATGAGACTCAAGCACATGCTTAAATGCTGTGCTGAATCTGTGCCTAAAATACTGTATTAGTGTGTTGTACACTTGTCCCCACTAATGTGAGTTCCTGCCATGACCATTTCAGTCATCCCCAGTACCATGGTGACCACAGCTATTTGCTTTTTGGTTTATAAAATTAATAAAATACCTGACCTTGAAGAAAGCAGTGCTGGTGTTGTTCTGGGCCAGTTGATGGCTAGCCCTGCATGCTAGGGGGAGAGAAGGAGTAAAGAGATTGCAGTTCTTGTACATGGGTCCCTGAGCTGTATGGACCTGATCCAAAGCCCATTTAAGTCAATTGAAAGAGTCCTATTGAGTTCATTGGGCTTTGGATTAGCTCTAGTGAGTGGGGAACTCTTGCCAGCAGCACAAGATACTCTAGAGTTTGGCATCAATGGACATTGCACCTCCTCTTTTATCTAAAGACAGGATTTGGCCCCGTGAACGCTCTGTTGGGAAAGCGTCTCCTCTAAACAGTGCAACATCTGTGTTAGTATATTGGATGGACACAAGTCATTACAAACTAGTGGTGGAAGACCTCTACATTTGAAGTTTTAGCCTGGGTATACACTCAGGAGTTCAGGTGCTCCTCTGAATATGACTTGTAGGTCTACAAAATAGCATGGGAAAACCCATGGGAACAGACTATCTTGTAATATTATTAGCATTCTCTGCTTTTGGGTGGGCTGAAAATGCCCTTAGGACAGCTTTTCCTGGGGGGTGGGGAGGGTTGGCACTGCTGCTTCCACTGTCTAGACAGAACAGAGGTGACTTGGGTTAAGATAGCTTTTGTACCCAGGAGACCCACTAAATATGCTCACCATGTTGCTGCTTGAAAAGTATGAGCAGGGTCCCCAAATACAGCACTGGGGCTTAGTGACCTTTGAGTTATTTGAAAGAGAAAAACATAAGAGTATGCACTGAGCAGGCTAGGTAATGTTAACACCATGTTTGTATTCATGACCCAGTTAGCTCAGCCAAGACTTCCCAGCACTTAGTAATGGAAATAAGTCATGCAAGATATTTCTGTAATGACACCTGGGAATACGGAAGAGCAAGTCATAAAAAACATCAGGCCAGAGTTGGTTCTGCATGAACCATTGACCCCAAAACTTCTGGGCCCCACCACATACCATCAAACGTTGCAAAGTTCAATAAGTCACTAAACCCAATTTACCAGCCTTAATTTATTACCTACTTCCCTTACTACTTTTGCTGATGGGGGCCTGATCCTGCACTCCTTACATTTGTAAATCTCTCAGTGAGTGGACTCGGAGCTGTGCCTGGTCAATAGTGAAGGACTGCTCCCATCCCATACCTAAGACATTACTTTGCATACAGAAGCTGCCTTCTTCCTAATCAAATGCTTAGAGTGAAATTTGCCCATGTGCAAGGGGCCAGGGCAAGGCCTGCGCGCCACTTAAGCATTCAAAACCAAGCTTAAGGTATGTGTGGCCCTTGTACTGGCCCCTCTGGGTACATCTACACTGCAAAGGAAACCCGGAGCCCAGGTCAATTGACCCAAGCTTTCTGGGCTTAGACTGGGGGACTAAAAATAGCAGTGTAAATGTTCCCACTTGGGCTGGAGCCCGGACTCTGAGACTCTCACTCCTTGCCAGGTTTCAGAGCCCAGGCTCCAGCCTGAGCCTGAATGTCTACACTGCTATTTTTAGCTTCACAGCCTGAGCCCCAAGAGCCCAAGTCAATAGACCAGGCTCTGAGACTTGGTACTGCAGGTCTTTTATTGCAGTGTAGGCATACCCACAGTGCACAGGTTGAATTTCACCCCCTGTGATGTATTAACTCATTGTCTGAGATGCTGCAGTTGCCATGGAAATGATTGAGATGTCTCAGTCTCTGAAATGACTTCACTGGATAAATTTGAGAAGAGCCTTTGTCTGCATTAGGGAAAGCCCAGCCACATATTTCAGCACTGGTGCAACTCTACCAGTGGTAACAATAGTGGAAGCTGTACTGTAGCCACTTAGCTACCAGAGCAAAGTTAGGCAACATGGAGAGAAAAATGTTGGAGCCCTGCTACAATACAGCTTCCACCATTGCTAACACTGTTTGAGAAATAAGGGTCTAATTTTTGCCAATATCCATACAGTCTTAGAAAAGAGACAGCTGCTGTTTCTGACACAAATATCTTGATTATGAAAAAAATGAAAAGAGAAGTGGAGTTCAAGACAAATGTTCTTGGTGGGCATTTTTGGAAAGACACCAGTCACTGTCTGATGTTCAAAAAGACAAAGCAAAAACACAAACCACAAACCCTAATTCATTCCAGCATGGTCTTAATTTGAACTATCAGAAAAAATACATGCAAATTTGCTAGAGGAGTTAGCTTAATCCAGCAAAGCACTTAAAAATGTGCTATGTGAGTAGCCCCATTGAAGTCAATGGGATTATTAAGCATGTGCTCAAGTGCTTTGCTGGATCTGGCCTTTAATAATGAGCTGAATTTAATCAAACTGCATCCATGTTTCTCAGTGCAAAGATTGTTCAAGCCCTGAAAAATCAATTTTAGGGGACATGCCTGGGTGTCCTCCATATAGAATGAGTTTTTACTGAACTTGCCATAAATGACTATGGATTGCTGACTGTTTACCTAGGGCCAGATTCTGCTATGCCTACTCAGGGGAGACTCCCACTGAAGTCACCTGGAGTTTTGATTTAGGGCAACAAGGTTTGGCTGTTTGGTTCTTAGAGATGATTGTCACATTTCAGTATATTAAAGGTGCCCTGTCATATATAAGAGGAGGAAATGGAAAACACAGCCTAAGCAGCTTGATGGTCCAACAAACATGGTCCAAAGCATGTGAGCTTTGGTTTGTGCAGCAGCTTTTGATTTTGAAAAGCAGCTTTTCCAGCACATGTTGAGAACTGGAGTGATTTAAAATAAGAAAAAAACTAATGAAAGATTTCCAATGTAAGAAATAAACACTAGTCAATTCTCATGTCCTTGTGCTGCTTTTTATACCAGGACTTCTCCTGAGAAATGGAACAGGGCCCCAGCAGAAGGGCTTTGCTCTGAGGTTAACATGCTAATGCACAAAGAGGGCTTGCTGACATATGCTTCAGGACCTTGAGTCCTGTATAGCTAGCCCAATCTACCTCCAGGTTCTAGAAGTACAGGAGCAGCAAACAGCTCACTGCTCCTCCCCTGCGCAGCATGGGCCTTGTCTAGTTCCACTGTAGAAGTGCCATGGTTGCAGCATCCCAATTTCCCCTGCTAATCTGCAGTTGCAGACAACTCTTCTGCAACACAGACGGCTAGATTCTGCTCACATCCATGGAGTTACTCAGGATTGACAATGGTGTAAATGAGAACACAGTTTGGTCCAGTGGGTGCAGTGTTCCTAGATTAGTTACTTTTGTTAATGAAAATATTTTAAGGCATCTGCAGGCAAGGTGCTACTAACAATGGGGCAAGTCCTGAAGTCCTTTTCAGTGAAAAGTTCTGCATGGATAAAGACCAAAATGAAAACTGAGTATACGCCTCAGGATTTGGTCTAATCAGTTACAGTGACTAAGATGTCGGATCTGAGGCCCAGATTCTCTACTAGAGAAAATGGGTGAAACTAAGTTGTTAATGGAAAGAATGTGAGTCTGAGCATTTATTTTACAGCTCACATTCACTTAAAAGAAAATCTAAACTTATCAAGCAGATGCTTTGTTTTTAATTGCAAACTTTCTCCCTGTGTTTGGGGGAGGGGGTCTGACCAAGTTGTTTTTTGTATGAATTGGGTCATTTTCTGTTGCCTTATAAAGTCATGTCACATTAAGACATTGTAATGAAATCCACTGTGACAGTTCCCAAAGCAACTGTTCTCTCCACTGAGTGGGGACAAGAGGCTCTTCCCTTAAAGGAATTAAATCTCTTGGAAAATGTATTCTTGTATCTTTCCAAATGCGTCTTTGACCAACTTCTCAGCAAAACACTGGAAAGATAATTGGACTGTGTTTTGATTTGTAAATGGGATTTGGGGGGCTATCAACAAGCAAAGGGGCAAGATGGTTTGGGATCTGAGATGCAGTGTGATAGAGTGGAAAAAACAGTTGCTATGTGGGGATCTGGACCTTTTTAGACTGTTACACTCAATACAAGGCACATACAGCCTCTTCACTTGGATTGTCTTCCATGCTACCATATTACCCTTTCTTCTTTCCCTTTCCATCTATAGTGGGGCTGGATTGCGCAACTTGCAGAGAGTCCTGTATAGAGGGCAAGGTGTAGCAGCACCATCCCCAGGAGCACAAGCAGAGATTGTGTCTCAAAAGAAATATCTCTGATGCTTTGTACACATAGCGAGGGGGTGAGAAGGACTGTACTCTCTACCATCCATTAGGATGGTGCAGATTGCTGTCCCAATGCACTACCCCCACTCCACAAGCTGGTATAGAAGATGTTTGAGGTCCTGGCCTCCCCTCTTTTCTGTTCCTCTCCAATCCCCTTCAGGCAATTTGCTTATCAAGGGACAAGGTGGTGAGCAGTTCTTACTTCCAGGGACTATTATTGTGCCTTGCCGTTGGGCAGGCCAGGCTAAACCAGGAGATGTCCACCCCAAAACTCTGTGTATCCACGCAAAGACCAATCATAACTCTGCCGTAAATGGGAAGGCCTTAGTACCCTCTCTCTAGTGAAAATTCCATATTCTATACGCAGTAGTTAAGACATATAGGGCTGGCTTGACATAAGTAATTCAACGTGCGGGAGGCTTTATATTTTGGAAGATAGGATTAGGGAGGTAAATTGATTAGCTGACTGAAAACAAAATGTTTGTGCTAACTAGTAAATGGATCAGTGAGCTAAAAGACAGAACTAGCTAAGATAAGTGGGGGGGAACACCTAGGGAACCATTTACAAAGAACAAGATAACATGGACAATATAAGTTGGAAATGTAAAGATGAAGTAAAGAGTAGACATGGACAGTGTGTAGACAGAATATGCTGTACAGGGATTGGTTGCTACAAAGTAACCAAACCAATCCCAAAATGTAGAATACAATGTATAGTAAATGCAATGAGATGTGTAAATGTATATACAGGGAGAGGGCTTCTATGTAACTTTAGATCTGTAATATACATCCACTGCCTGCACTTAAGTCTAGTTAATTCAGCGTAACAATGCTGTATGCCACATAAAAATACCTGAGTGACGAAGTCTGGAGTCAAACTAAGTTCTTAGAAAACTGAATAAAATAAGTCTCAGGGAATCCCAACAAGACACATCTACCATGTAATGAGATATAGTCAGGGAACTATTTATCTTAGAGTTCAGATGTTTAAAATATTAATATTATAATCTATTCCAGCACAAACAAATATGTTCAAATGAAGTTAAGATTATATGCACAATATTTGTGGTTTGGATGCATATTAGCTTTCAAAATGTTGGACTTAACCACCCTTCCCCTCCCCCCCTTACAAATACTGGAAAGGTTGCACATCAGATGAGGCACGAAAATAACCTTAACTCTGCCCCATAGAGATGCCTGCCTATCAGCTTCTTTTCTCTTCACTTGGAGTATAGAAAATGTGCACCATGGGACACTGAATGTACAATCTGTTTTATATACAACTGTTTATAGTAGCAGATGCGGTGCTAAGCACCACGCTATCTCTTGTTCTTTTCATATAAGTACTCTAAAGGATCTGATGTGAGGTTTATATATGGAGACATGCTAACTCTTTGGCTAATGGAAAATGGAGGATGGGCTGCCATGTGCAATTGTAGGACCTGATGCTGAGAGGTGCAGAGCTTCATCTATGAGGCACTGTGTTCCCCAACATCACGGGTATTTGCAGGTGCTGAACACTTCTGAAAATCATGACACTTTCATTTAGGGCTTAACTATGAATTAAGGAGTTTAACTTTAGGCACCCAGGTTGGAAAATTTTGTCCTTATTTTCTGAATGCCCCAATTTTCCTATGTGTAAAAAGGGGGGAAACTATTTACTTACAGATCTCATGTGGCTGTTGTGATGTAAAGTGTGATCACAGACCCATGGTGCACCCTGTTACTTCAGCACTGATGCTGCAGAGAGATACTCTTAACAAAAACCCTAATTCCAAGTCAATGGGATTTCATGTAGATTGATCCATTCAGAGGATCAGGACCCTAAGCAAAATTCTCATTGGCTTTAGCAGGTGTCTTCCCAGAATTGAGAGTGCACAACTAGATTAATAAATGTTTTGACTAATATATGCTGGCTAGCTTACAAATATATATCCTATTAATAATATGTATTATCTGCACCATATATTTATAATATTAGTATGCATTAAGGACCAATAACATTAAGCATAAATATTGTAACATATAGCCTAACCTGGCTTATACCATAATCCTGTTCATTTATGCTAAGTATTCCATAACTCCTTGCATTTGCTGAAGTAAGCATTTTGAACAAACAGAAAGAAAACTTGTCAATATTTTGTCTGTGTCTTACTACAAGCTACGAAGTACCTTCTCGGACCAGTATCTGGAATGTTAGTATCCAAATCAAAGATAAAGAACTGGGACAAACTAATGAGTTGGATTTTAGTGACATGTAAAGAGATGTGCAACTTGCAAAATCATCACATAAAAAATACCAGCTAAAGAGTGTAACTTGAGGAGCTCACCTGTATAAGGTGAATGTAACTTCACTGCCCAGGACAGCTTCTTTGAGACTGGCATCGTTTAGAATCTTTTTTCTTGTATCATATTAAAAAACCTGGCTAACCTTAGTTATTTGGACTTCTGAATATGTTTCATTATGAAACAAAGTGTGGCCAAGCAACTGACTATTGTGGATGAAGCACCCACCTGTATTTTATGATGAAGAAATTCAGTAGATAGTGTCACATCTGTTCTGATATGAGCTGATCTTGGTAATATTCCAAATGACAAAGAAACAATGAATTCCTAGAGAAGCAAAACAGACTAGTATATGAGGTGAAAAGTTCTGGCATATTGCATCTTAAGTATTTTATGCTGCTGGCATTAATTTAGCAGAGTTAAAATGGGATAGTCCTTGTCTTTTTTTTAATTTTCTTCTCCTTTGTGACCCAAGGCTTGTTCTATCAACATCCCTTCTGCAGGGATTATGAAAGCATAGTTATTTCTGAAATTCTGTTTCCATATGCCTCTTCTCTATCAAATTCAGAGTCTAGCACCTAGGGTAAAAAGTAAGCTATTTTGTGTTCTTAATTTTCTCTCCAAATAGCATCCTCTTAAACATATACATTAAAGAGACACAGTGGGTTTGAAACAATGTCCATTTCGTAAAATGAGTTAAAATAGTTTTTCAGGTGGTTCACGTGTCCCTGAGTCCCCTTGCCACTTTTTTGTGGTTTCACAACCACCTTTTCCTAACTGGTTTTCTCCCCTGGGATTGCGTGAAAGAAGCAGTGGAAGAAGCTGAATAACTGAGACCCTGATCATGCACATAGATCCATGTGGGAACCCTTGTGCCTGTGCAGAGCTCCACTGAAGTCATTGGGACTCTACCCTAGAGTCAGGGTCTGTCCAGGTGAATCAAATTGCAGGATTGGGGCCTGATTTGAAACCAGAGGAAACTGAAATGGCCTATAAAGTAAAATGCACAGAGTAAAACTGAAAAAATAGCAGAATAAATATCTTTTTCTCCAACTCCTCTCAGTTACAGTCCTATTGACTGCCATGCTTCCTGTGGGGAGCCAAGAGCCCAGGGAGGCAGCCAGGCTCCCATCGGGAAGATGCATGCAAAGCTGAGATCCTGGACATTCTGCCCCCCTGCCCTGTCCCTCTTAAATTGGTGGAAGTGCTGCTGGTGAAGATACATACCACTGACACAAGGAGGGTAGTATGCACATGAACCACTGCAGTGGTAATTACTGATAGGAGTGTGATTTCTTTTCTTTAAGTTGATGGTGCTCTTTAAAGTGTAGCAATTTAATATGAACACAAAACTGAAATAAGAAATTAAGTACTAGAGCCATCTAATAGCAACAATCTTTGATTCAGAATAAGAGATCAGGTTTTTATTTATATTATTGTTATGCAATTCCAAATATTGATTCCACCCAAGAATGAGACAGTAGGACTGAGAAAAATAACAAGGATTCAAAAATTGCTGCAATAGAGTGGTTTGTAGGCTAGATGGCATTGTGCAGCGATTGTTTTCAGCACTTTCACACTCTTTCTACATACACACAATGCCTGTCTGACTCATCTGCTACCACGCCACATGATGTCTAAAGACTACAAAGAGTCAGTCAAGCAGAGTTGCTCCATAGCAAGCTGCCATATCATGAATAAATGACCTTCCCTTTTCTTTTGCTGTCATTGTTCAGGGCCAGGAAATGAAAGGTTTGAATCTATTCTCAAACCTAAGTATTGATGTGCATCTGCTGCTCTGCTGTTGGACTGCTACAATGGCAGCAAATAGTCCTTCTAAAATATAATATTCAGACCCATAATACACTTAAATCCAAGGTAACTCCCAAGCTGAGGCCCAGTTGGTTTTATACACTGTTCAAATTCCATGTTGTGTCCACATTCAGAATTGCTAGACCACAGCTCAGATCTTCGTACCCAGCTGACTAGTTGGTGCAGTGATGGGGAGCCCTCTTTTAATGCAAGACCCAAGCTAAATCATTAGTCACAAATCCCATGAGTCCCACGCAAATGTGCTAAACAGTCATTGACTTCAAGAGTGATTTCATTGGTACTACTATAGTTGGATGCCAGGGCCTCACTTGGGTCTTCAGCTGTTTAGCCTTTCCCTTTCAGCATGTCCCTCTTCCCTCCATTCTGCCCCTTCACATCTCTCCTCTCATTCTTATCTTTCCCTCTATTTTAGTCTGTCCCAATTCCACCATGGTAGCACATCTTCCCTTGCCATCAAAATGCACACTGGACGCCACTAGATACTTGGCTATGTTAGTTGCCTCCACCTCCCAAAATATTGGAGACCCAACATGCTACATCAAATACTCTCCCATTGTAGCTGCACCTTTCCCTGCTTCTTCCAAGCTCAGGAACTCCATGCAAGGTGTGTTCCTGTTCGCTTGGAGCTGTGTGTCATTTCAGTCTTCTGTGAGGTAGTGCCTAAATCTAGTTACACCCTACTTGTGTGGGGCTCTGTTTTTCTGCTTTCACTTACATTGGGCAGGACCTTACTGTGTGCTAGGCCCACTGGCTACAATCACTGGGACGACCCACAGAGGAAAGTGCTGCTCCAGATGAGTCCGTGTGGCAGACTCAGACCCTGCATGACTGTTAAATAGGACAGAATTCTGAACCATTGGCCAGCAGGAAACCAGCTTGTCACAATCATTAGAATATTAATATGGGGAATGTCTTGGAGGTGATTGTGAAAGTACAAACTGTCCTATCGTAACCAAAGGCACAGATGTCTGAAGCGATGAATATATCAATGTAACGCAAATCTTGATCTAATAGTGAGTCATGAGGAGTTTGTATGCTTACAATTCACCCTGGCTGTAATGATGGATTGCATATTTTTCAGTGTTCAATAATTGTTATAATTAGCCATTGGAGATGTTCAGTATTGGGCATGATGAACAGCCAGCCAACTTCCCAGTGGCAAGCCTTGTTTGTGGAATGCTGTGCTGCCAACCGTTAGGGCTATTTCCTTTTTTACAAAAGGTGGGTATGGGGTTTGCTTTTGTGCGAGCAAACTTCTCCAATGAATAGCAGTGGGCAAGAATAATTCTGGGTGCTGTCACAGCCTGGCCCAGTCCCACTCTCCGGATGGACACCAATCTGTTGTGAGTGGATCCAACGGCTCAACCCACGTGTTTCTAAGCCCCGTGTGCCTGGGCAGTGACTGGTGACTGTTCTTAACTTGGGCCTCTCAAGCACACTTCCAGGTGAAGACCCTGTGTCTGACATCCTTCTTGGGCAGTGAAACCTTGCAGTTTGGCCACCTAGATCCCAGTATCCCAGTATCACAACCTTCCTAAACCCCCAGTTACTTGGACATCTTTCTCCAAGAATCCACCTGGCTGTGGGAGTTCTGGTTTCCTAGTTTCACCTTTCAGGGACAATGTGGCAATTAAGCAAGGAATACAAGCTTATCAAAAAAGTCTTATTCACAAACTCTTTAAAAAGCACAAGAGAATTACAGACCTGTGGAAAACAACAAGCTCCTGAATGCAACCTCCTGGTCTGATCTCACCATACCTGTGCATCTATGGTTTGGGCCAAGTCCTTAGGCCAGACAGGCAGCCTTTCCGTCCTTCTTGCCCATCTTGCTTCTGGAGGTAGCTCAGCTTCTTTCTGCCCACGGAGAAGCAGCCTTCTTAAATAAAATCTCTCTTTTAGTCAAGTGATCAGGCTGGGCCACTACAAGTCTCCCAGCCACTTTTGACTGAGGGATTCCAAACTACCCCCCTCAGAGACAAGTTTCTGTGTAGAAAGAGCCCATTCAAAATCAATAGCCCTGCTAGTGGAACACCCATTGTTCCAATAGGAAAGAACCATTCAATGTTGATGACCCTTGATTGCTCTGTCACAGCTTTTCTGACAGCAGATCCACATAGTCAGGTGTCTGCTACAAAACAGATGCTCTAATCACAAGGAAGGTCATAAATGTTGTTCATAAAGCGAAATGGAATTCTTTAGTTGACATAGACCTATATCCCCAAACTGTCACAGATGTAAACGAGGATATGTAGAAGACAGAGGCAGGTGCAATCAGGTAGTTTAGATGTGTACATGGATTTGCTTGTGCTGACAAAATAGCACTTGCTGTTATTTGTGGATGCAAAATAGCAGACAAGTGTTTGTACAGCACCTAGCACAGTAGGGCCCTGATCCTGACTGGGCCCATGGATGATACTGCGATGCAAATCAGAAACGGTAATTAGGGTTAATAGTGTTTCTGTCAGTAGACAAAAACAATGTCCTTTGTGTGGAAGTAAGCTTGATTGATGTACTTAAACCTTATTTTCTGGTAAAGAAGGGATTTTGCTTTTAAAATGTTCAGATGATGCAAATTAAAATTGATTTGAAAGCTGCAAGCACCAGCACAGAGAGTAAATTTACTAAACAAATACTCTATACTATTCAACATTCACATTGCCTTGATGCTATTACAAGAGGAAGAGAGTCTGCTACATGGTTTGGGAAGCTCCTGAAATTTCTTGTGATATCGTATCAGCAAAGTTTCATTTTAAAAAAAACTGGAGAAAAAGTTTTAATTTTTTGTTTTGTTTTGAAATTTAATTTTATTTAAACATTTTTAAATGGTTTAAATTTAAATAAAACAAATCAACTGACCCAAAATGATTTTTTTCCCCAGAATTTCAAGTAGTGAAAAATGTTGAAATTTTGACTTTTAAAAATCTCAATTTGAGAGTTTTTCTTGAAATTTTTCATGGGATGGAAAAATCCATGTTTACATGGCTTACAATACATTTACAGCATTACAGTACAATAACCATTGTCTTTTCTGATGTAGTTCTCTCCAGTTGTATTGCAAATATCATCCCAAAGATTTGATCCAATATCTAACATATCTCTATGGCTACAGCTAGTGTCTCTACCTATGAGATTTTACTTACCCATTGAAATTACGTATTACTTAGTTCCTCTCCACTCTCCCATGAAATATCACCTAAACAAGGTGCACTTTGGGAACTGACTTTACAATGAGAGAGACTGGGGCATTTTGAAATATGATGGGTTGAGGTATGAATAATGCAGTACTTAGACTTTGAGTGGATTCTTTTGAGGAAGGGGTTTTTGAGGAAAAATTAGACCCCCTCTTTGGAGTGTGGCTTCCATCTACTAACTAACTGCCTGAGTTCCAGAATACAAGTGTACTGTCCTAAAGGGGGATGAAAAATTCTTAGTGTGTTCCCATATCAAGGCCAGAGTTTTCAGCTGTTCTAGGACATGTAAGACAAAAGTCCTTATTCTGATAGGATAGTTCACAAGATCTGACTTGTTGTGTCTTTGTGATCCCTTAGCTAAAACTGAGGGCCAGTGGTGCCAATTCAGATATTTCAGAAAAGAGAGAATTCCAGTCATCTCCCCTGCAAGGACCCTCGTACAGAGAGGGGCAGCTGGGTCAAATGTGGTGTTGTGACCACGCAGCCCAGAGTAACACTCCAGACTGCTCTTGCTGCGGACATATGAATTTACTGTGCGATTGCTGCTTTAAAATAATCCCTCCATCATCTCCCCAGCTCTGTGGCCTATGGAACTTTGAGCAAGTGCAAAAACTTTGGGGGAAAGAGGGGCATTTGCCGTCCCCTAATTGGTACCACTGATGAGGGCCAAGATTTTTTTTTTTTTTTTTTTAAAGTGTCTAAAGTTAGGGTAGGGATTTGTCGGGTGCATTATCTGCATCTTTGAAAATCAGTCAGGTTTCTAACTATGGATTTAGGAGCCTGCTTTTTAGGCTCCTACTTTTTAAAATTTTGGCTGGAGACCTTGGCCAAAATTTTCAAACCTGAGTGCCTAAAATTAGTCCCCTAGCTGTATAGGTAGACTCCTAAATAAAAGTGGTCTGATTTTCAGAGGTGCTGAGCATTCGTTAATTTCCATTGACATCAATGGGGGCTACAGAGATACAGTACCTCTGAAAATTGTGCCACTTTAATTTAGGTGCCTAACTGTAAGCTTTGCTAAGTAACTTTAGGCATCCGAGCTTCAAAATTGTGGCCATAATCATTGGGGCCTGTAAGGATGGCTCTTCAAAACCTAAGAGACAAAGAACTCAATCCATTTATCTTGATGTTCTCCAGATAATGCTTCAACAACGAATGCTTGTCTTATTCTTTTTCAGTCTGAAATCTACCCACCTAGTACTGAGGGACGGAAGCTTGGGAAACAATGATCTCCTTGTTGGAGATTCTGATTTCAGTTGGAAATAGTCACTTGGCCTGTTTAGTTAATAAGACTCAGAAACTTTTCCTAATAGAAAGAACAAAGGATGTTAGTTTAGAAGGTCAGAGGGTTAACAATGGAAGGAGCTGATGTTTTCCGGGCCATTTTCTGAGTCATCATGGCAAAGCAAAGATGGAGAAGAGTGAATGGGAGTCAGGACACCAGCAATGTGGAGATACTTGGAGGGCTGTATCCTCAGCCGGTATAAATCAGAATAGCTCTGTTGAATTTGACTAATTTATAACATCTGAGGATTAGGCCCCTACACCTTAAATTTATTAGTGCTTTGAGATAGGATTATGAGTAACGTCCTAAGGAGCATTTATAACTCTAAATTAAATTAAAGGATGGGGTTCCAATTTATATGGAATGCCAAAGAACTCTGTTTAGGAAATTAAAAACAAACTTTTTTGTGTGTCTTCTCAGTAGTAGTGAGAAGTTTTTGAATTTGGTATATTCACAGCAAGGGCCAGGTGGCAAAGGAACATATTAGTTTGTGCAAATGGTTTGGGCCACTGTATATTCACAGCCTCATCCAGCCCCCACTGAACCCACTGCTTCCATTACGTAAGCAAAGATGTTGTCCTTTGGGTTCTCACTCTTTTTCTGGTTAGATGGAAGAAGTCACATGATCTTTTTATCTCTGGACACCAAGATCTTTTGAGAATTCCTGTAACTAAGAGATTCAGTAAATTAGTTTTGTCCATCTGTCTGGGGAAGTGAATCCTAACAGACATGGGGACTCTTCAGAGAGAAGTTGACATGGTTTGATCATTCTTATATTGACAGCTCCAGTTGTTGGAGCATTTCTGCTGAGTAAGACAAATGAAGTTAAATAAGAAGTGAGGTGACTCCATGGAAGCCTCTAAATGTAAAAATCTCTAGTCACTATTGTAACAGCTATCACCATTAAGCAAACAAAACGCACAAATGTGATGCGATGTCACAGCTTTAGTTCATAAAAGCAGGAAGTCTCACTTCTGTCAGGACCATATAAGTTCCCACAGTGATGATATCCGATGACTTACGTGGACTCACTCAGTGAGCTCACTGCTCTTGGCCCAAAGGAAGGAGACTGTTTTCAAGGGTTGATTGACTGTCTATCTCCAGCTCTTCTGACTCAAGGACACACAGCCAGGTTTCTGTTTAAAAACACCATGCTACATATTTATTAACAGTCCTCTGATTGGGGACCAGACATTTGGACACACACCGTTAGATGCTGCTGCAGCAGTTTATCCAACTCAGAAATGGACTGATTTTATTTCCTAGAAGTGTTTGTAGAGTCTTTCACGGGACTTCCTTGAGCTAGGGGTGTGATGGGGGACAGAGCAGGAGGTTAGAGACTCATTTGATGGTCTGGCAAAGTTTACGTTTTATGGACTTTCCAGGATGCTGCAGGGCATAAGTATTCACCTAAGGAGAAATTCACCTCGGCTAGAGAGAGAGCCAGCACATGCACCACTTCAGACTGACAGAAACCCAATGAGTGGTGAACAAGCCCTGTGCTGGCTCTCTACAGGGGTGACTTTCACCCTCCAGCCATTCCTTAATAAGGATACAAGAAGTGAGGTGGTTTCTTTCTTGGGCTGGGAGATTTTAATTATGGGGGTGCACTTCAGCTTCTTTTATTGGCCAGATAGACTGAAACGGCTCTTTTGGAGCCCAGTGTGTCTGGTCTCAGTGGTCTATTGATGTAAGCTTTAAAAGGGCTGTCTACAGAAAATCTTTATTAGATGTTGGTCGTAAAGCAAAA
Organism: Mesoclemmys tuberculata; assembly: GCA_007922155.1. Taxonomy (NCBI): domain Eukaryota; kingdom Metazoa; phylum Chordata; order Testudines; family Chelidae; genus Mesoclemmys; species Mesoclemmys tuberculata. The sequence goes on from ML675621.1 coordinate 6,055,996, forward strand.
ATTATGGCTCTGCATCAGCAGTCTGACTAAATGAAATATATCAGCAGTTGGAAGGAATAGAATTCAGCTCCCCCAACAGGCCCTTAGCGGTTGGTGTCTTTATTCTTGCTAACCAACTCAGTACTGGACTCAAGGACATCTACCTCAACACTGGTATTCAAGCTGCCTCCTGGAAGGCTCTGCCATACTGGAAGAGCAATGGTGCTGCATCTCAGTGCCAATGTGCATGAAGAGAGTTGGCTGATGAAGCTTGTACAATGCATGCACGCATTAAGTTGGCTCTAACCATTGCTATCAGTTCTTTACCATCTTGGGCTCAAAAATTCACTAATTCTCCCCACACCCTTCCACCCCCACCTTTTTTCTAAGCACATTAGTTACCCAGCAGACCATAACAGCTTTGTTTAATTATGTAAATAGATTTTCCCTGGTCTTACAAAACCATGTTTTAAAACTGACAGACTGTAAATGCTCCTTTAAAATCATTATATTCTGCCATGTTAACTTCTGTTTTGTTTAACCCAAGGTTTGTTGGCTTGATAGAGCTTCTCTGGAGCCTGGCAGTCTATGGTCTCAGTGGTTTTCTGTGCATGTGTGTTAAACAGAATGTCTGTTAAAAATTATTAGATATTGGTCATATATTACTATGACTCTGCATCTGCTCTCTCTCCAAAGGCAACTCAGCAATTTGTAGTTGTTTCTATTAGATAGTGAAACACACTAGTCAATGTTATGGAAAGACTCCTGTAAATTGTTAGTCTGGGAAGGGGACTAGTCCTGATTTTCCTCTCTCACTTGTTTTATACTAATGTAACTCCACTGCCTTCAACCAATTCATTCTGGTGCTGATCGAGTAGAGTACATAAGTGCATGAGCAGCTCCATGGGATGATTCATGCTTAAAATTAAGCATGTGCTTAAGTGCTTTGCTGGATCAGGGCCAGAGCGCTCAGCGCTTCTGAGACTGAGTGCCAAGTGAGAAGAGAATCAGGCTCCCTGTTCTTAAGGTTGAAAGACACAAAATAGTAAGGGCAGTAAATTGTATTTGATTTATGAAAAATATGCAGTTTCGTTGTATTGCCCTGACAGGAAAGAGGGGAGATGGAAGGTGCAGGTGGCCAATCTGAAGCCTGGATTTGGGAGAGAACTGGGGTCAACTGCATTCCTGTTGGGGGAGGAGTGATGTGGGAGACTATTGGGAAGACCATGAAGGCACATAATCACATTTATTTTTTCGCTTATAATAATCTTTTAAACTGATGGCCTCTTTCCTGTTCCAGCTCTAGCAATGCAGGGATTCATTCACCTTGCTGCAATATAATGCTATGCCTTTTTAAAAAACATTACATGGGGAGCTCTGGAGGAATCTCTCCAGTGTTTTAGCTCAGAGAACAGTGGGTATTCTGTCAACTGATGCTAAACACAAAACTAATGATGCGGTAATATTTTAATGAGTGTAATAGACAATACAAAGCAGAACTGCAGAAATGCTTTTTATTCTGCACACATTTATGTTACATTTCACCAATTGTCATGCTGGGAGCTCCATTGTGAATTAATTTGGCAGATAAATTTACTACAGCAATTTGCCTTCCAGATATATAATTTATTCATGTCAGAAATAATTTATTATATATTCCCTCAGACCATTCTTTTTTTCCCATGCCACCTTAGTAAATAAAATTTATTGTTTCCACTGAGCCTAATATGACTTCACAGTGGTCAGTCAATAACCACAGGGGGATAGTTTTGGTCACATTATTGGTCACTTATTTGGATGGATGATGGAGTACCTGGTCCCATCTGTACATATATTACTTTCTTTTGTCTTAGGGGTACCTTTGGGAAGATTAATTAGGTCCATCTGCAAGGAAAGATAAGCCTTAGGGGATTCAGGTAGCTAAAATAAATGCCAAGGGAAAGAACTGCTGAAGGAGACACTTTGAAAATCAAAGCTATTTTCCACAACATTAATGGGGAAATATATCTACATAGATTGAAAGAAAAACAAACCTGCTTCTTAATCTGGATCATTTTAACACCAGCATGATAAACATCTCTTATAGGTGCTGTGCTAGGGTAAGGATCTATGCAAATGGTTAGTGTACATGGGCCATATTCTCAGCTAATATGTTAGCATGGCTCCACTATCATCAATGGAGCTACCCCAATTCACATCAGCTGAGGATCTGAGTCATTAGCTATCAAATATATTCAAGACATCATGCAAACTGATCAAGATCCATATGTATCCACATTATTTAGCATGAGTTGAATGCAAAATATGTTAAATTTGCTGCAACTTAAATAATAGCTAACTGCATTACTTAGCTAGTGTAAGCTGGGCTCTGTTTACTCTGCCAACACAATGGGACCAAATTCTGGAGCATCTAAATAACATATGGAGGAAATAGCAAAGGATCATTTTCCTCAGCAAAGCTCAGCCATATTATGGACTTTGGAACATAATAGAAGCTTTGTATTGCTTGAAGATCATTTTGTTAGAATGAAATAACTATACTTGTAGGTTTGGGGCCACATTCTTCCCTCATTTACATGAATAATTCTCCTGTTCATGCCCAAGTGAATCAATGAAGAGGAGGAGGTGATTAGAAAGGAGAATAAGAGAGGAAGGGAAGAAATAAATGAATTAAAAGAGAGAGGAAAAAAGCACAAAAGAAATAAAACAAAACAAAAAACAAGATGGAAAGGGAAAATAGCTGGAACCATTTGATATCAATGTCCTGTCTACATGGAGAATATTTGGTGAGAATGAAATTTGCTCTGGAAATGCTGATGCCTTTCTCCAGCTCTGCACTATGAACAAAATCTCCTCATTCTCAAATTTGGGCAATTCATAAAATGGCTGAATTGCTAGGTTTAATTCTACAGAGTTGCTGATCCCACATCGTACAGTACTTCAAGGAAACTGGGCCTTTTGTACAAGTGAGATGCCTGCCTTGGAATGTGTAGACCTTGCCAGACAAAGTTGATTAGATACCCAACAGTATATCTGGGCTTTTGTGTTATGAAGGACACAATATAAATGCAGAGACACCTAGCAGCCTTTGGGCATGATCATCATCTAAATAAAAGTGTAATTTATTATACTTGCATCTAGTAGGATTGACATCTCCATGTGTTGCTAATGCAAAATGGAGAGTTTAACCTCTAAGCCACTTGCTCTTTCAATTCTGTTCCAGTTTCTAAATGTCATAACACTCTGAAGGCTGTTTCCTGGTCTTCGTGTCATGGGTAGACAGCCTCAGTACAATACCTGGTAGACAAATACCACATCCCCAAAACACTATCTCAGCTAGCATCAGTTGAAACACTTGTCGGCAGTCAGCAGCAAAGGAATGAATGGGCATGGAAACTAAACTCCCCTCTAAAGACAAAGACTCCTTCTGCCTCTCCTCCAAAAAAATTTCTTGGGCCAGTTTCTGCTCTCAGATACTTGTGCGTGATTCCCACCTGCTTGAGTGGGAGCTACACACTCCTATTATCTGACAGCTAAGGCCCCAGTCCTGCAAACACTGAAAAATGTGAGTAATTTTAGTTCTTATATGTGGCTGTGTGATTGTGAATTCTGGAAGCAAGGTTGGGTCATGTTACAATGGAGCCATGCAGCCAGGGTGCTGGAGTTGAGGGATGAGGGAGGCTCTTCTGCACAGGTTTCTGGGGATCTACTAGATCTCCTAGTGGATCTGCAACCTTGCCCACAGAGAGGCAAAACCTGCCTGCTAGGGCTGCTCAGGAAATGCTTTGTATCCCTTCCCTATCCCCTCTCACAAAAAGAAGGCAAAAATGAAAAAAGTTTTCATTTTTCTTCAGAAGTTTGTTTTCATTGAAAAACTAAATGCTGACATTTTTCAGGTTATGTCCAAAATTTTGGATACCAAATCTGGGGGGGGAGGGGAAGTTTGACAAAAGATGAAATATGTAATCACAAATGGATATTGTTCACAGAAACTTCCATTCTGATGGGAAAAATCAGTTTTCATGGAAAAAACATTTCGGCCAAAAGCATCAATCAGTTCTACTGACTTCCCATCTTAGAAGAAATCAAAGAAACTACATCTAGAAAGTATCTATAGAAAAGTGATCAAATGCAGACACATATTCAACCCAACCTTGCAGTCCTTCCTTGGGCAAAGCTCCCCTGAGTTTCACTTGAGGCAGGCCAGGAGGATCAGGCCCAGTCTGTGACTGGTGACTCCCCATTTCTAGACATTTGTCCAGTTGTGGAGACTTATTTTTAAATACTCCAAATAAATATTGGTGTTTGGGTTTTCCAGAATCAACCAAACCAGTGAAGAGTGACTGAGTGTGCCAAGAAACTGGCTCAGCCAAGCTGTTTACGTAGTTAAACTGCATCAGGGTCAAACTCGAGTCCTTTCTGCATGATTAGAATGTATTCTTTATTGGAAGGGGGTCTGTAAATAAAAGCATCTAGTCAAATCCTGCTCATTCTATTTATGAGACACGGTGGGTGAGGTAATATCTTTTATTGGGCCAACTTCTGTTGGTGAAAGCAACAACAGAGTTTATCAGAGCTCTGATGTGAGAAAGAAATCTTTTTTGTTGCTGTTTTGTTTTTCTGATACCTTAGAAATGGAGGGATTAAAAACCAGTGGCAATGCAGAAGGACTTATGTAAGCCCTCCGACAATGCTGATCTCTTGAATACTGTATAGATATGCTTTCAAACCTCTAGCAAATTCACCTCACTTGCAAAAATACATGAGAAATGTCCTGTTTTGTTTTTTTCAAAATTTGAGATTGCAATGGGTGCTCCAGTTTCTGATGCAGCAGGAATAATTTCCAGTTCTTCAGATCATGCCCTCCCATTTCCAAAACTGCATGAAGCCATATGCGAAGGAGAGACATTATGGCAGGAGTGGTGGATTAATTTCTGTTACTACCCTTCTCTAACTCAGTAGGTTAGGCTGGTAAAAGTGATTTGATGCTTGATTGTATACACAGGAATGGGAGTGGGTTTTACTTACACCTGAATGAATAATGGATTTTTCCATTCAAGTACCAACTGAAAAATCTGGGAAAAGACATTGTTGGTTAAGTTTCAGTTCCAAACAACTTTCTTTGGTTCTCACTGAAAAACAAACCAACAAACAGAAACAAGGACCCGTTTGTGTTTGATGTTTGGGTAGTTTTTAAGGGGTGTTTCACCCTTTTCTTATTTGTTTGTAATTAGCTAAGTTTCTAAGTCCAAGGCCTATTTCAGCATCGAGGTTTTCTAGACCAGAAATACTGGGGCAGATTCATCCCATTACACCAGGTATGAGTTTGGACCAAACGCCTACAAGATTGTAGGATTATAAAGGGTCCTTCCTCCCTTTGGGGGGTGAGGAGCTGTCACTGGAGGAGGTACCGGTAATAGATCATTCTGGCTATAGGGCCGGCCTGACTCCTGGGACAATGCCCCAGTTAAAGTCCACCCTGAGCCCTGTTCCTGTTCGGATCCGCCTCTGCCTCTGTCTTCTTTCATTAGATCGTGAATCTCTCCCCGGCTCCCAGCTGCAGGGCGAGTGACAGTTGGGTCTCCTGTGGGGGAAGCCCCAGGAGGTGGCTAGCTGGCGGAAGGCAGGGCGGATGATGGATGGCGGGGGGAGTGGGGGACGCTGCTGAGTCCCCGGGGAGGAGAGGTGGAAGCGGGGGTGGGGGTGATTCACTCGCACAGCCCGCGCCTCGGTCCGCCCCGCTCACAAGGTGCCAGAGCCGGAGCTGAGAGCAGCCAGAGCCCGGTCGCTCCCTCCTGCCCCGCCGCGCACGCCCCGCCGCCTCCGACATGCCCAACTTCGCCGGCACCTGGAAAATGAGGAGCAGCGAGAATTTCGACGAGCTCCTGAAGGCGCTGGGTAAGGAGCGGGCGCGGGGTCTGCCCCGGGGAGTCTGCCGCCGTCTCCCGCACCGTGCGCTGCCCCGCAGCGCAGACGGGGCCGGGCCGCGGGGGGCGGGGCGGCGCAGCCCGCCTCTCCGAGCTCCGCCCGGCGGGCAGCGCGATCAGCCGGCGGGAGCTGGCCGGGGGACACCGGCACGGCCCCTGCTCTCGGCCGTGCAAAGCCGCCACCGAACGCAGGGCCAGGCACTACCCCGGTGACGGACGCAGGCGCGTTAATAGAGCCGAGCAGCCGGGACAGGCCTGTTCACCCGACGGAGAAACTTCCCGTCAATAACTGATAGCGAGTGGAGCCAGCGTGTAACTGCCCATCACCCTGCTGCTCTCGCGGCCGTGCCCTCCGGGTAATACGGCGCAGTGCCGTCGTTTCCCAGTCCTGGAGGCGGCTGGTTGGGTTAATGCTCTGCCTCCTGCTCTCCCCCTTCGCCCAGGTGTCAATGCCATGCTCAGGAAAGTGGCGGTGGCAGCTGCCTCCAAACCACATGTGGAGATCCGCCAGGATGGGGACCAGTTCTACATCAAAACTTCTACCACCGTCCGCACCACTGAGATCAACTTCAAAGTAGGGGAGAGCTTCGAAGAGGAGACTGTGGATGGCAGAAAATGCAGGGTAAGGGAGAGGGAGAACCGTGTGTGCGTGTGTGTGTGCACATCCTTGGCTGGTGAGGAAAGCGGTGTAAGAGTCTGACTAGAACACAACGAACAGGTATGATCCAGCAACAAAACAGCTTCCTCTGTGTCCTGGGCAAAAGCCCTTTGCTCTCCCGTGGTGGAGTTCTCTGTAATTTTTATAGGAGGCAAATAAATACGTTTCCATTGGCTCAAGACAATAGCTTCGCCACCTACTTACTCACTGACTAGGTCTTCTTTGCCTCGTCCATCCCTAATCTGCAGTCTGGTTTTTGCATTGATACTCCTCAGTTTGGCATTGTTCCTCAGGGAGGGCAGTTTAGTAATTAAAATTAAAAGCGGCAGAAAATATCAGGTCCTGAAGTAAGAGCGCAAGATGATTTTACACAATTCTTCTCCCGATCCCTCACAGGCAGAAATCTGTTTTCTGTTTGCTTTTCCTTGCTTTCTATTTTAACATGTCCCTATTGGTGAAAGACATTCCTTGATTTCTGTCTGTTATGGTAACAGACTGTGGATGAGCAACTAAGATCTCTGCCTTCAGACTTGCTGTGCAGGATGTATGGTACAAACTTGCTTAGAACCTTTATCCTAAAACAAAGCAGCCTAAGTCTCAACAGAATTGCAGGATGTTTTTTGCTCCGACTTGATATTCTATTATCATAGTTCAAATGTATGTCTTAACATTTTTGCGTAGTTATTAATTGCTTGTATCTTTGATCTGACATTGCATTGTGATACTTCATTTTATGGGTGTAACCTTCAATGGCTGTCCATTGTGATTACACCACTTTTTGTTCAATGTTATCTTTGAGATGCTTCATGTGTTTGGTTTGGTTTGTTGTTGTTTTTTTACACATTACTCTGATGAGAAACTCTGGACCTGATGTTTCCGTTGCTTTGTATCTGGTATTGTCATTAATACTTGTGGAATGTGGGTGTATAATGCTTCATTCTGATTTAGTAGCATCTTAACACCCACTTTACACTGATATGAATAAACAAGGTAAAGGGAAATAGAGAATTGGAGCCTCTGTGGTGGGAGAAAGGGTTGTATGAAAAAAAGGTCACAAAGGACCAAGTAGTACTGAGATCCTTTACTCACAGAGTAGTCCCTTACTCTACAAATAGTTCCACTGATGTCAATGACGTTTTACTCATCAATAAAGGTTCTCCTCAGTGTTAGTGTCACTGATGTCAATGAAACCACTTGCAGAGTAAGATGCATATCAGAATATAGCCCCAAACAATTAATAGTATTTTTAAAATGCAAAATAGTAGCAAAATATCCCACTTGCAAAAATATAATTTCTGATCAACTCCAGACCAATTTCTTTCTTGTGCACTGATGTAAATCCAGAGTAACTTCATCAAGTTTAGTACAAATGCTCTGGAGTTTGGTTGGGAACTTGATCCTGGGAGATACTGAATATCCATCCCATTTAATTTCTAGAATGAACAACATATATAGCTTAAAAAGCAAATTGAAGAAATATCTCACTGGTTTTGTTAATTTCTTTCTCTTGGTAAAAGTAAAATATTTGATTATTGCTGTCGGTTTTGAAAGTGGGCAAAATGTTTAAAATGTGTTTTGTGATGTAGTAAATTTTTTCCATGTGCAAAATTACGAGTGAATTGCTGAGCTCATTATAAAATTGAGCTGTGGCTATGATAAAGAAATTGACAGACAGAAAAATAACGTGTCAGTTTGCAATACCTGACAAAATAGCTGAATGTTTATAGAGTCTGAAATACTCTACAGGAAAAGAGGGTCTTATTCTGCAGTGTGACTCGATCTATTGTTCACACAAACAAATAGGGAATGAGAAGCATAACATGTACAACTCTGCCACACCGGTTTTCAAAGGCCATCATTTTGAAGGAATCATTCTTTTATATAAAGGGAATGGCCAATTTTGATATCAAAGAAAAGTTTTATTTTGCTTTGGAAAGTCAGGGAAGTGTTGACTTTAATTTTTTTTTATGATCACAGACTAATTAATGTCTCCCATGTGCTCATTGTAAAGCGATTACTTGTACATTCATTATGGGGGCATCCTTCTGCACAGCTGTTCCACTGCATTGTGGAATAATAATTCAGCACTGGGAGGAAAAGCAATGGAGAACCTGTGCTTGCCTGCTTGTTAAAACAGTATGAAATCCCATGATTCCTCCCCCAAAATGGCTCTATAGTAATAATTCCAAGAGCTCTGAAAAAATATCCTAGTGTACTTCATTTTCCAGACTCTCTTAATTTTTTTTTAAATCCCAAAACACCCAAATTCTAGTACTACTACTTCAATTTAATTGCTTATGTGCCCTGGCTTTTTAGAACCATATGTTAAACATAGAAGTAACCAGGGACAGTGACATAGTATAATGATTATAAGTGGCAAATATTGCATTATTTATTATTGCAAAATGTTACACATGATTATAGCTGTCTTTATGCTATGGGGTGGTAAATAACATGTCAGATCATGCCAGATCTTTACAAAGATGCTAAGTTATTACATGTTAATAAATTAAGCTTCTCTCCATTAAGATTTTTATGAGAATTAAAGGACTTTTTAATTTGGATGCATGGGAAAAAATGCAGAGTTACACTGAGAAGTCAAATATGTATGTATGTAAGTATCTACAAAACAGCCATCCTCAACCTTTTTGATTTTTACCACTTTCTGTTGATAGGTCTTTCTCCCTTGCTATTATCTAACATGTGTTGCTCTTTTACTGCAGCAATTATTCTCCGTAGTGTTTCATTGTTGTCTCTCTGCTTCATGCTGCCAGGGAATATAATTAATGTTACTAATGGTTTTCTTGCCTGCAGAGTTTAGCCACTTGGGAGAATGAAAACAAGATCTATTGCAAACAAACTCTTATTGAGGGAGATGGCCCTAAAACATATTGGACTCGGGAATTAGCTAACGATGAGCTGATTTTGGTAAGAACCTTTCACCCCTCCAATGCATACATTGTACTAATAGGTTTTGTTGCTGTGTTATGTGATCATTACTTTTTTCCATTAATTGTTGTGAAACACACTTTTATATTAAATGCATTTGAAAAGCCATGATGCTCCTAATCCTGTTCAATGCAATTCACACGCAATGTTTTTTTTAAATTGTTGCTCTCAGATAACTTAGCAGAACATATCATGTTCTACAGTTTTAGCTGTTTCTAAACACTTAGTGGTGAAATAACCATAATGAGCCAAATCCAGCTCTATAAATGCAGAGTAACTCCCAATGATTTCAGATTTTTTCAGTGTGAGAGCAGAGAATTTGACCTAATGTCTTGAGAACTGCCTGCTTTGATTTACCTGAAAATATATCTTTTTCCTCTTCCTTTTTTTGGCACACATATAATAAATTGTTTCTTATCACCTGGCATGTGACCAAGGAGTGCCTGGCATACTGTTAGCACTATATAACTTCCCTCTGATAAGCAGGAACATGTCATCCCATCCTCCGTCACCTGTGAATCACTGTTCATCTCTGGACTTCATTCAGAATTGCCCTCTGTTTTCAAGATTCCATGGACTCACTCCTCCTTATGTCTTGAGTTCATATCTACCCATATCCAGCCCTGATCAATCTGCTTCTTCAGTCCTTGCCTTCCCTCTGTACACTCCTCTGTAACACTCCACACTTGTGCTGGAGTAGTTCAGCAGTTCTGCCCCATGTATCTGAAACTGAATCCCCTCCACCTGAGCCAGCGAAGGTATGTCTACACAGGGATCAAAGACGCGCTGCACAGTGAAAGCTGGCTGAGTCAGCTAACTTGAGTTTGCAGGGCTTGGGTTGCAGGGCTAAAAATTGTTCAGGCTAAGGCTGGAGCCTGAGCTCTGGGGCCCTCCACCCTCGCCATAGAGTTGAAAAGCAATGAACCTAGAGCGTACTTTTTAGAAAAACATAGAATCTTGATTTAAAAATTCTAGGGATGGAGAATTCACCACAGCCCTTATTAAGTTGTTCCATTGGTTAATTACCCTCACTGTTAAAAGTTTCCCCTTTACTTCCTGTCTGAATTTGTCTAGCTTCAACTTTCAGCCATTGGATCTTGTACCTTTACTAGGTTCAAGAGCCTTCTATTATCAAAGTGACTCCCAGCCACTTTATTGTGTTAGATTCAAGGAGCTCAATCTGTTTAGTTTATCGCTATAAGGCATGTCTCCTTCAATCACTCTTGTGACTCTTTGCTGAACCCTCTCCAGTTTATGAATATCTTTGTTGAATTGTGGACACCAGAACTGGTCACAATATTCCAGTAGAGCTTGTGCTAGTGCCAAATACAGAATAACATAATCTCCCTACTTCTAATTGATATTCCCCTGCTTATATATCCATGGATCACATTAGCCCTTTTGGCCACAATGTCACACAGAGAGCTCATGTGCAGCTAATTATCTACCACAATCCCTAAATCCTTTTAAAGTCACTGCTTCAACACTTGGAATGAGATTTTCAAAGTTGCCTAGCAACTTGGGGATGGAGCAGTTCCTTTGCACTAATGGGGAACCACTCCTTAGGTTCAGCACTGGGTGTATGTGGGATTGTTGGCTCCTGCTCAGAGGCTGGGATGGTCAGTGCTCCAGCCAGGCTTCTCCTCTTTGGGGGAAGGGAAGGGACCAGAGAGATGAGTGCTCAGTTTTCTTGGCTCCAGCCCATCGTTTTAGGACCCCAAGGACACGTACCCTCATCATGAGGCCATTAAAACTTAATCACACTTAAGAGGATGAAAATTGACCATCTTGCTCTTTGAGCTGAGAGTGTATCACAGCTGTCAGCTGCAAGAATGGGAACAAGTTGGGAATGGGGAGGGGGACACCTGCCTTTTAATTTGGGAGGCCCTGAGGATCCTCTCAGAATTACCGTCTCTCAGCCCTGGTATAATTCAGGAATTGTTTGGGTTGTGTGTTACCCTCCTTACATCAGTGAACAAAGATTCCACTCAAATGGATTGCTGCTGTGATTGGAGATATTCCTGGGGCCTGGCTCTACATTGCTGCATTTTGGTTTTACCTCCACAGGATTGACATCATGATGGACAAAAGTAAGGTTCTCTCTCTTGAAGGTTTTTACTTGAACCATAATGACTGGGAGCTGAAATTCACCCTGGTGCAATTTTCTTCAAGCATTGGTTTAAAGCTTAATATTTCCTAGCTCCAAACTCCTTCTCTTCCCTCCTCTTCAAGAAACACCTTCTCCTCCTGTAATCCTTCCCATAGCTCCCCAGCCAGTTTACCCCAGCTCCTTTCTGGCAGAGCTCCAGAAATGAGCTGGAGGAAGCCCCAGTCCTGTGCACCTTGAATCACTGTAGTCTTGCGTGGAACAGAACCTATGCTGTAGTGTATGAGCCGTGCAGGACTGGTGCCTGATCCTATGAGAAGAGACAGATTTGAGTTATTTCAGTTATAGCATCATATGTTTCACCACTAAGGTGAATTTTTGTGTGTGTGTCTGTGTTTTGTCTTCCCCCAAAATCATCTTTGCTCTTTGTTTATTTTATCTTGGGAAAAGGTGTTTTTGGTACATTGAGACTAAATCATATTTGTCTAGGGCCTGAGGGCTTTGGAGGCAGGAACAGGCCCCTGTTTTGCAAAAAACAACATTATTGCTTTTAAAAAGAGATTTAAAGATGCTTTTCCTTCCCACTTTTTATTTTAGTAATCCCATTGGAAGTGTGACAAGGGAGCCTTCAGTTTTAATAGCATTACTATTCTCCATCACCCATTTGTTACTGTAGGGTTGCTCAAATGTTAGGATTCTGTGTGGGAAGATTGGGTGGTGGTTTTTTTTTTTTTTAATTAAGACTCACGTTTTCAAATTATTTTTAATAAAAATGGATGATTTCATGGGGGTGCACAAACAGAAGGGGAGGCTAGGAGGGAACTATGTCAAAGTTCAGATTTCTTACCTTGAGAGTATCCTTAACCTGTAGATTAGAATACATATACAGGGCCAGATTCTGATTTTATTTACACCAGAACTCCATTCACTGGAGTTAATCTGGATTTATGCTAGTGTAATCAGGATCAGTCTGACCCAGCATATGTATTTCATGTACAGGTCGAAAAATGAAGATTTATGGTTGAAGTTATTTTAAAATAAAGTCTTTTTTCCTTACTCTCACATTGTGAATCTATTATTTTTTGCTGATTTTGCACTTTTACCGTGACATTAATGAGCTGTCAATCACTTATGGAAATTAGGAGGGACAAAGGCTCTGCTCTTACCCAGAACTAAAGGATGTTGCCTTCAAATGTTAGCTGTTCAAATTAGAATAATTTAACCTCTATCTTTTCTGTTTTGCTGCTTTCATGACTGCTCAGCCCCTTAAAATTTTAGTGTGAATGCTATATAGTAGATGATTTCTAAAGCCTGGCTTTAAAAAACAGCTTCCAACCAAATTTTGCACAGTTCACATGTCACACAGGGATTCTCAGAATCAATTATAGCAAAGGTCAAAGATCAGAAGTTTGAGGGGTCTGAGGCGTGGTTTCCATTCCCCTTCCTCTCCCTGAAAAAATCATGCCATAGTTGATTAAAACTGGTGAACTGTGGCGCATAGATGAATGAGTGAACATTTTAAAATGATATTTCTGGATTCAGAAATGAAATATGGCACAGATTGGAGAAGATACTGCACAGCTGAGTGCCAAAGGGTCTGTGTGTGTTTAAGCCTTGTTTTGAACAGAATTAAACCACTTAAAAGTTTAATGCTTCCTATATTTTTTTAAAAAGTATGATCTTAAGTAATCAAGTGGACGGTCTTCTCCCCAGTGCTTAATTTGTGCCGGGGCTTGCCAGGACTGAGCCCCGGCACCTCTGGGCTTGGCAATTCATAGCTATGGCACCTCTGGGCTAAAAAATTGTTTGAGCCCCGACACTTCCTTCATTACAAATTGAGCACTGTTGCTCTCACTGAACTCAATGCGGTTTGCCATTGGCCTCAACAAAAGCAAGATAAAGCCCAGAATCCAATACCCAAACATATTTAAGTTCTGGAGATACCAAAAGCATTATTTTAATATGCATCCTGTTGTAATACAGCTGACTGATTGATCTAGGTAGTTAGTAATATAAGTTAGGAGATAATGTTGTCCATTGGATAGACCACTGGGCTGCAAGTCGGGAGACCTGGCTTCTATTCTTGCCTTTGTTACTTGCTGTGTGACACTGGACAAGTTGCACAAGCCAACGATTTTCAGACTTGGGTATCCTAAACTTAGGTGGCCTGATACTGAGAGGTCCTGAGCATTGACTTTGATGGGCATTAAAAATGATAAATAATAAACAGAAGAGATCACTGATACAGAGTGATTTGGCTTACTTGGTAAACTGGGCACAAGCAAACAATATGCCTTTTAATATAGGCAAGTGTAAATCCATGCATGAAGGAACAAAGAATGTACGCCATACTTGCAAGGTGGGGGACTCTGTCCTGGGAAGCCATGACTCTGAGAAATACTTAGAGGTCATGGTGGATCATCAGCTGAACTTGAGCTTCTAGTGCAATGCTGAGGTCAAAAGGGCTAATGTATTCCTTGGATGCATAAACAAGGGAATCTTGAGTAGAAGTAGAGAAGTTATTTTACATTTCTCTTTGGCACTGGTGTAGCCACTCCAGTTCTGGTGTCCACAATTCAAGAAGGACATTGATAAATTGGAGAGGGTTCGGAGAAGAGCCATGAGAATGATCAGAGAATGAGAAGCTGATGTTTCTAATGTTAGTGACACAGTGATAGACTCAAGGAGCTCAATCTGTTTATTTTAACAAAGAGAAGATTATGGAATGACACTGAGGTGATGCGTTAGAAGGGCATCCAGGATTACATGTCCCCCCCCAGATTGCTTCGTCACATGATGCAGCCAGGCTCCCTCCCTGTGGGTCAGCTAAGGAGAGAGAGAAGCAGAAGCACAAGGAACAGCTGGAAGCTGCAGGGAGAGTCCACTGCTTTCCAGGAGAGGTGTGGGGGGGGGGGATGCCGCTTTCTGGGCGAGGGATACGGGGGAGAGGGGGAATGATGCAAGTTGCTCTGGGGTTGTGCTCCCCACTATCAGCAGGCGTGAGTCATCTTTACGTTGATGTGTGACCAGTCTGTAAGTACCATCATGGGAAAAACTGTTTGATAGTGGGCTCTTCCATCTATAACAAGATCCAGTGGTTGGAAATTGAAACTAAACAAATTCAGAGTGGAAATAAGGTATATATTTTTAACTGTGTGGGTAATTAAGCATTAGAACGCTCTGCTAATGGCTGTGGTAGAATCTCCATCACTGGCAATTTTTAAATCAAGATTGGATGTTTTGTAAAAGATCTGATCCAGTTCAAAGAAGAATTGCTTTGGGGTAGTTCTACACCCTGTTATGCAGGAGCTCAGACTAAATGAGCACAATGGTCCCTTCTGGCCTGGGAATCTATGAAAAAGTTGTTTTGCATGTGGAGGTCTCTCTGTTAAAGTGCTGGGGGCCTGAGTAATGTCCATTGATGTCAAGAGGGGGTCTGTTCATGGACTCTGATGGGCACTGGATCAGGTCCCGTGTGACTGCAGAGTGCGACTTGATGGATTATCCCATTCTGCCAGGAATCAGGGCCTGTAGCACAGGTAGGCTCCAGGCAGCCTCATCACTACAGCTGGCCTGCAGCAACTGCCTGATTGGTCACAGCACCAGATTGGCTGGAAGAGCCAGCAGGCCGGCTCCTAACCCAGGCAGCAGCTCACTGGCTGCTCAGTGCTCATGCCCGCCCCGTGCCTGTTCCTGTGTTACCTGGTTCTTGCTGCTCCTGAGTGCTTGCACCCAGCCTTGCCTCTCTACTGCCCCTGCCTTGAACCCTCCTGGCTTCAGTTCCTGACTTCAGCTTGACCCGTGGCTCCAGCTTCCAATTACCGACTCCAGCTCTGACCCTAGACCTTGGTTCCTAATGCCTGCCCTGACAACTAGGCCTGACACACACTCGGACCACTAGGCTAGACTGTTCTCACCCTGGTTGCCTGACACAGACTGCTTGCATAGAGTTTTCTGTCCTGTTCAGACACAGGCTGTACCAAGCCAGGTGTAGGAAGCTATATTGTAATTTCAGAAATAATAAATATAAGACACTATAATAAATTACACTTAGATACAGCACCTACCCCAGCACTTTACAAACATTAAGCCTCACTGCATCTTTGTAAGGTGAGTTTTATCCCTATTGCACAGATAGGGAAAGTCAAACAGAGAAAGGCTTTGTGACTGTCCCAAGGTTATACAGTGTGGCAGTGGCAGAATATGTAACAATAAACTAAGAAGTTGTGAATTCCAGCCCTTACACTGTTCTGTCTAGACAGAGCTGATTCCCACTGATTTACAGTGGGTATTAGATGCTGAGTTCACATGGACCTTTTTGAAAATCCCACCCTTCGTCACTGATTTCAGATTTGACAGTGTGGGACTCTTCCAAGATGCTTTTTTGAGATTTCAACTCCAGACAGGCTGGACTGTCTATCTCAATTTCTACCCTCTTGCATAAGGGAATTCTTTTGAGATCTGTTGTTCTCATGAGATTTCTTCCACATTGCTTCCAATCTAGAACCAAAACTCTAGGGGCAGAGTCAGATGGAGGGACTCTCTTCAAACCACTCCCCATTCCTGAATCCAAATCTTTTATGAATTTCAGGGCAAGGGGTTGTTAGATTAGAATTCCTCCATCTGAATCTGCACCTACATTTGGGCCTGTCTCTACCGTAGCCATTTCAGTTTAAAAGTGAAGGAATCCACAGTGGTTGAAGGGTTTATTTGCATCTGTTTCTCACTATAGTCTGCATTTGATAAATAAAAATCTCTGCAAACTGCTTGTTTATATTTTTAGTGTGTAACTTTTTAAAGCAGACTTCTAAAAATGGGCTAAATTAAAGAGCAATGTTCCTATGTTTGTTTGTTTGTTTTGTTCAGTGGCTGCAGCTCAGAAACGCTGATTTGATAGTCTTCAAAAATTACAAGGATTTTATATCACTGAGCAAATTCATCAAGATTTCCAAAAACCAATTGCTAGCGGTTCAGCAGTGAGGCTAAGGCTCCAGAGATGCTACTAGCTGCCAAGTGAAATGCTGGCACATGCAGTTTATATAACGTGTTTTCCTGGTCTCGTATGTTGTCTGTTCTGGTCTGTACACAAACATGCTGTTTGGTTTTAGTTCAGATAATATACTGGAATGATAGAGACTGAGTCCTGCCTTTCCTGAACAACAGAATCACCCATTGAAGTTGATGGATGTTCTGCTCATGAAGTGGCAACAGGACTTGGACCTATACTGTGCAGAAGCCTAGTTGTAGCTCTAGTTTCTCTATTAAGAAACTGATCTCATGGGCCAGCTGTGTGCAGAACTCAGTGGGCATTAAATGTAGGAAAGGGCGTCAGATCTGGCTTGTGGTAGTTGAGTGGAATGGTAAATTGATTTAAGGCTTGACTGTGCCATTCTTATGCTGGGGAGCACTTACATGATCAGTCCTGTTGACTTTAATGGGACTCCTCACAAGACTAAATGCTCACCAATGTATGGGGCATACAGCTGTGTCTTCAATATGTATCTGTGAAGCAGTGTCCTGTGTAACTGCAAAGAAAAGACGTACAGCAAGTATGAGTATGTCCCTGTAATACATTGCTTTCTCTGCTCAACACTGCTTTAGTGGTGTTTCACTAATAATGCTTCTATGCTAAACTGTTAGGCTTTTCAAAATTTTCCAACATAGCTGCCTAAAGTTAACAACTTAAATCCACGTTTAGGCATCTAAATAAGTAGCTTTACCACTTATTTACCACTTATTTATGTGCCTCACTGTGGATTTAGGTGACTAACTTTAGGCACTCATGTTTTAAAAATATGACCTTTACCTATAATCTATAAAACATCAGAGCTACAAATGCAACACACTGTTCTAGCATCCCAGAAATCACATAATCTAGTCTGGTTCTTCAGGGAAGGAACCATGTCTAGCTCTGTTTGAAAAGTGTCATGTCAGTGTATAGCACTCAATAGGTGACTATTATCGAGTCTTCTAAATCCTGTGCAAACGTGTCTGATCTCTTTGCATGTGTAGCTGCGGAAGAAGTCTATACTTCTTTGCCCCATAAAACTCTTGCAGAGAATCTCTGCACAGTTGGTTTTATTTTAACTTTTATCTCTATTAGTGTTATTTATTATTTGTATTCTAGTAGTACCTAGAGGCCCTTGCCCCATTGCATTTGGGCACAGTACAAACATAATAAAAAGACCATCCCTCCCTCAAAACTCTTATAATCAAAATAAAATTGCTTGAAACCATCACAGCAACAAAATCTCTGGGGGCACCGTTCCTGCACTCCTTTCTCTGGCATAGCTCCTGCTGAAATTATCTGGCATGTGTATACTTTTGCAAATGTTATTAAGAAGCCATGTTAAGGTGGGGTAGATGGTGTAAATCTGGTGGGGTATTAGTGAGTGATGCTGGATTATACAGCAATGGGGAACTGGCTGAATTCTTTAATTGTTCATTTCCAGCCATTTTTATGTTTAGGCTTTTAAAAAGGTATAAAGGTTTACACGTCAGCTCTTTATACACATAAAAAACAACTTTTTCAGTCCGCACCAGCCCTCTGCCTCCCCTCAAAAAAGTCTATTAAAAGGCTTTTCTACTCAGCAAAGCCAACAAAAGAAAAACAAAAAAAACTTGCGGTTTCTAGGGCCCCGACTGTTTTGAGGAGATGATGGGCCAAAAAAAGCATTGGAATTATTTTTTTTTGAAAAGTAAACCACAGCTAAATCTTCATTACCCTGGGTCTGATCCCAATTAGCTGGCTTCAGTGGAGCTACGTCAGGCTACATCAGCTGAGGATCCTATCCCATAACTTGCTAAATGTAGGCCTGAAAAATCTCTGGGTTTAGGTTACTGAACGTCCAACATGGCTGAGTGAACACTGCATTTGAACTATTTATTGTCAGTATTTCCTGACTCCTCTTTGCTTGATTCCTTCACCATTCATATTTTACTTAATCTTAGCTTTTGCAATTAGTCAGTCAGCCTGATCAGTTGCTGCACTGCAGGTGTCTACAAACGCACTGGTGTTTACACCGGTTCCCCAGCTGGCCTCCACAATAGCTATCCAACCCCTGATGTCCTGATTAATCAATATTGTGATATCACTCCAGCAGAATTACCATTTAAGTACAGTGCAGTACTACTGGTGACTTAAAATACAACCGGCCCCCAGATGTCTATCTGTAACTGCATTCAAATCGATGGTAACACCAGGAATATTGCTCTTGGTACCTGGAGCATTGATGAACTGGTCAAGTACAGAGACTGAGGTCAGGGAACTGTATGTCTTAGGGGATTTTTTATGGGATATAAAGTCCCTGATCTCTAGGTCAGAGACTCTTGGGTATGCAGTGATCAAAAAAGTTGGTGCTACCTGATGGCTTTTCGGTGATGGGAAATGAGTCTGGCCACAGCCAGATTCCCAGGGAATAAGTGTCCATGTCAGAAATCAGCAACAGAATTGACAAGTTTATTGGTGGACTCAGCAGAGGGGCAGAGGATGAGAGGGGCATTACAAGGAGACTGACTCCTAAGGGAAAAAGGTTCGGGTCAGGGTCCCTGGTCAGAGCAATGTGGGGATACTCACACTGACACTGGGTACACTACACCTGGCAAAAGAGGATTGCAGTCTGCAGGGCTGCCATGTCCACTGAGCTAAATGGATTTACACCTGCCGAGGAACTGGTTAGCTGAGCCGCCAGTCTTGTACATGCCAGCAATCGGATCTGAATCCCCCCCCCCAGCACCCTTCCAACCCATTCAAAGATTGTGACTTTTTTCCAATAGAAAAGCCACAGTACAGTCCAACTTCACTTGCCAGTCACAAATGCATGCCAAGAAACTCTGGAAAAATTATGAGGTTCTGGGTTATTTATCTTTCTTACAAAATTCATGGTGTCTGGGAAAGAGAGCCACCTCCAATATATTACCCTTTCAAAACCTACCTCTTAAGCTGCAATTTTTTTTCCTTGGTCACATTTTAGTACAGGAAATGGAGTGTCTGCTACACCACTAGCTGCTATGGTAAAAGTAATATACTCCTTTGAAAAGGTTTGTAATTTTTGCCTAATACATCTCTGCTGATTGATTTTGGTTTCTTTTCAAGACTTTTGGTGCCGATGATGTTGTGTGCACAAGAATTTATGTAAGAGAATGAAGATCAAGTGACTTGTCACCTGGATGGAGTGGAGGATTAAGAGGCAGCCATTGTGAGAAGTCCTGCATAATGAATATTTATGTGTACTGTTACTAATGCAGCGTTGTATGTGACCATGTGTGTCATATCCAAATCCCTGTCTGCTGTTAAGTGTATTTTGCTTTTCTTTTGCATAACACTGTTCCGTTTGACCCATCTAACAACATCACTTTTCTGTCTACTTTGTATTCTGTAGTTACAAATTTGTATGGTTTGATCAGTCATTAAATTTATTGGGCATAACTCACAGCTGCTTTGTTTGGTGATCAAAAGCTCAATAAAACATTTAGGGCTAGTCTGGACCAATTTGGCACAGCCCCATACTGAGTTCAGTGCAGTATCTCACTGACCCTGGGGAGCACTCGCAGCCCTCTGCATGCCTTCCAGAGCTCCCCAGTGTGTAAACTACCACCCCTTTTTAAGGGACGCAGCATGCTCTTGCAGAGCCACAGTGCTGCTTGCTCTCTACACAGCCCCTTTGGGGCACCCTGTGGGAACAATCTCTGAGCTTCTGTGAGTGCAGGAACTGAAGCTGTGCTGTGAGCCATGCAATGTGGGGAAAGGTCTTTATTCTCACCTCCCACTATGTGCCCACAGAATGGCTATGTAGGAACTACCCTTTTAACAGTAGCATCAGTTCACCTTCACCCCGTGGTGACATCCGTTAGCCACTCACAATAAGACCTCAGCTTGTTTTCAAGGCAAACAATGTTTTCATAATTTCTAACAGTGATTGCCACCACACCAGAATATCTTAGACCTGTCCAGAAAGCCTACTCTTCTTTGTCATTAAAGGGTAGAGTGGAGGAAAGCCTACAGCTGGGGTCTCTGAATGTTTCCTTTTGTGGATCACTCTTAACAGTGAGAACTTCTTATGGATCCACATCATCACCCAACTCCTGCTCATGACTCAACATTTCAACCTGTGGAGAGCCAGACAGGGCTCTGCGGTCCATACTTTCTTGGTCCTCAAGTTGTCTCCATGCCTACTGAGCAGTGTGCAGACACTAGCACTGTTATGGTTTAAATCCAAGATGGAAGAACCTTCAGGGCACTGAGATGCACATGAGTTAGGAACACCATTTTTCTTCACAATCCCACCCTCCAGTATTACCACAGCAGACGTGGCTCTTTCCCTTTAAACCATACACGAATGAAGTGTCCAGAAAGATGAGGAGAATAGAAAAACTGGCTATTTGTGTCCCAGGGACTTCTTGTGCACAGAATTCCAGCAGTGCTAATTAGCCTGGTGGTTTTCTGAAGGGGATATGAAAATAAGTCATTTTTAAAAAACGCACGTATGGGTAAACCTTGCTACAACCAATAGCCAAAAAAATGTACAGAGCTACATACTGCTACAAGTCTTGCATGCATTGCAAGAGCATCCCACAATGTGCCAGGAAGTTAAAAATATGTCTATCTGTAGAGAATCTCCCATGTCATCAAGGATCCTCTGGTATCTGAATGAGGAATGCCTGGATAACCTGTGTCTATGGAGATCCTCCTTCAAAGTTCCCTAGAGCTGCAGAATGAGTAATTTGCTTCCTGCAACATGGAGAGAATGGATCTTACAGTTATATGGAGCAAAGATTTGGCCTCAAAGTGGCAATGATCAAAAGATGTGGCTTTTTTGACAATAATATACACCACATTAGGACAGGAAGTAAAGTGCAGCACATCCAGTTACTTGCAGAGAAAATGTAGATGGGCTGAATGTAATTTCCCTACATTGGAATTTGACATCCCAGTCACCGCCCTTATTCTTCCAAAAATAAATAGGGTGATTATGACTATAAGTATATTTTATCCAGATTGCAGGGGTGCTGGAACAAATTGTATAGTGTGGATGCTGAGCGCCATTGAACCAAACTGTAAACTACGTATATAATGGAAACCATTTCATGCCAGGGGGTGCAGCAGCATGCGTACGCACGCGTGTGCTTACACACACCAGTTCCAGCACCTATGCCAGATTTTCAGTTTAAGAACACAATCAAGTGTTTGTTTTTTAAATGTGTCCTATTAGAGGTTTAGCTGAAGAGTAACCATCACCCCCCAATCCTGCACTCAGCTATGCCAATGGGGCTACACCCCAGGAGTAAGGACTGCAGGATTTGACACAATAAAAGTGAAATGAACAGCAAAACATGCTTGATGCCATTTGCGTGTTTAGATGTCATTCTGCCTTTACAGTGAAGGCCTAAAACATACACTAATGGGATTATGGTCTAATAACAATACCCAGGTGTTATATATTGCTGGTCATCAGTATAGCTCAAAGGACTTTACAAGTGAGATCAGTGTCATTATCCAAATTTTACATGTGGGGAAATGAGGCACAGCGTGGGGAAGTGACTTGCATGAGGTCACCCAGCTGGCTAGGAATAGAATTTAGGTTTTCTGAACCCCAGTCCAGCACACTATCCACTAGACAACACTAGCATGCTACCTCTGAAGACAAATGATTTACAATGACAATTCCTTATAGCCATCTTTAGCCAGTATTTTATTGCCAGTGTCAATGCAGAGATGGCCCTATTACCAGGAGGTTGCTGGTTATTGAAGCCATTTCTGTACATTTCTTTTGTTAAATGTTCTCTGTGTGAACATCTGTGCAGATGTACTCTGCCACAGTGATGATTCGTGAATCAAACTACAACAGGGCAATTTGCGAACAATTAGATTAGTTGCACGTGACCCTGCACCCCATACTCACAATGATCTAAATGAGAGTACTGCTTGAGCAAGGCCTGCACATGTCCAGTGTGATTACCTAATCATGTTAGTTTCCTCAATTTTTATGCTGAGTTCAAACTGTCTTTAGCAGGGCCATGACATTGCTGGAGGCGTGGGACATATTACAGATATTATAGAGCCTGACGTCCAAGTCATTTTCAGGCACGCCAGCAGACAATGTACTCATAAAATGTTGTGGTTTAGTTAAATAAATTGGAATAATCTGGATCTGACTGGCACGATAATCCCTGAAATGTCATTTATTTCCCAATTCCAGTAACTAATTTGACGTCAACAATTTAGAGCCAGCACAAAGGATAATAAAAGTCTGCAACTGGCCCCTTAGGAGAAGATTACACACAGACATCGTGGTTGGTGGCTTCATGCAATAGCTGTTAGAATCTTCAAAACAGACCATGATATAGCATGATCGAGCCAGCAGAGTGCGAAGCACGCCATAAATGGATCACTTGCAAGGACAGACCTATTGTTTCATGCTGTTGTTTGAGTAACTGTAGGAAGTAACAGCAGAGTGAATAATTCCTGGCAGTTCATTCTGCTAGAGAAAGACCTGAGCATCGCTCAATACCACAGCAGAGGAGGGCAGGGCTGTGCCTGGGGGCGTTTCTTGCTTCTTTGTTCCACTCCCTGCAGCTGGCTGCATCCAGGACCCCACCCAGCACCCTCTCCTGTTAGGCAGAGGCCTGTGGGTGAGGGGGTCATGCTGAGCTGCTCTTGTGGTCAGTGCCAAAGTTGTCCAAAATGCTGCCACCACCCTCTCCACAAAATGGCACCAGAAGCCGAGCTCTTGCTGTGGAAAGGCAGAGAGAGACCCTTGGCCACCCCCCTCTCACAGCATGGTGAGGTGGCCCCACCTTCGCTGATGCATCACACACAGGCGCAGCGAAGGGGCTAAGAGAAAATCAGGACCAACAAAGGGGCTGGGAGGAAATCAGGATGTCGCCAAATGCACTGAGGCACTAGGAACAGCCATTTAATTGAGGGACTGCCCCACAAAGTTGAGGATGCGTGGCAGCCGTAGTGAAATGGGGGAAGGGTAACTGCGCAATAAGCAGGGGAATGGGGAAGTGGAAGGGATAGGCACAAGAGCAATGGGGAACCACATTGCAATGAGGGAAAGAGGAGAAATGCCACAGTGAAGGAGGAAACAGAGAGGAAAGGGGAAAGTGACAGGAGAAAGAGGAACTGCACAGCAAGGAGGGATATACAGGCTGGAAGGGAACCCACAGTGATTGGGGGGAGGAAAATCCACCGTGTGTGAGGGGATGGGGAGGAGAATACAGAAGGGGAAACCCCCGAACAATGGGGATAAAAATGTACAATGAAGAGAGAGGGGCAGAGACCTTTTAAAGGTGGCAAAAGGACACCACAGTGGAACATGAAGGGGTGCTCGAGAAGAGATGCTCCACGAAAACACTAGAAGAGGGAGCAGGCTTCGGGACAGGAGGACCAGTCAACTTTCCTCCAAGAAGATAACAGACAGGGAACAGAGGAAGGGTGGTTTTGGAGGGGTCATGGGCTTACTGTAGTTTCTATGGTACCTGATAAATATCTGTAGTATAGCTGGAGAGGAAGGATAGTCCAGATCCAGACTAGGATTTAAGAGACATAGGCTGAATTTCCTGTTCTGCCACAGACCTCTTCTTTGACCTTGGGCAAGTTACTTATTTGCTTGATGCCTCTGTTGCCCATCTGCAAAATGGGGATACTAGCACTGCCCTGCTTCTCAGTGTTGTGAGGATAAACACACTAAAGATTGTGATGCACTCAGACACTATGGTTATGAAGCCATATAAGCACCTAGAGGTGTGTCTATACAGCAAAAAAACAAGCCACTGCAGCAACTCTCGGCGCCAGGGTCAACTGACTCGAGCTCATGTTGCAGGGCTAAAATCAGCAGTGTAGACATCTGGGCTTGGGCTGGAGACCAGGCGCTGAGACCTGACGAAGGGGGGAGGATCTCAGAGACCAGGCTCCAGCCTCAGCCCCAACGTCTACACTGCAATTTTTAGCCTCACAGCATGAAGCCAAGTCAGGTGAACTCGGCTCTGAGACTCTCTGCCCTGGGGTATTTTTTTTGCTGTGTAGACACACCCTTGGATAGATGGGACTGTAACTGAGCTCTCTCTAGGGCTGCCTCTTATTAGGTTCATGGTTCACCAGTGAGATCACCCACAAAACAATTTTATTCCCTTTAAAATGGATTCTAGCAATCATCTTGAAAAAGGTCTTGTTCCAGTATAGTATGCCCCTGGCCTCCCTGATGTAGTACATTTTACCAGCACTAGCACATTGTTAGATGTCTGGAGAGTTAAAAATATGATGAGAGATTTGTGACTGACACCATTTTGTTAATGGTGTGGAAGGCTGTGCAGTCCAGCAGATTTGAACTTTTAATGATGGATAGCACTGCTGAAATGTACAAGTAATCCCATGATTTTCATAAACCATTTACATTTGGCTGTGAAAACCGACATTGCTGTAAACCAGTTTTATATGCTTCATTTCTGTGCAAAACAATTCAAACTCCACCCATGAATAGCAGGCACAGGGGTAATTAAGTACATTCAGTACTGCAGATATATGTGTAAAAAGTCAGACTATAGATCTGGAAACACAAAAGGGTCTTGCTTGTGAACAAAGCCCCTAATCGGCTCCACAGAAGGACACCTTATAATTTCTTCCTCAGGGATTTTTTTTCGCTCTTGATAAATATTGGGTGAGAAACAGCATTTTAGGAGCAGTTATAAATCTGTGCAATAAATTACAGGCCTGGGAATGGCTTCACTGAATGCCTTTAAATTACATACATGTGAACAGATTGCTGTCTAGCCCTCTCAACTGTTTGACATTTCCTCTCGTTAGGACGAACTGCTGCTTCATCTACTTTTAACCTTGATATCTTATAAAAGAGCAAGTTGCTCTCGACTAAGTTTAAACAATTGCATGTACTGAATGCTCATAATAAGTGCAGTGGCCTGTTAAATGAAGTCTGAATTTATTCAGATGTTAATTTTATGAATACTTTTGAATAAGTAATTATGATCTTTTTGCCTGAAGCTTGTCATTGGGATGCTGAAGTAATTAGGGTGCCACTTAGCCAGTTTTTATTATCTTGTGTGTGAAGGCAAACCAAAGGGGAAGGGAAATGTTTAGGTGAGAAATATGCAGTTATATCTTGGGAAAGGAGACAACAATAAGAATGAGAAAACAATTCTCAATATGTAAAGTGAATGAAATAAATTCCTGGAGCTGATTAAATAAAGAGATGGCTGAAGAGTTCTGCTTGCCAATAGCACTCATTGCAGCTGGGTAACCAAATGCAGAAACACCCAATGCTACTTTGGAATGGAGCATGACTGTCTCATGGTAGCTCACTAGCATATGTCTGGTAGAGAGGACAATTCAGATGAGCTGGTTATAAACAGATGAGATCAGCCTGCTCTCTAGAGAAAATGGTAAGAACTTGCAAACACCTTGGCGCTCATTGGTTGAGAATTTCATGCGTCTTCCTTTTTGACCATGTCCGCTAAAACCTGACAATCCATTTTTAACAAATGCTTTCTGATTTCTACCTTGTGCTGTAATAATTTTGTTAGACTCCCTTTCTCAGGCTTCCTTAACTGTTTATCAGGCATCCAACTAAGACTTCAGCCTAGCAGCCCCTACAATGAGCAGTACTTATTCACACAAGTGATATCAGGGTTACTTGCTTAAGTGCTACTCCATATGAATAAGTGTTGCACAATGAGCTCTTACATTATTGGGGTGAGGGTCTCTCTGTTAAGTGTCCATCTGGAATGTCTGCGAAGTGCCATGCACATGTCTGACTGTAGAAATAACAGAGAGACAAGGTGGATGAGGCAATATCTTTTAGTGGACCAACTTCTGTTGGTGAGAAACACAAACTTTCAAGCTACACAGAGCTCTTCTTGATTTCTGTGTAGTTGGAAAGCTCATCTCTCATCAACAAAAGTTAGTCCAATAAAAGATATTGCCTCATCCACGTTTCTCTGATATCTGGGGACCAACATGGCTACAACAACACTGCATGTAAAAATAACAATCTTAGGTGCTATCGTAATAGCAATCAATCAATCAACCAAAATGATAATAATAATGAATAATGTGCTAAGTGTGTATGACTTTAGTAGCAGTATCTGCCTTATGTTACCGTAATAAATGCTCTCCAATTCTGGAAGTGGCAACAGTAGCTCGAAGGCATGGATCTGAGTCTACAAGAAGCCTGCATCACAGACCTTGTATTCTCTGTGGCATGTGATGAGTACAGTACACTATTGTTTCTGGAAATACCTGGAATCTGGATGTCTTGTTCAGGTGCCTGGGCATCTGTGAGCATGATAAACTGAGTAATCATAACTATTACTGAGAATATAATTATGAAAAAAAAAGATTGGTTTGGGGAATAGGGTGAGGGGACTCCATAGCAAAGTCTTACAGCTGAGGAAAGAGCATGTTGTCATATTTTCAGTGACTGATAATACAAACTACAGAAAATAGAGGAAGAGAAATGTCACAGAGTAACTAGTCCTTGTTCATAGACTAGACCCAACACCCCTAGACCACAGCAGGTGAGTCCTATCCAGCCAATTAAAGAGGGCTGGGCAACACATGGGCCTTTAAAGGGCTGGGGGAGAGGGGAAGATTGATTGAGACAGGTAGTAGCTGGGGAGGGAAAGCTACAATGGTGTGGTGGGCCTTCTACAGCAAGGTCACTAGGACACAGCTCTGAGGTTGCTGCTCCAGAAAAGACACAGAGCTAGTCAGACCTGGGAACCTGCCAGAGGGCCCTGAGTGGGGTGGAGCTGAAACTTGAAAGTAAGGACTGAGTTAAGACTGTTCTACTGTGTGTTTGCTGGTTTTTGTTAAGAAAATAAATCTCATTGCAGGAGTGGGAGTGGGGGTGGCAGTGACCATGCATATTTTAGAGTGGGAGAAAAGCCCTGCCTGTGTATGTGAAACATATACATTTTGCGGTTGAGAAACTGGTGTATGTTTTGAGCCACAGAACTGATAAGAGCTGGTGAATTTCCCAAGCTTCCAGTCTCTGCAAATACTGTGGAGGGTGAGAGCTTTCCTGAAACAATATTAACCCCAGTAGGAACAAAAGCGCCATTCCTCCTAGAGCTTGGTGTCTTGTAAATACCAATCCCCAGCCATGAACCCAACTGCAACCAACAAGACAGGCAGATTCATAATCCCCTCTATTTCAGTGTCTCCCTTCTCTACTTTTCATGTGAAAGGGGGACTGGGCCCATTCCACACCATTTTCACCTTATGGAGGTCAACAGTTGTGGTTCAGTGCAGGGGTGCGCAACCATTGCCCATTTCATGCAGTTGTACAGAGTCTGAGGACCGCACCTAACCTGCATGGACAAGGAGCTGTGCTCATTTTTAATGTGGCAGTAAGGCTGAGTGTATCTACCTTGCACTGCACGGCCAGGCTGCTTAGCTTCATATAGTGGAAAGCAAATGGCCTAAAGCAATAAACAGGACTTTTTAATTGCCAGGCCACCTGAATCAATATGAAACATTGCATGCTAGAATCTGTGGTCTCTATGGACCGCAACCTCCTATGAAAGATGAGGGCAGCTGTGACCCTCTCTACGCAGCCCTACCTCAATCAATACCTACTAACATTTAAGTCCCAAAAGGTGTGATTAAGCCCCTACTGCGCCAAGTTAGGATTCCCTTCTCTCCATCCTATTGGCTATAATTAAATGATCTGAAAATGCTGGTCCCAGGAGGGTCAATGGCCAGATGTCCCTGAAAGGAAACTCACTGCCCTTCCCCCAGGGCACCCAATTCTTACTGTAGTTGATTTCCCTACACCCTTGGTAACATTGCCTTAGCTTTAGTGACTGGCATTGAGCTCTCTTCTGGAATAAGTTACTCGCTCTGCAGAAACGAACCCAATGGACTCACAAGTAAATGATCTAGATGCTAGCTGTTTTTTTTGTTACACTAAGGTGCATCTTCTGTGGATGCTCTTAGAAGTGTCACTTATCTTTTTGAATTACCCATAGGGTGAACAGAAATGTGTGCTTTTACTAACTCACGGGTAGGAACTCTGTTTTCCAAATCCATGTTCAACAATACCCTCTCTCTGGAGAGGTCTAAGGAATAGGGGGAGAGCCCTTGTGAGCCTGGATGTAGCCGCAAGTCTTTAACTGCACACTTCTCTCTTGTGAGTAAGGATCTGAGACCTTGCAAGCTAAACATTCTGATGTCAGGAGTCCCTGCTCATTCTCTAAAAGAGTAGAATTACTGCTGTGGAGGGCAGGAAAGAAAGGCATTGGGTTTGCTAAAGCAGACCAGATTGGGAGGGACCCTAGATAGGTGAGAAAGGTTGGCTTGGAGAAATGAATAAATAAAGCACCAGTTGCCAGGCATGTTAGGTGTGGCTTATAGCTGTGTATAAGTAGTATATTTAGCTTTATTAAATAACTACATTCTTCCCAAAAGGCTGTTTTAATACAATCATTTCCATGCAGAAATCTAATAGACTGCATCAGTTTAAAATGGTTTTATAATCTGAGGCTCTTTCTATACATGTTTTTTTCCACCATATTGTCATCAATGACCTGAGATTAAAGAGGCTCTGAGGATCCCTAACCCGATGGAGGAAGTTAATACATGTATCTTGCACTCTGCATGGTTGGTTGATTGACTATGTGTCATTCCACACATAATATACAGTTGGATTGGCATATTGGTTAGCGTAGTAAAGCTGGGGTACATGATAATTGCTGGGGTGTGATAATCTTATGTAAGGTTTTTGCAGTTATTTGGGATTTTTATTTTCTACATACAGGTTCAATATTTATGTTAAAATTTTGTAAATCTGGGAGGAGCATGTATACATCTATGGCTCTGCAGCCAGCGGCAGATACGATCTTGGAGAAAAAAAGGATCTATGACTATTATGGCTCATCTCTGTGATTTCTGCCTTGCATGTGAATCTGTCTCTAAGAATAAGTAATTAGGTATCTGTTGTTCACAGACAGATACACATGCAAGGCAGAAATAGAATTGCTCGTGTGCAGAACAAAATGCTGGGGAATGAGTGGAAGCCCAAGTCAGTCTGGCCACAGGTTAGGCTCTAGATTAGTTTCTGCTGAAATGCCATGAGAAACCATTTGCTGATAATATTATGGGAAGACAATCTAGGTCACCACCAGAGATTGAGACTATTTGAGGGAGAGACTGAAGGCAAAAGGGAGTGCATCAGACAAATGTCTGGAGAGGGGGTGGGGTTCAGAGTCTAAGGATCAGGTTTGAAACATTTAGGGTGTGTGGGAGTGAGAAGCCCAGCAGAGCTGACTCAAGCCTTCATCATTCTTTGACTGGTGAGTAACTGAATTGAAGGGAAGGTGACCAGATAAACCCAAATGTGCATATGTCTAAACAGTGGAATATGTGCTGTCACCAGAAGATTTCCACTTCAGCTCATGTAGTTTCAATACTGGCAAATATTTTGAAAAATTAGGAGAGTCATACAAGAACTAAGATAAAGTTTCACAGTATTATTGTAATCCCCACATTGTTACATGCTTCTGAAACTTGGCCAACGCTAGATACCCACAACAGGAAATGTAACACATACGCAGTCTATCAGAGATGCATGCTGAGAAGAGCTGGAGTCAGCAGGTGGGATAAAGTAACTAATGCTGAGGTGTTACAAAGGACTGGCCAACAGACTGTAAGGATAATGATCAGAAAAAGAAGGCTGAAGTGGTTTGGGCATGTTGTACAGATGTCAAAAAAACTATTCCTAGATAAGCCCTTGACTGGGTACCACTTGGTGGAAGATGGAAAAGAGGACAACAGATGACATATAAAAAATCACTGAGACAGATGACACAGTGGAGTATGAAATGTGGCACTAGACAGATGGAGGTGGAAACACCAGGTTGCCTCATGTCACAAGGCATGAAAGCATCTATTAAAAAAGGCTATCATGTAATTAGAGGTATGCACTTTACTGACTATCATACCTCACATTTGTTTTATGATTTTTTTTTCCAGTTTCAACGGTGTGGAACATTAAACTCCTCTCTTAATTTGAAAAAAGCAAAAAAGATCCTCCGAAACCATGACTGTGAGCCAAATGAATTTACAATTCTGGGAAAGTAGAATATTCAGCTGCTAGAATAATTCAGCATAAACAAGTATTTGGAGCTACACTGCCTAGAAAACCATTTGTTTGCTAGCTGTGACAGAGGTACAGGAATGATTAATGAAGCTGCAAAAGAAAAATAAATTGGCATCAGAGTAAATAGATTGAGAGTGCAGAATTCTGCATAGCTCCCAATGATGTCAGCTGGAATTGAAGGCTCTTGGCATTTCTAAGGTCAGGTTCAATAGGTGAAAGGGTAGGCTCTGGACTTGGTAAGGCCAAGCATGCACGTGGGAAGGTGCCTCCAAAATCCATGCATAAAAGCAAGTACTTGTGCAAGGAAAACATTGATAGAACGAATGGCACATTAACGTACCTTCTAAAAACTATTCAGAATATGGCAGCAGATAATAGAGCCGGACTCTTCCCAGAAAATGTCAAGAAAATAATGAAGGACCAAATGAGTCTGGAAATGAACAAAGCATAGAATTCATCTCAAATGTAGATAATGATTGCAACAAGAATAACACTATAATGAAGCCTATTAGTGCAGTAGGAGGCAGAAGCACACAACATATAAAGGGTCAGAGAGTTACTGAGAGACAAGGACAGCAATCATAGCTGCAGTCATGATAATACAAAGAGAATGTGCTGAGTAACTATTAAGAAATTGGGACCTATTTTCCTTTGCAAGGGGTTTGAGTGGCATCTTTAGTGTCCTCTCTAAAAATGAGTTCTATCCAAATAGCATTTGATGAAAAACAACATGAAGTTTGGTGTCTATGTACAGGCTGCTACCCAAGCCAAGATGAGAGCTGATTTGACATTCCCAGCAAAGATAGGCCAGTCCTGGGCATTCTGAAACAGATCCCAACCTTTCCTGGAGTTCCAGGGATTGTCTTTTAGTGTTCAGGAGTTTGGATCAGTCCCATTCCTAGGAAGTGGGGATTATGAAGCCCCCCATAGTAAAACTATCAAGGTAGAATTGTCTCTTGCTCTTTTCTTTGAATTCATCAGAGTGAAATTGATAATGGTATTTCCAGACCCACCTGCTTCTTCCTTTTGTGTAAGTGCCACCCGCTGAAAAAAGATGTATACATTATGACTTGTCTCCAGAGACCAAACACTTAGGGCTTGATTCAGCACTGCCTTGCACATCATGCAATCATTTACGCCAGTGCAAAGTGAGAGTGAAACACTACCAAATCAGAGTGGTAGCACTTTAAATCTCCACAAAGTGAGTGTAAGAAACAACACAAGGTGCAGAGGATTACACCCTAGAACAACAGTTCCCAACCTGTGGTCTGCGAAGCTACTACAGGAGATCCATGGAAAAGAAAAACAACATCCTCACCAAGGAAATGCACAATTTCAAATACAACTAGTAGCATGTGGGGTCTGGGAAATGTTTGGAGGTTGAAAAGGGGTCCACACCCTCAAAAGTTGGGAATTGCTGTCCTAGATTATGGTCCCATGAGCAACACAGGTGTATCCTCTTGAAGTGTCAATGTCTTCCTCAACATATCCTTAATTATCTTTCCTTAAAGATCCCTCCACCCACGGATCAACTTCAGAAGAGGATATATGTGCTGCTGATTGGTGAGATCAAGGCAGTTTGAAGCTGTTCATTGTAGCTGACCCTGGGTTTTTATATAACCTAGATGCTTTTAATAAATTCAACTAGAATTTAAATTAATTGGAGATGGGGGTCTAAGCTATAAGGCTGAAATAGATTCAGCCAATCCCAAACTCTGCAATGTGGAAGGGTGGAGATTTGGCTACATACATTTGGGCAGCAAGATGTCTCACTCCCTTCCAGACCTCCACCAAAGGCTAATTAAAATTCAGCCATTGTAGAACCTTGGATTATAACAAGCCTTCCTGAGAGAATGATCAGCTTGGTGTTGGCCTAACGTCTCACTAAGGGATTCTCTACAGAAACATATCCTGGTTTAGAATGGGAGGGAAGGATGGCTTTGTCATTTTCCACGATGAGGCCCTTCTGCTACTGAGGAATGGTCTTTTCCTTTAATAAGGTTTTCCAGAGATTTCCGGGTTCACTAATTACAGACTTTTCTCACTTTTATACAAGGCCCCCCAGCTAAATTCCCTTCCCTACTTCGCAGTCCCAACATTGCAGCAGTGATGTCATAGTGGGGTAAGGTGACCAGATGTCCCAATTTTATAGGGACAGTCCTGATATTCAAGGCTTTGCCTTAGGCAGCTATTATTCCCCACCCTGTCACAATTTTTCTCACATGGTATCTGGTCACCCTCTAGTGGGTCTATAACCCATCCACCTGCCTTTGTCTCTCACCTGAATGTAAAGCCAGGCAGTGCCAAGCCTGCCCAGTGCTTGCTAGGAAGTGGAAGTGTGAGCTGTGCTTTGGTTGCTTTTGAGCAACTTGAGACATTTGGAAAGGTTTGCCAGATATTCTGAGATTTCTCTTGTATACACATCTATACTCTCTCTAGTACTCTTAGTTTTCTAAACATCTAGTCTGATTACTGTTTTATTACTGACAATTTATGAATTGTTTGTTCTCATACTGAAACAGTGAGTGGAATTCTAAAATTATGGAGAGTGAAGGCATTTCAGGTTGGTGATTAAATCTGAAACTTTCTTGGGAGAGGCTGTGTGAATCAGCTGGGATCCTCCTCAGCAGTGAGCCATGTAAGTGAAGCTGTGATCCCTTCTCTTTTGCTTCCTTGACTTTCTCAGTTCTCCCCTTGCCCATCTCATACATTCCTTTTTCCCTGATGCTCTGCCCCTTCCCCACTCCTCTGATGTTTTGCTACAATCTGTTGTGGAATGCCACTGCCCCAAAATGGCTACTTCAGGGGTAGTTGCATTTCCATGGAAGGCAAATGATCCCTGTGCCACAGAATCATGGTCCATTTGCAATGCGACGCAGTTCCTTGTGAAATCTTGTTGAGGATTTCATCCATTCTCAATATAAACTCTGAACATTTTATATCAGACTGTTACTGTTCAGGCCCCGGGGGATCCTACAGGATGGAAGAGCTAATTAGATGATGATGAGAGCGCATGGCCTCAATTCTTTGTATTTAATATGTTTGGGACCGGTTTTGATGACTCTGTTCTCTTCTCTGACAAACTTTTTAGGTTAAAATGTAACCATCTAGTGCTAAGGGTTTATTTCCTCCAGGAAGACCAAGTGGATAGCTAACGTCTGGCATTGGCTTTCACCTGAGTTGTCTTAGAGAGCTGAGAAGGGAGCTCAGGGACTCCTTAGTTGAGAGGGTCAGACAGATAATAGGTTGGATGTTAGGAAAAAGTTTTTCACTAGGAGGGAGGTGAAGCACTAGCATGGGTTACCTAGGGAGGTGCTGGCATCTCCATCTTTAGAGGTTTTTAAACTGTGGCTTGACAAAATCCTCACTGGGATTATTTAGCTGAGGTTAGTTCTGCTTTGAGCAGGGGTTGTACTAGATTACCTCCTGAGGTCCCTGCCAACTCTAATATTCTATGTATTCTGAGAAGGCAGCGAGATTTAGAAGGCCCCAAAATAAGTTCCACCTCTCTCTTCCTTGCTTCCGCGGCATTAAGGTACTCCCCTGCCACCCAGAATTGTTCCTCACTGAGACCCTGTGTCTTGGCTTCAGTCTTTCTGACCATAAGGGACTGGATGGGATTCTGTTGGCAACTCTTAATAAGCGGAGACGAGTGACTGAATGCTGCAGTCAAACCACTTCCATGCAGCTGGGCAGTGAGAACCTAGCAATATAATGTGGATTTCCCTGTAAAAGGCAATTGAGAGCATGAAGCTCCAGGCACCTGGTTGGCCCCCAAATGCCTTTAGTAACACTGTGATGTCTGGTCAGCAGGTAACTGATCCCCTAATGACTCCTGCCTGATTTTTCTTTTACCAAGGACAGCATTTTCTCTCTATTTATCTTGTAATCATTTCTGATTTTAATCCTTGTGCTTGTACTCACTTAAAACATCTCTTTAGAATTAAACTTATTTTTACAATAAACCAACCGAATGCTGTACTTGAAGGGAAGGGTGTATTTTCCCCAGTAAAATTAATAGGATGCAATATGTGTGTCTCTTTAAAGGAGCAAATGAACCTTATTATTTGAGTGTTTCAGTAGAGGGCTTGACACTTCAAAGCACACAGTTTAGGGGAAATTTTTGGAATTTAAGAGTGTTGAGGTCACCCTGCAAATAGCAACCAAAGCTGATAGAAGCCAGAGTAGGACTCTTGTGCTCTATTCCGGCTGCTAGAGTCAGTTGCAGATCTAGGGATGTATAGCACACAGATAATTCGCCTGTCTGCTGGCGTGCAGGTTGTGAGCAGCAGGGCATTTGAGGCACCCAGAATTCCACAGTAGCAGTTTTTCAAAAGGCACATTTTTGTTGCAAACCTCAATAGATACCAAATAATTACTTTTCCTTTTCCATCACATTCCATGAGGCCTGAGAACAACAGTCCAGCCTGAGGATTTGCAGAGATCCAAGTTTAATTTGTACTAGAAAAGTTGCATGTGTGTCATATCACTTTAAAAGTTAACTAGTTACTTTAGTTCAAATCTCCTGTTACAGATGCAGTTTAAGCTTCTCTTTAATCCATATTGCTTCACCAGTAAAACAGTTCTAACACAGACCACAGACTTGTCTATTTTAGGAAAGCTGCATCAGAGTAACTCAATCTGTTCAAACTTGGTTACATTAGGCTCCAAGAAACTATGCAAGTAGCCTTTGTACGTTTATCCTGACTAGGATTTAAGGATGTGTTGTGTGAATGTGGCTAGGCTTCAATTAAACCAGCTAGCACATGTTAAAATCTACACTATCTTGTCTACACTAGAGATTTACGGGACAGATTCTCAATGGAAATATAACACATTACACCAGCTGAGAATCTGCTCTTTGGAATGTGTTAGAACATACAACAAACTTTTTAATCTAGCCAAGATGCACCAGTGAAAAGCATATGAAATTAATGGAATCTTAAAGGATCTAAACTTAAGCACATCTTTAAGTGCTGTCCAGAATGGTTGTTTTCCTGTGTCAAAGTCTAGAAGAGGAAGTGCCCAATCCAAAAGGGAAAGGAATGCAATAGAGTAGAGGCAAAAAGAACGAGGGTCCTGTAGCACCTTAAAGACTAACAAATTTCTGCTGGCATAAGCTTTCGTGGGCTGCAACCCACTTCGTCAGATGTATGAAGTGCAAATCACAGATAGGAGGTATAGGCAGATTACATTCTGAGCTACAGTAGGGTTTGTTTTGAAAGGGAAATTTTCTTTGTTGACTAATTTTTTTTTTCAATAGGTTGATTCTAGCTAGATAGAGTGGTTGAGATTTTCAAAACTGATTGGCGGATTAAATCATCATTAATTTCAATGGGAGCTTGTGTAAAGAAATCCCCTAGTTGGCTGTGCATATCTCAACCACGGTTTTTCTAAAAATTGTATCAATTACTTTTTTCAGTCAGTACATCTAGTTTGGCCCATTGCTTCTCGGACAGTCCAGCTGTTAATTTAATACAGGTAGCAGGCCACACCACTTCTCTTAAGTCTCTTATTCTGGTCAAGAACATCCCAGCTTAGATTCTGTCATTTTGATTAAGATGAGGAATGTTGGTGGGTTGTGGAGGAGGCTATCTAGTCACTAAACCCAACAGAAACACTACTGTCATGTCTGGCCTGTTGTGCCTTTAAGGAATTTTGTATTAAAGTATGCAGCTGTCTAGGATTCATGTGAGAGCTGGGATAGGTGTCTTCCCTGCCTCTCATGCACTTGTGTCAATGGCAATGGGGCTACAGTCTCCAGCAATGGATAGGCCAGCTGCTTGTCCTTAAATAGCAGGGCTGATAGTCTTCCTTAGTAGGGCTTAACTCCTAAACCTCTGTCATCTACAGACTTTGTCATCTACATCTGCTGCTCTTGGCTGCCTTTGTGTTGTTTGCTCTGGGCTTACCCCTAGGGAACATGTGTCTGTTCAATAACACACTTACTTTACAGGAGAGAATTCACCTGGTCTTACCATAACTAATGTTCTTGCCAGACCTCCTGCAATCTCCAGTATCCCGGAAGAGTACAGTATCTCCACCCCAGCCAGCTTCGCTTTTGTATGCGAGCCCTTCCAAGCATCTCTGAGATCTGCTCCAATAAGTTGCTATGAAATTATGAGTCTAAAGAATGTATTGCTTTGAATTGACTTGAGTACTGTGATCAATGGCTGCCCTGCCTATCACAGTGACCCACTACCTGGGTTGACAGTAACATGGCCAGTTCTTATTTGTATGACAGTAACACCTAGAAGTACCAGCTAAGATCAGAGCCCCATTGTGCTAGAAATTGTACAAACGTAGTAAAAGACAGTCCCTGTTCTGCACAGTTCACATTATCAACAGACAGCATAGACAAAGGGTGGGAAGAGAAACAATGACTTGCCCAAAGTCACCCAGGTTCAACCCTCTCCAGTAAAACTTCGAGGCATCTCCAGTAAGAATCCTCATGGTCTCAACATATCCATGTCCATTTCTTTCAGGACCCCCTCGAGTCTTTGATTTTTATCAATCCGTTAAATTTGTCTGTTTCACCACTATGTAAACCAGTGGGCAGCCAGCTATTTTGGCTTCATCCTCAGACAAATTGTAGAAAACAAATTTATAGCATTAGCAGAATTTGTATTTTACTTAGCCTATTTGGGATTAAGGAGAGAAACCAAGGGGGCAGTGGATTAAACAAACGTTAAGGTGGAGTTTTGTTGCCACACGAGTGCCTTCTACCTCTGGTGCCCTTCTAGCATGGGGGACTTCACAATCACAGACTCAAACAAATGAAAACCAGGAAATGAATAGTGAAGGTCCCTCTACGTATCCCTTAAAGTGGGAAGGTTTTTCCCCCTAGTCTTCTCTCTTAGGACCTGGATGAAGCAAGATTCCTTGCATCAGGGCTTCCCTACCAGTAAACTGTCTTTAAACAAAACAAAACAAAAATTTAAGCCTGGTGAGGTCACTATGTGCAGCAAAGGGGTAAAATGTCCCAAAATGAGAGTGTGAAGAAAAGTCTCCTTGATGGCTGGATCCCTGCATGTTCCTAACCAGAACTTTGGAACAACTGAAGAGGTAATCCCCAAAGAATCCATCCTATGTTTTACAAAGACGTGCATGCTGGAACATCACTTTGGGAATTTTAATTAATACTGTCATCTCTATTCTCTGTAAAATATCTCATACACCAGCTGAAGGGACGGTTGGCATAGGGACAGCTTAGAACACACTTTATTGACTTCCCCACCCAAATAACATCTTGGATATTTTCATTAAAAAATATAACTGGAAAGGTTATTAGTAAACCAGATACTAAACTCAAACCCAAAGAAATAATACCTGGAACAGATCTGAGCTATGGGATGAGAAAAAAGCTCTCGGGGGTAGGGACCATTTTTTTAATTCTGTTTGTACAACACCTAGAACAATGGGGTCTGGAAACATAATTAGGGCTCCTAAGTGCTATATTAATACAACTAGCAACTCTACAGAATTGGCATGAATACTATTTCTAATTGGGGTCTTAATTCCCTTATATAAACTGGTTACTAGAAGAGTGGCATCTAAATTCTAAGTCCTCTTTTCCCTTGGATATTACTTAGCTTCAGCACAGTTTTTGTTTCCAGAAACACAATTTAGTCGTCCCCGTCCTCCCCCCGGTGTGCGGGTGAATATCAGGAGAAAAAGATGACACTATGACAAACTACACAACCATAGGGGCAAAGGGCTCAAATTAATCTC
Organism: Mesoclemmys tuberculata; assembly: GCA_007922155.1. NCBI lineage: Eukaryota > Metazoa > Chordata > Testudines > Chelidae > Mesoclemmys > Mesoclemmys tuberculata. The sequence continues at coordinate 6,094,465 of ML675621.1, forward strand.
TCTGAAGACTTCCTGATGTCTTTGGGGATGTTAAATGTGTGTAGCTGCCTTCACGCATAAAGTAGTGTCAAAGAGAAAATTCATATTCATTTTCTTTACATGCCCGCAGCGTGTGAATTATCAAACCACATGACGACACAATGTGGGAACTCATTCTTTACAAATTAATTCCAACTAATGTCCAGCCTATCTAGTAATCGGTTAAATTCTGCATTGATTTATAGCTGGTCCAATCTCAGTGACTTCAATGGAGCAGCCTGGGGTGTAGCTGAATTTGGCCTCGCTTCTTTAATTCTTCCTACTATTGTCCAACAACATGAGTCTTAAAACTCTTGTTCCTTTGACTGATAGGTAACTGTCATTGTCAAATTGGTTCTTCCTTCTTTTTTAAACTTGCATGCCATTGAGCAATATTGGCATAATTGTTTCTCTAAACACAGATTACTGGTCCATCTGTGTGGATTTGCTCACGTACTTTAGATGACAACTGCTAGATTGGATTGACCTTAATTTCTTACGTATGTGTTTTATAGAAGTTTTTAAAACTGTGTCATCCTATCTTCTCAGACCTCACTTGTGAGTGGAAAAAAGGTTAGTTGCTTTATTTCTATTGTAGCTAAATACTAAACTGAATAATAGAAATTAGAAATAGAAGAGAGTGAGTAGGTCTCATCTTGTCCATCTCCAGGGGACCATTATAGGATAGATCTCTAGAGCATGTTCTCCAGTTCTTTTTCCAGTCTTGTTTTATGTGATTCAAGCACTGGAACTTTTGCCTTTTCCCTAGAGTGACTATCTATAATCTTCTGTGCTGCAGGGCATGCTGAGGTTTCCTCAGGTTTGAAAATATTTATCAGAACTCAGCTCTGGACACCTCCAGCTGTATTTAAGCCATGTCTTAACATCACATATAACAAAACAATTTAAAAGCTGTGCAAGTTTCTAGACAAAAATTTAACCAGTTTTCTTTCCTTCTACCACTGCTTTTAGTTAAAGAAACATAAGAACAGCCATACTGGGTCAGACCAATGGTCCATCCAGCCCAGTATCATGTCTTCTGACAGTGGCCAATGCCAGGTGTTTCAGAGGGAATGAAGACAACAGGTAATCATCAAGTGATGCATCCCAATTATTTGCTTTTTGTAAACATGGATATGATTATTACAAACTAAAAGTAGGTTGAGATGTCTAAAACTTGATGTTTCAGCATTAATTTATGTTGGTCATTGTCAATTTTTGACCACTATCAATTTGCTTATATTATAGAGACATGGTGGCTGAGGTAATTTCTTTTTTTGGACCAACTTAAAGGTTACCTGTATCTCTAATATCCTGCAACCGACACAGTTACAACATTGCTTATATTATAGTCACAGAACTCCCTCTTGTGGTCAGTTTAATACACAGTTAGACCCTTACTAATCTACCCTTTGCTACTCCACTACTGACAAGTTCCAGAATGGTAGCTGTGTTAGTCTGTAAACAGCAGAAACAACAAGAGTCCTGTAGCACTTTAAAGACTAACAAATTTCTGTAGGCATAAGCTTTCGTGGGCTGCAACCCACTTCATCAGATGCATGAAACAGAAATCAGATAGAAGGTGTGTATATATAAGAAACAACAATGGGGCAGGTAAGTGTTAACAAAGTCCATTCAGTTAGTGTAGCTGAGGCCTATTCACAACCATTGATTAGAAGGTGAGAATGTATGAACAGTGACAATTACTTCTACCTCCTTTCTGATTTCTATTTCATGCATCTGACAAAGTAGGTTGCAGCCCCCGAAAGCTTATACCTACAGAAATTTGTTACTCTTTAAAGTGCTACAGGACTCTCGTTTGTTTTTCACTTCACTACTGTAATTCAACTAAAACCCAGCCACTTCAACAATCTTTCAACAAAGATGGCTGAGCCAAGTGCTGTGCCTATTCACTATACAACGCCCTTGCATAAAGAACAGAAACTATTGTATTTTCATGCCTTTTCACTGCTTTTTGTCCATTTGACTTTCAAGTGTTACAACCAGCCAGTGACAAGTATTACAGGGAGCCATCCTGAACCCATTCTTTCTTCTAGCAGATATTCTACAAGGGTTATTGTAGCCCTGTGGGCTTAGTAGGGAGACAGAGAGAGACCAAGGCCAGCAGAAGACAACTCAATGGAGCAGAATGCTCACACATTTCCCACCTCCCCACCATAGCAACTCTGTGGGTGCACTGATGTGGGGGAAAGGCACTCCTCTACAATTCTTTTGATCTTGGGAACAGATGGGCCACTTTTAAGGAGGCACGTGTATAATCAGCTTGTGCAGGAGGAACTAATATGCTTTCTTCTCCTTTACTGGGTAAAACCAGGCTAATGAACATACACCTACACACCTCATGGCAGCAAGCCTCCCAGCCCAGGTTGACAGACTTGGGCTCATGGAGCTTGTGCTACCATGCTAAAAATAGCTATGTAGACATTGCAGCTCATGTTAGGCTTCAGAACACGAGCTTCAGCCTGGGTGACGAGTTCAAAGCACTGTCTACACAGCTATTTTTGAGCACTAGCATGAGTCCCCCTAGCTCAAGTCTATCAACCGGGGCTAGAACACTCATTACCACAGGCTGCGTAGACATACCCAATAAGGCCGTGTTTGTGCTGGAATTTTCCTCACCTACCACTTGTGCAACTTGTGCAAATAGTGGGAAGACTAATGTACACTGGCCATCAGCATCTTAACATGGTGCCACTAGCCTAATGCTTAATGATGCTGGAGAATTCTAGGCCCATGTCTATCCTAGTGCTCCTATCAATGGAGTTGCTATTGCATAGTGATGAGAGATTTTGGAAAACATAGAAAGTATAGAGTTGTACAAGGGTGATCTCTCTTTTCTCCCACCAGTAGTCAGCCCTTCCAGTGACATTCTATTCTGGCTAAACCTCCTCATTGGCTGGATGCTTAGTGGACAAATACCACCAGCCTTTGGCTTAACCTTAGCATGGGTGACAATTTGGAAGTTTGGGCTGTCAGAAAAAATCTGTTAGGTGGAGGAGTTGAGAAGCAGTTAGAAGTGCCAAGATGAACTGCACAAACTAGTTGCATGGCTTTGAACAAACTAATTCTTATAGAAATTTCTCCCAAAAACTTGTAACAGTAGAGACAATTTGTGTTTGTCACACTTTAGGTTGAGGTGTAAGAGATTTTCCACATTAACACGGGCATGCTTCTTGAGGCAGTGTGGATGAGATGTAGTATTGCACAATGGAGAGAGCACTATATTGGGACAGAGGAGACCTGGGTTCTATTTCTGCCACTGCCTTATGGGTGACTTTGGGCAAGTCATTGTGCTTTTCTGTGCCTCACTTTCCCCATCTGTAAAAAGGGGGTGGTGGTGGTGGTAATAATTTTGTCCTCCTTTTGTAAAGTGCTTTGAGATCTACTGATGAAAAGAGCTAAGTAGTAGGAGTATTTTATGCTCGTATTTAGGACCAGACTTTGAATTCCACTGACTTTGCTGGAATTACTCATGTGAATAACTACTCACTAATATAAATAAGGGGCTATACAAGTTATAAGAGCTATAAAAGCCTGCAGAGTTGCACATGGTCAATTTGTAACCAAGTGGGGTTTGTCAGGACCCCTTCTCCTGAACCTAATTCTGCACTCTGCAAGCAACAAACATTTCAGAAGGTGAGGGAGGAGGGATTTACTGCATATAGACATCTCTATGCAAGCGTAAATCTATTTTAAAGTAAGTTTTCAACTGAAAACAAAAGGTGGAAAAATAAATATTGTGCATTATGTACTTTCCTTTCCCTTATAAATGGAATACATTAATGTATATGGATATAAGATGACTCACCTCTCTATGTACTGGAAAGGAAAGTACATAGAGGGGTGTGAGTCACATCCATATCCATATAAATATATGAAATAAAGATGCAACCAGAAGACCTGTGTAATATACCCAAAAAAGGGAGAGAAAAGGAAAAATAGAAATGGGGGGAAGTTCCTAGGTGCAATACATTTTGTCTTTGCTACAGCAGATTTTCTGTTCTTCAGAGGTTAAACTACAAAATTACTTACTAACCAAGAAGGTTAAAAGGCAATGGTCACCTGCTGCTTCTGATAAGCCAGAAATGGGATTTCAAGCCCCTCGGCAAATCATCTGAGGTCCTAACAGTAGAACATGTCCAAAGATAGGAATCTGAGTAATAGGGAGATGGCGAAGTCCTTCAAGCAATGGTGGTGTCTGTCTATTTCAGCAGGGTGCCCTACAATCCAGCAAACAAGAAATACAAGTGTGGTCTCAGTCATACAGCCTAATAATGGATTAGTTGGTACAGTGCATCCTGTAGGCCACCTCCTGTAACTGCAGGTGCAAGGACCGCATTGACAAAGTTCAGTGGGGGAAGATGGCAATGGTGTAAATAAGCCACCTCCTGAGGACCCACTAAGGGCCAGGGAGAAGCAGTGGTCAGGGAGGATGCCCAAAAAGGGGTCAGTGTTGGTTAGTGAGGGGAGTAACTAGACTAGCTCAGGGTGTATCCTAACTGCAGCACATGTTGCTAGAACATCTTTAGAATCCTCAGTGGAAAGTAATGAAACTTACATGCATATACTGATGAAAACCTCAACCAGTGCAAGTGACAACCTGCTCTTTTGCCCAGGGCACAGTTGCATGGAGGTGTCATTTACATCTCCTATGAAAGTAAGAGCAAATCTGACAATTTTTTCTGCCTCAAAGGTCAAATACTGGATTTTGGTCATCACCCAGCTGTGCAGAGGACACAACTGACTTTAAAAACTGTCACTCTTCAGTCTGAATTTCCTCTCTTACTGGCCTTACCAGTAACACCTCAAACTACTCTAAATCCACTTGGCTTATTAAAAAAAAACCCCTGTTCTGCCGCGTTACTTATCCACGCTATTAAATCACAGAATTAATGAAGCCTCGTCACCTATTCGTTACCGATCCTGTTTACTTTTGGCATTCGACTCAGCTGGAGAATGGGCTAGACATTTTCACTTGTATTTAGCCTCTGCTCCGGCTCCCAGGGCCTGGCGCCACGCCGCAGGAGTTGCCCCACGCAGGGCACAGACCAGCGCAGCCCGCCCCCCTTGCGGCTCCATGGAAGGGCAGGGGAGCGCTTGGAAGGGCAGTTACCCGCACTCACGCAGCCCCGCAGAAGCGTGACATGAGCGCGAGCCCCTCCCCCGCCCCGCCTGACTGGCGGAGGGGCACCGCCCCCCGGTGCGACCAGGCCGCTCTGGCACCTCCTGCCTGTGGCGCAGCCCAAGGGCGGAGCCGAGCGCTCGGCCGCGCGCCAGAGCAGAGCCGGGGGCGGGGCAGGGAAGGGTGAAGGCCCCGCCCCGCCCGGGGGGTGTGTGTGTCTCCGGGGCTGCTTCCGCGCGGGTAACTGCCCGTCAAAGCAGTTGAACGAGGGAGGCGCCGCAAGCGAAGCCCGTCGCGTGACTCGGGCCCTACACGAGCCACACACCTGGGCCCAAAGAACGTCCCCGGGCTCCACAAACGGCCCGGCCACGACCACCGCCGCTCCCCTCACGTCCCTCTCACCCAGCGGAACCATCGCGAGAGCGGCCGCTCGCAGCGCAGCGAGTCTCTCCGGCCAGGTCTCGCGAGATCCACGCTGCTCTCCCTTCACGGCCGCCCGAGCCCGGCTCTCGCGCGATGTGTCGCAGCTAATCGAACGGAGGGAGCGGGGCCAGCCCCCCGCGAGTCTCGCGCTGTTTGGCGCTGGCTCCGCCCCCGCGACCCCCTCCCCGAGTCCTCCGCGCTCGCCCCCCTCGTTCTCCCGTCCCAGTCCCTCCCGAGCCCGACGCGGAGTTACTATGGTCGCCAGCGATGGACCCCGCCAGGCCAGGTCAGTGCGAGCCGGCCTCGGCGGGGGAGGGGCGATTCCCCTCCCGAACGGCCCCGCTTCCGCCCCGCGTTCCCGGCCTGAGGCGACCCTCCCCCGTTAGCGGCCTGGCTGGCACCGTCCCCCTCACGGGCCCAGCCCCCCCATCGCCTGATGGTCGTCCCCACCCCCGCTGCCTTCATCTCTCCGTCGCTCCCCGAGGGGCTCCGCTCTCGGTGCCGTCGCGGCCCCTCCCTGGCTGCCTCCACTCGCCGGCCCCTTTGTTCGGCCCCTTTCCCGCAGCCCCGGCGCGCGCTGACGGTCCCCGCGGGCTGGGCCGAGGCGGGGGTGACTCGCCTCCGCAGGGCCGGGCCCGCGGCTGAGCCGGGAGAGCCGCCAGCGGGCACCGCTGAGTGCGGCCCAGCGAGGGCTGCCCCCTCGCTCCGAGGCCTGGCACGGCTCCGTGTGGGGCTAACGGTGCCGCGTAGCGGGCCGCGCCTGCCCTGCAGCCCGTCCTAGGGCGGCTCTCAGCCTCCCCCCCGAGTGGCCCTGAAATAGAGCCCTGCCCCCCTCCCACAACAAAATGGCTAACAGCTGTCTTGTGAGGGGGGGTAGCCACGCTGGATGCTGGGCTGAGGAGGGACCCCCCAACCACCTGTAATATCTGTACGTGAAGTGAAAAAGGAGGGAGGGGATCCCCAGGGAACATGATGTAGTGGGGCCCCAAATTTCTCTGGGCAGGCCTTCTTGTGACCCAAAAAACAATCCTTGTTGGGCTCTTTTCCAAGTCCTGGATCAGAAATGAGCTGAAAACAATGGGTTTCATCCTCCTCTTGAATACCTTTGCCGCTGGATGGGCACAGAGCAGACAGAGCTTTGTTTAAGCTTTCATTTGAAAGACCACCATGTAGATAACTGAGTCCCATGTCGTTCATTACTTTAGGAAGTTGAAGGGTGTAGATTCATGCAGTTAATATTTATTAAACTGTCTCACTTAAAATATTTGTGAATGGATACCCTATCTTGCTAAATGCCTCACTCCCTTTTAAAAAAACGTATCTCCAAATCCCTCTTGTTTTTGTTGAACGTTTTTGGTTCCTCTTTAAGTTCCTTCTCCTGCAAACACTTAGGCACATGAGCGTTATGCCCATAAATAGACTACTCAAGCATGTTTGCAGATTCAAGGTCTAAATGATTAGCTGCTATCACCTATTATGCCTGTATTAAGTTACCATAAAAGCAAAATAATCTGTAAAGTCCCCATGATGCTGTATTTACATTACAAAGAACATGTAAGCAGAGTATAAAGTGTAGAAACAGTCTTTTAAAATCAGCAAAAGCTCTCTTCCTGCAAACACTTAACCATATACTTACTTTACTCACCTGACTTGTACCATTGATTTCAGTGTAAATGTTTGAAGGACTGGCAGTGGGATGTGTCAGAGCTTTAACTTTTGTTTTAAAACCAAATTTTATTTTTAAACATGCACTTTATTGAGTTCTTTGGCCCTTGCTAAGAGATGTTATTGACACTGTCCATTTAGGGTGAATACTATCTGAGGCGCAATAAATGCTTTTTTTTGTAAATTTCATTCCTTCTGAAAACAATTTCAGTTTAAAATGCAGTTCTTTTTTACAGATTTGTTTTATATTTGCTTTTTAAATAAGCTCTGTTATAAAGTGCATTTCCGTCTACTATCTTTAGGTACTTATATGGTCCTTGTTACCATAGTACTTCACAATCTTTATTGCATTTATCCTTACAACTCCCTTATGAGATAGGGGACTACTGTTTTCTCCATTTTGCAGATGGGGAACTGAAACACAGAGACTAGAGGTCAGATTTGTAATGGTATTTAGCCAACTAGTGGGATTTACAAAGGTGCTTAAGTGTCTACAGGTACCTAATTATCTTGATAATCTGACCCGGAGTGACTTGTCCAAGATCACCCAGGGATATCTGGTGAATAGAACCATAATCTTCTGAACCTCAGGCTCTTGCCTGAACCGCTGCACCATCCTTCCTTTCTACTTCATAATGGTTGTATTATTTTTCAGAATGCCCGTTCCAGTACTTAATTGAAATATTAAATGACAATCCAGAAAAGAAGTTCTACAATATCTCTAAACTTGAAGGCACCAAATATGGTAATGCTACTTTTTAATAGCTTTTTACTAATAAGATTCCACTAGTAAATATGCACCATTTATGTGATGCAGGAGAAGTGACTATGTTGTCTTTAGTAGGTTTGTATGAAAGCATGTAATTTTACCCTAAACATGCTGTTCTATGAAGTTGATGAATAGCTTGCTTTAAGTAGGATAAAAAGAATGACGCTTCAGCAAATTTTTCTGCTTAGGGAAATTGAGGGATATTTCTTGCAATACATTCAAAATAGTCATAAAAAACATTTTCTCGGAATTAACAAGTGGTGACTAAAATATAAAATCTTTGTTACCTCTCATGTAAATAAATGTTTGTACTGAAATGAACTCATGAAGGCTATATACATGCAGAAGAATTATGCATCATTGACCCATTTACTCTAATGACAATCACATACTTCTTTGGGGGTTTCATTGGGTCCCAGTTCAGGGCCAAATGCACCTGTATTTCCCCTAAGGGGTCCAGCAAGGGCACCTGCTGTCAGGCTTCTGGCTCCCTAGCTGCTGTCTTTCCTGGATGGAGACTCTCATCTCCCTCCCTCCAGACGTGTTATTTCCAGGCTGGACAGTTCCCTGATTATGCTGTGAATTCACCATTAAAGTCAGACTACCTGCTTTGCCTTTATCCTCCGAGATGGTTAACTGCAATTGCCACAGTTATAAGTTACCACTCAGCACTTCTTATGCAAGCATATTTATTCTTTGGGTAAAAGCATTACAGATAAAACATTAAAGAAATAAAAGAACCTACATGTATTCTAATAAGCTTACCAGAGATCGCTTTGACTGTCTCCAGTATGGGTTCTGGCAAGTGAGTCCTTCAGCACCACTCCAAAGAGGTCTCTCTTGTGGCCATAAGTTCATAACAGCCTTAGCTGAAAACTAGCGCACACATGAATAGTTTAGGCCAGGGATAGAAAATTATTTTTTGTCAAGGTACATATTTCTTGGTCAAGCTATAGTCAAGGTCAAGAGTCCAGAGAAACATTTTTCACACCACAAGTGTCCCTGTGCTTTAGTAGTATACCCCATTGCTTATATTTTTAGTGTATCAAATGAGAAATAAAATCAAACCATCATATAACCTAAAAATAACCTCCATGAAAGATGATAGCTCAAATTAAGCAAATAAGGATTTAAAGAAAACCAGTCAGTCATTAATTCACAGTACAATGTATTGAGATCACATTGTGAGAGAATGAGAGGGTAAAAATAATAATTAAAAAAACAATGATGATAAGTAAATAAAAAGATTTCACAGCCCGTTCAAAAGTTTCTGGCGGTCCGAGTTTGGCCTGCAGTCCATCTATTGATTATCCCTGGCCTACGCCCTGTTTATACAGTTGGAGGTCTTTGAACTTGAGTTTTCAGGAGCAAGTAATCAGTAGACAATTGGATTCTCTCCTCAGGATGCAGTTTCAAAAGGATAGGTTCATAGTGGTTCATTTGCTTTCCCCTCATCCCCAAGTATTTTTTAGGAAATCCACTTTGCATGTTTTGTTCCAAAAAGTCCTTTAGATTGAATTAATTCTTTTGCCTCCTAAAGAAGTTCCATACAATTCCACAATAGTACATAAACATTATCATTTTCAATGCAATGGATCCCAAAGGTATAAAACATACGTTCAATAAGTTTTAATTCCATAAGGTTTGCCCAGGATATTGCAGAATACTATCATAAATGTCACATCTTGGTTTTAATTTTCTGGGTGAACTTGGTGTTCATTAAAATGATGAAACTAGCTAGAGCCAGGCAGACCTTATGGAAGTTTTCTCATAGGGTTCTTCAAAGACACCTTTGTCCTGACCCGCAGTTGACTTTCCTTCAGCTGTGGCTCACAGGGCTGCTCATCTAATAAGTAGAGAACTACACATGCATCACTTGTGTTTCATGCATTTTGTGTGGTGAACTTGGTGGAACTAAATCTGCAGCTTGAGGTCTTCAAATCTTATTTTTGAGGATTTCAATAACTCAGTCATGGGTTCGGGGTTGTTATAAATGTGTATGGGTAGGGTTTTGTGGCCTGCCTTGTGCAGGAGGTCAGACTAGATGATCATATTGGTCCCTTCTGACCTATGAGTCTATGAGTCTAAATCCACCCCCCTAATAGTCCTGGTTGCTAGTGACTTCCCTAAAGCCCAGTTATGTTCAGTAGGACTACTGCTGTTAGACTTCTCTCTTTGGCACTGTTTCTTACTATCTCATTTCTCTCCTCTTCAGCAATTCCAGACCCTGGATAACTGTCTTGCTTACTGTTGTTAGATAGGGCACAGTTTCTATTGCAGCTGTTGCAGAGAGTTCAATTGAACGGAACTGTCTGGAAGTTTTTGAGAAGTAGACAAATATTTCACCTTGGCAGATAAATTGCTGTATAAATAACACATTTATTTGTATGTATTTTTAGATGTCTAAAATGAACTTCTTAGGCCTATCTGCCTTGATGCATAATATAAAAAATAAAAATACACTTACACAATGCAAATAATACTGAATATTGTTGATCCGTGACAGCATGAAATAGACTTCCCTGTAAAATTTAAATAAAAGTTACCTCCATCATGAGCTCCCTGGGCAAATCAAAATCCTGAGTAAGTAAAGGAAGAGTTTAGGGCACTTTTGAAGGGTTTTTGTGTGATTTTTTTTTGGGGGGGGGAGGTGCTGATTGTAATTATGTGCTCACTATACCTTTGATGCACTTCTTTGCTGCAGTTTTAAATGGATGTTTCATTTACATTAATGTCTATGTTTGGGAGCAGTAAAGCAGTTACTTTTCTTTGGTTTGAAGTTTATATATAATATAGTTTCAGGGCTTGAAAAAATTCGCTATTTTATAGGCCATCAATTTACGCAGCATTTAAGTTTACACTTAAAAAAAAATTTCTAGGTCATATGGCAGCAAAGATAATCTTCCAAATGTGAACATAAACATAAATGTGAATGGCAGACAGACACCTCTGTCTCTGCTTATAGGTTTTCAAGCAGTATCAGTAGAACAGAATTAACAAAACCAGTCAATTTCACTTTTGCTCTTCAGAAGTTGAGGGCAATTCAGTGAAACAGAATTATTTCACTTCCTGGCTGGATGCTTTGGAAAACTATGAGGGTCAGTAGAAATCACTGGAGCTATTTAGGGTGAAGGACTGTGTAAAAAATAGTGACTCTCTCCAGCAGACTGAGTGGTGAGAGAGAGAGAACTCTTTTCCAGCAAATATGGGGTCCCTTCAAAGTTATCAAACATGTATTAGCCAGAGACTGTTATGAAAGGTAGAGTTCCAAAGCAGGCATTGAGACAGCACTCTGGTAGCTCCTGCAACATGGATTGGGCATTTTATCAGGTCATCCATCCTGTATTTCATTTGTGGCTCTTCTGTCTTGCAGTCTCTTACCACCATCTGGTAATAAGTGCCTGTTTAAATTTGTCACATCCTGCATAGTTTCACAGCTCTGATGTCTTATTTAAAGGCTCAGCTGATTTCTTTGGCTCCAAATTGCTATAGAGAGTCTGGTTGTCTTAATATTTAAAGTGGGAGTAGTTATGGAAAAATGGTAGCTAGGTGACTGTGACTGAAAAACCTTTTATCTTCTGGCCACCTCTTGAACTATATATATAGCTAGAAAGGTAGCTTATATTCTTCATTAAAGGGAAGAACACAGCTGACAGGGGCTGTAAGATCATTTTGTTCTGGTAATCTGAATATTAAACACACTTAGTGCTGACATTACACCACATTTATTTTAATCAGATTACTATACAGTTTGCTTTTCATATGAATAATCTAATTAGGAAATTACAGTGAGTGCCTGGTAAAATGTATCTAATCTAACTAAAGCCACCAAACCCTGAAGCAATAGTTTGTAGGCAAAGTCCATGGACTAGGTTGAAACTGCCAAATTCATCTGTTTGTTAACATTATTCAGATCTGAGCTTTGGTCTGTAGAGCTGAAACACTAGTATGTGAACCTGTTTGACCAGTTACCTAGAACCCTTTATACTTCCCCCTATTATTGTACTGTTATTTGACCACCTGAATTATTGTTGAATGGAGTGAGGTTTGTGAGAGAATTAATTGCTCCTAATTTAGTCCCTAAGAGGGTTCTCCTTTACTGCCTTCGATGGAGGCTGTCAGCTGTTTTTTTTATCGTCTGTGTTTTCCCTTCCTTGAAAGCTTCTCCTAAGCTTTATGTAATCTAAAGTAATGAGGAGGAAACTGCCCATAGGGATTCATACTGCATTATTAAAGTCAGTTATAACTTGACAAAGTAAATAAATGGTCAAGTTTAGGGTGCAAAAATTACTTGTATTGCTAGTTAGCAGAGTAGTGTTATTGCGTGACTCTGCATTGTCAATGATAGTAGCCTTGGCATTCCATACTGCTATTTCTCCTACCAACCTCTCCATGCCTTTCTTTCTTTCATCCTGTGCATGGAGTTTCATTGCTTTTCTGTTCCATCAAGCCATTATTCTCTTTCATTCAAATCTTTCTTGAAAACTTACCTCTTCTGCAGTGCCTACAATAAAAGACTTACTATTCAGTGTTGGTTTTATATATTTAAAATAAAATCTCCAAACCTCCCGGGTGTGCACACTTCTAGTTACACTGCTGTAGCCTTCATCCTTTTCATCCTCACTCCACTGTTTATCATCCTCAATTATTTTGGTCAATCTGAATAATGTCCTGACCCTGCAGTGAATTCTGTACAAATGGACCCCTGCACCTGTGTGTTATCCCATTCACTTCAATGGTGCTCTGTCTGGGTTCACATATGCAAAGCTTACGGCAGTAACAAGGTCTTTTTTTCATAAACTTTTCATATTAAAGAGTAGGTCCTCCTCTCTTCTGTAAACAGGGTGCTATAAAATAATACAGAGAAAACAAATACATATTGTTTGATTTAGTGTTTCCCTGTAAATTGCATTGCTATGCTCTTATGGGGTTGGAATGGTTTTCACTGCCTGATTTTTCAAATCTCTTTCATATGGTAAGGTGATATTAGTTAAAACATATATAGGCTAAAAAAGTTTCCGTGATTAATTCAGTTACTTTCCTGTAACCCAGATACTCTGCCTTACTCCATACGGGTACTGTTGGAAACTGCTGTCCGTAACTGTGATGGCTTCTTAGTAAAAAAGGAAGATGCTATGAATATTTTAGACTGGAAAACAAAACAGAAAAATGTTGAAGTGCCCTTCTATCCTGCCAGAGTTCTTCTTCAAGACTTCACGTAAGAGTTTTTTTTAAAAAAAAAAGTTTTTCTAACAAAGTTTCACAGTGCTAAATACGGTTACCAATCTTTTCTCAGGCCTGAAAACAAAATGATATAGCCCTTGTGCAGTTTAAGCATTCTTTTATGAATGGAAATCCATCGTTTTTGTTTGCTTAGTGTACCTTTAGTAATGTTCCAACATTGTATGTAAATAAAGCCTCTGATCTTGCAGGTTGGTCCATGAAGGCAGATGCCTGTGCCCATGTGGAACTTTGTTGACTTCAGTGGGACTCCATGTGGATGAAGGTGTCTATCTGCATGGAGTAACTTGCAGAATAAGGGCCAAAGAACTAGCTTGGTAGCATTTTAACTGTAGCAGGATTGTGTGATGGTGCAATTAAATGTTTAGAAATCTTACTAGTGTTAACCTAAGGTCAAATCCTGCTTGTTTTACTGATGCATATGAGCCAATTGAAGCTAATGGCACTACATACATGAATAAGAAAAGCAGGATTTGTCTGTTCGAATGTTACCTATGGATATTGAGATTTGTGGACATGAAGTGGCTAAAAAGGTAATCCCTAAGCAGCTACGAAATATTAAACTAAACATATTTGAATTTGCCTAGTCAATCAGTCATTTATCAAGTAGCCATCCAGAACAGAGAAGAGCTCTGTGGAAGCTCAAAAGCTCATCTCTCTAACAAACAGAAGTTGGTCCAATAAAAGATATTACTAGTCTTTCTCAGAAGTATTTTAGAAATATATGGAAGTGATGCAAGTGCTTACTTAGCAAACCACATCACAGAGATTTTCATAGAACTTCAGTTTACAGCAGTATTCTCCTTTCCTTCAATTTTTCATGTTGTCCTTTAAGAGCTGTTTTTTCAGCTGTAAAATGGAGATAACAGTACTTTACCACTTTTGTAATGTGCCTTGAGATCCTAAAATGAATACTGCTATAATGTAAGTGAAAATACAAATTGCAGAGTAGTATTAAAATATGTAGTGTATGCCTTCATTTGAATAGCAAAGTCATGGTGTGCAGCTAACATGCATCCGGAAGTAGGCATTATGCCAAGATTTCCTCACAGTTCAGGAAAATAAGACACAATGGCAAATACCAAATGTAATCAGTTAGCCAAGAAATTTGCATATTCCCATTTGACATAGTCCTGAAACGTTGTGGTGGTTATGCTTGGGGTTAGGATGGTACACAGTTTTTATTTCAATAAATCCAACACATGAATACTTAATGTTCCTTAGAACATTTTAGACAAAGTGAAACAAGCTATTATGAGAAGGTATTCAGAAAGGCTGTGTGCAGGATGAATTAAAAACTAGCTTTTACAGTTAACTTTATTTCAGAGAGTTGTCATTCCATCATAATACGTGTAAAGTACAATTTCTTTGTTCTTCTTTGTTAGTGGAATTCCTGCAATGGTGGATTTTGCTGCCATGAGGGAAGCAGTGAAAAATCTTGGAGGAGATCCTATGAAAGTCCATCCTGCCTGTCCAGTTGATCTCACTCTTGACCATTCTTTGCAGATTGACTTCAGTAAATGGTATTTAAACTGAAAATACAGTTCTGTTTAATGATTAAATTCTAATGGTGGTCAGTGTTTTTAATCTTGTTTTGTTCACTGCTCCATTTGTAGAATAGACAGTCCATGTGATGGTCATGTTGTTATGTAATAATACATTAATATCATACATTCTATACGTTTGATGTAAGGAGGTTTGCTATATGATTAGGAATTCAGGCAGGTGTCAGTTGCACATATGTAGGAAAGAGGACAGTAGCCTGAGATAACCACCCGTTTACGCACACTTGAGGGACAATATTAGACTCTGCTTCTAACCCCACTCAAACTCCTTTCGTGCTCCATGGACCAGTTTGTTGGGTGGGTGGGTGATCACAAATTGTAGATACATGAGAGCTTAAGAAAAAAGGCTTCTGGGGGGATAAAAGTGACTTTCTCAAGGGAAAAGGAAAGTAATTGTCAGGGACTGTTGAGGAAGAGGCTGACAAAGACACCCCTAAGGAGGAAGTCTGAAGCAGTTGGATCTTCTTAAGCTTCCAAGGGATAGCTAAATTTCAACAGTGCTTTGTTTTAAGAAAGCTGTCTGGTCCCTGGATTAACTGCTGGTCATACCTCCTGAAAAGCAGGCTTGCAGGTGCCGAGCCCAGTTGGACTTGCTGAAAAATCACAGTTGGTATGCAGAGCTATAGCCAAAGATGGGTCTGAGATTGGGAGAATTGCAAGATTCCAGTCCAGGAAGGTACAAGCACAAAGCCGCATACCTGAGTGAGTGCTCAGAGAGGCTAGAGAAGGGGTCAGAGGTGCCCTGTAACCCCAAGACAGCCCTGTTCTGTTCTGACAGGCAATGATATCATGAAATCAGCTTAGGGCTCTCCTTTATGTCTGGAAGTTTTGACATCATGGAAAAGGAAATCTTTAAATTACCCTTACCTTTTGGCTCACTCATGTAAGGGTATGTCTACGCAGCAGAAGCTGTACTTGTAGGCTACCTACTCAAGTTAGCTTGAATCCAGTTAACAATAGTGGGGAGACATCACAGTGAGGGCTGGCAAGCAGAGTATGGACCATGGGGCCGTGCAAGGCTTGTAGTACCCAGACTGAAGTTTGCACTGCACTTCACTGCTATTGTTACCTTTCTAGCTGGACTGAAACTAGCTTGGGTTGCGCTAGCCTGTGCACCTGTTTTGCTGTGTAGACGTACCCTAAGTGATTACAGTTCCTTTTTCTTCTTTCCAAGCATGAAGTCTCTTAAAGGGCATATTGATAGGTGTAAACTGGTTAATAGTGATTTCAGTCTCTGGGGAATTGGAAAAGTTTAGTACCGCAGTGAAAGCAAGTGTGTGTATTTACATGGACCCTTTAAATATGTAAAAAACTCCAATTTTGGTGATAGTAATTTAGAAGAATGAAAAGCAAGAAAGTACAGTAGAACTCCGTGTAACCGACCCTCCATTTTCCTACCCTCTGTAGTAACCGAACCACCAGCTGCCTCAGGCTCCCAGTGACTGGGACTCAGGCTGCCAACCCCAAAAGCCCATTCTTTGGTTCATCCATATTTTTGGTTTTCCGCTCTGGCCCCAGTCCCAGTTAGATCAGGTCGTTGTATTCCACTATATAGCTGTGAAATGAGGATTATTTTGTGATACTGTTTCTGCAGCAGTCCAGTTCTTTTGTTTACCCTTCCCAGTGTTTGGAGGGAAAAGCCTGAATTGTGATTAGTCTAGTCTGAAATGATCAGAAAGACCAAGTGTTGGCAAGAGATCTCAACCTGCTGCTTTATCCTGATACAGCCAGTTCTGCTAGTTTCACTATTGGAAAGTCCACAGGAGTCTGTCAGCATCTGCTAGAGTATGATATGAGGCCCTTCCCACAGGTGCTGCACATGCTGCCTCTGTGTAGCTTTCAGTTACCACTAGCTGAGGGATTGTGAACAGAGCTGAGAGTTAGACAAAATGCCCTATGAGGCGGTACGGTATCCTGCCAGTAGACAATGGAAGTGTGTTCTTTTTATTATTAGAGCATCAAGAACATTGATAACCTTATTTATCAGTGTGGCAAATTAATGAATGTAACCATAAGAGGTAAAAAAATCAATCTTTCCCAGTGAGTTTTTTCACTGTGTTCATGTTAAGGTTGAATGTCATGTAAATTGAGCATAGTATAGTGTAGATGTGGTTTTAAAAATGTTTACCTACAGTGTTTCATGTATCTGCTTATGTTATATTCTTGAGCCTGAAGCATAGTCATTTTATATTTGTAGTTATAAAATACATGTTTATTGCTTGAGCCCGTCTTTCAAAAACAGAGTTAAATATAAAATATCACAACTACTGCCTTGGGTAAACTGCAGCAAAAGACAATTTCCCATGGATCTAGCACATGTCAGTAGTGCTGCAATACAGAGTAAAACCAAACACAATCCCCAGCCCATCCTTGGGACAAGACTTATCTCACGTCTCTTCCCATCAGACCTTGAGGAAACAGATGGCTCTTGCACTGTGTTCTGTTAATAAATGTGGTGTTTGGCAGACCAACCAGGTGAGGGAATAGTTTATATAACAGTTAATATAGTTTCTTTTAAAAAAGCTAACAAAGGTCAGTAGAACTTCTTGCATTGCCACTGT
This sequence comes from Mesoclemmys tuberculata, assembly GCA_007922155.1. NCBI lineage: Eukaryota > Metazoa > Chordata > Testudines > Chelidae > Mesoclemmys > Mesoclemmys tuberculata. The sequence continues at coordinate 6,111,850 of ML675621.1, forward strand.
GCTGTATTCTTTGGCTAACAAAACTTATCAAATGCCACTTTACTTTGCACCAGGATTGTAATAAAATGGTGATCTTTGAGATACAGTTACTCATTTGTTGGGGTTTTTCTTTTGCAGTAGGAAAATGTTTTTATGCAGTTGCTTCATTTTCTGTTTAAAATGACAGTGCAATACAGAATGCTCTGAATCCTGGAGGTGGTGACTTACAGAGGCCATTGACAAAGCTTTCTCCACATAAAGTGCAACCTCGGAAGGTACCTTGCAGAGGCCAGACTGGCTGCAAAGGGCCATGTGATGCTGGAGAATCAAGTCGTAACTCAGGAAAATTTTCTGCGCAGATTGAAAATACCCCTATCCTCTGTCCGTTTCATCTTCAACCAGTGCCTGAGTATGAAATGCTTTTATTGCTTAACATTTAATTGTCAGATCCTTCTTTTGCTGGAGGGAATCATGGTTGTGTTTTACTGACTGGAATGCAGACCTTTATTGTGTGCTGTCTCCTCGTTCAGCACTTCCTTTTATTGTAGTGCTGTTGGTTGAAATTTAAGGTTAAGCACAATAATTGTACCATGCTATCAGGTGATGCAGGCTTGTCCCCAGAACAACAGTACAGCTTTTAAAGTGTTGACCTGCCTTGCAAAAGTCTGTTGGCTAATTACGGCTAGCTTTTTTCAGTTAATTGTAAAATTTAAACTTTGCCTTTAAAATACAAAAAAGTAAGCTGTCTGTCCTCCACAAAGCCAGCAGTACACCTTAAACTGCACTGGTGTAGGGTCTTTTAGTTGTCATCCAGAAGGTCTGCAACAGCTGACAGTGATGGTACTCTGTGCTAAATGTGCCTCTCTGCATCTTCATCCACTCCAGCCAGAAACAGGCCTAAGTATTTAGGATGATGCCTAAAACCACAGGTGTTTGAACTGGCTTAAAGCAGGAGAAGAACTTAGGTAGAACATTTTGCAAATGATCATTCATCTGGCTAATGATTATCTTTTTAAATCTGAGCTGGGGACTTGTTTCATTGCCTTTCAAGGGCAGTGATACATAGGAATAGTTCTCTGAAGTGATTAATGTAATAAGGCACCACTGAAACACTGGTTTAAGATTTGAAAGTCCCTCTTGTTTTAGATTTCATTTAAATGATTTACAGAAGTCTTAAACTCCTTTCCTTCCTAATAAGAATTGGACATCCCCATACCAGCTAAGAAAGCAGTCTATATATCATCCCCTAGGCCACAAATAACCTCTCAATCCATCTGTCATTTAATTGAAATTCAGCATTACATCTTGCCTGTATGTGACAGCCCACAAAGGCCTCATCTGCTTGCCTTTTCACAAGATTCATTTATTTATAGGTCCTTTTGCAGCACTCCATCTCTGACAATTATATATAATCACCCTCATCTTTCAACTGCCATCTATCATCTCTGATAGATTGGCTAAATCTCTGTCTTTCTGTGGCTCACTCATCTAGAATTTCAAAACTATATCAAAGGAGAGACCCACAACAACACAGTTTATTGATTGTGTTCCAAATTTTATTTTAAAAAGTTTATTTCCTTCCTCTTTTGCATTCTTCACAGGAGTAGAAATGCATTTAAATGTTTCTTGCAATCTGGATGTTGCTGGTGCCAGTATTACCCTTTTCTATCAGGAATGGCATTCATTACGCTATAATTTGAATGATGACTATCCCGTAGGGCTTTGCAAAACAATACACCATATGACCTTCCTCTGCTGCAGAAGAGAAAAGGGGAAAGGTCATCATGTAAAATGCAACCTTAAAACATCATCTGAAGAAGGGTTTTAGACCTCTCTCTCACAAAAAAAGCTCTCAGTGAAGCAGTAGCTATAAAAACACAATCCAGCAAAGAATTTCACTTATTTATTAAAATGATACTTTTCATTACACAAACATATAAAAATTAGTCATCTGCTTTTATGTTTAGAAACTGTGGTAATGAGCACCATAGAAATACCAATACATAAGTAAATTAATACAGTTCCTAGAACACATGTACAAATAAATTATACAGTATCTTATTGGTGTTCTAGTCAGCAGTTAGAGGACCAGAGTTGAAAATGAGCAATTCTCTTGCCATAAGTAACATAAATCAGACACCTTATTCTTTCCCAACATCAAATTGCTTACGATAAGCAATCCCTAAGAATATTAGTTAGAAGAAATGCCTTCCTTTTATGATGGTGCAGTTATGTAGTCCTTCAGATGCTGGGAAGGTATCTTTTTTTAATGGGTATTTTTTTAGGTTACTTGCTTGAGGCAAACTAGAGCTAAAAACTCTTATGCTGTGTGTGATGAGAAGAGCAATCCCTTTCTCTGCTTTTTTTCAGAGGGCACCTTCTCTTTTCCTCACTTCCTTGTTTGGAGGAAATTGTTCTGCTGTTTGCAGCAATGAATGAGCATTCCAGCAAATAGAAGCAAAAAGCACCTCTTATTGTTTATCATTCAAAACATACTATTGTTTATTAATTACTTTTAATTAATTTCTAGGCCTGAAACAGTGTTAAAAAACCAAGAGGTGGAATTTGGCAGAAATAGAGAGAGGCTTCAGTTTTTTAAGGTATGCCATTTTTTCATACAGCCCTTATATTATATTACATCATATTATATTGTATCTTTTATTTGACTTGATATTTTGTCCATCTTTCAAATGGCTTTTGGCAGTTCAGAATAGTCTAGGGAATTCATTATATCACTTTCAAAATGTTAGGTTTTCAAGTCAATTTTTAGTATACTTTAGTACAGCTGATTAGTGCATAACATGAGGTACAATTTTTTGGAAGAATGTCCAAGTAATTAATGACTCTGTTAGGCAGTATAGGGCCCTAATTAAGGTATTTTGATTTTTTTTTAAAGGAGGAAGAGTACACAATAGTAACAGAAATATTTAATAAGCTAATATTAACTGAAGGACTGCATTTATTTGGATTTAAATGTTCCCTCAAGTGTTTATAACCCAAAAATCAACAGTATTTTTCAAACCTGAGAACCAGAAGTGATTTTAACTGGAAACAAAAGCAAAACTGACCAGATACTAAGGACTCGATACTTTGGGGTGCAAAATATCTTGAATTTCCATTGAAATGAAAGAGTGTTGAGAGCACTCAGCACCTCAGTTATATGCTACAGATTATTATCTGGCTGCATCTCTACAGGTGAAGTGTATCACCCGTCCAAAATGTTTTCATGTAAAGTATGATAGGAATTTTTAATAGGTAGACAATAGAGCCCATGTACTTAAAAGTTCGTGCTGTCTGTTGAATCAACGATCATCTGCCTTAAGAGGATTGGAAATAACTGCCATATATCAGGGAGTTCTTAAAGCCTAAATATAGCTGAATTTTGCTCCAGTCTTATCCTTGATCCTGCCAGTCTGTGTTTTAAGACAATAGTCCCATTTAAATCAGTGGGATTACTTCTGAACAGGATTTGGGTACAAGTCATTGCCACTCTCAGAACCAGCCAGCAGTTGTGGTAGGGTTGCTTTACTGATGTAAGTAATTTTTCCCTCCATGTGACTAAATGTGTTGTTTCTGTAGTGCTTGCTGCTAGCCTAGTAACTGGAGACCTGAACTCTGATCCCTGTAAGGCAGCATGATGTGCTGCTATTGAGTGAACAGACAGGATACCTAACTCTGGATGTTACTGATTGGCTAGGGCATTTTTCTTCTGTAATATCATTAAATGTAATGAATTCAACAGGTAGCCAACTAAAAAACAAAGAAATTAACGAAGTGCAGTTCTACTCTGAAAAGTAACTTGTGAAAATTGGATTTCCATGTTTGGGTGCTCAGTTCACAAGTAAAAAGATGTTTTTCTGTCAGTTTTGCAATCTCAGCCAAGTTGGTGAAACTCAAACTGTATTTTTGCCTTTTTATATAACGTAATCAGTACTGAAGGCTCTGCTGGCCAAGTATTATCTTGGGTTACACTTGTATATCTCCATTGTCTCTGTGCAGTCTGTGTGAGCCCATAGGTTTCATTAGATTTGCACATATAAGTGATTAAGCCTTTCATTGGAATTTAGTAAATAATTTTGTTGATGAGCAAGAAGGAATAGAATCCAACTCATTCTCACATAGCTGTGATAGCTTTGCAGCAGTAACAGGAGTGAAAATAACAGCCAAGAATGTCAGAAGATATGTCTCTGTATATACTCAGGAAACAGATACGTGGGTTTTCGCATAGTCACTTTTCAGAAGAGAACAATGTCTAAAGGTTGAAATTGTGCATTTCCCATCTTACTTATGTGTTGAGTGAGTACGATGACATTGTTCATATAGTTTTATTTATTTATTCTTTACTAGTTATGTGGATTTATCTCACTACACAGAATTTAGCGCATCTTCTTTACAAACTCAAAAAAGTCCCAGTTAATTTATATATAACACAATAATCCTTTTTATTCTCTCTCATAAAAAATATAGTGGAGTTCAAAGGTTTTTGGGAAAGTTGCTGTTATTCCACCTGGAACAGGAATGGCACACCAAGTGAACTTGGAATATTTGTCAAGAGTTGTTTTTGAAGTTAACAATTACCTATATCCAGACAGCGTAGTTGGCACAGATTCTCATACGACTATGGTAAATGGCTTGGGGATCTTGGGATGGGGTAAGTATATTGTACATGACTTGATAATTTCAATTGAGTTTATAAGTTTTCTTACCATAAGAATGGAAAATAATTACTATTTAATACTTTCTTCATATTGGATATTTCTCTGTTTTAAGCCTAACAGCATTCCAAAACCTGAAATTTTATTTAAGGGCAACATTCTTTGAAGGTAGAGCTTGATGGCATACAAATAATGGAGTGAAATTGTTTTGTTTATAGTTCTTTGAAAAGAAATTCGAACGATTCCACATAGTAAGGCTAGTTTCATTACCAAAATAATAGTCATTCACAATCTAAACAGTTGGGTTTTTTAGACATTTATATAATGCATAGATGAGCACTTTTATGTTGTTAGAAATCAGTCAAGAACTGTATTCTGAGAAGGGATTTGAAGGTAATCATAATATTGCAAAGGTCTTGTTACTGTAGCTAGAGGCACATTAGCATGGCAATGTGGGGAAGCTTCCATAGCTATTGTCCATGTTGCATGTGTTCTCTAGATGAGTAGAAAACTTCTATCCAACACCTTTCACCAGCAATATATTGCTTTTTTTCCTAATTTAAAGGAAAACATTCCAAGGAAATGAATTCAATGTTCAGATAAATACTATTTGTTTGAATGTAGTATGAAATTCTAATAAATATTAGTATATTTGTTGTATAAAAATCAGAAGTAGATATGATGCACAAGCCCAACAGGATTAAAATGTGATAATTTAGGCAGTAGTTTTGCAAGATTTTTTCATGTCCTTCTTTTTAGTAGAAGACATCTGTATTGTACATATTGTGTTTCAGTAGTGGAGTCCGATATAAATAAGGATCTATTATTGTGCAGATTATTATCACCTTTAATTCAGTAGGAGAAACTGTAGTAGACTTTAATATGCACTTCAAAATGTTTATTATGTTAATTACTTAGCATAATAAAAACAGCTTAATCTCCCTTCAGGTGTTGGTGGTATTGAAACAGAAGCAGTAATGCTGGGAATGCCAGTTACGCTCACTTTGCCTGAGGTGGTTGGGTGTGAGCTGACAGGCTTAGCCAGCCCACTTGCTTCATCCATAGATGTGGTCCTAAGCATTACTAAGGTAACTTAGAATTCTGTTTGATCCCAAATCAGGCAGGCTTTGTTATTGTGTGAGTTCTACCAGAAATGTGTGGGAAGTGAAATAAAGACACTGGCAGTCTCTGATGCTACATCATTAACTGTAGCTATATGAAACGGTAAAGTCCCCAGTAACTGCTAAGTACACAACTACTTATTTAGGTCCTATTTATTTTCTTTTTACACATGGTCTCTTACAAGCCTTACATAGAACTGTGTATTTACAGACATTTTATAAACATAACTAATGTCAGTGTTCCCTAGTGAGAGCACTTAAGGAGTTTCTGTAGTGGAAAAACCTTTCTGTTTATACCATCTTGACTCCAAAGCATTCCTGCAAAACCCCTACTTTTGCTGTCACTTACACTGGGGTAAATCAGGAGTAACTTTACTGAAGTCATTAGTTAGAGTAGTGTAACTGAAATGTAGTGAGAAGAGAATGCGGTCCTATATCTCTGGATCTCCACTCCTGGTCTGTGTGGCCTCTGGTGAATGGTGTCAGTGTGATTCATGTTGGTACGGTGAACTCTTCCTTTCAGGTTAAACCCTTAGCAAGATTTAATCCATTTCTATTTTTCAGTTTTTCACTGTACTTTGAAATTTTGTCCTTATAAAGCAGAAAGTGTAATGGGGGTAAATGTCAATGAGTTTCTGCTCTTCAAGCCCATTGGGGTAGTGACAAGAGTTTGCACCGTTTCACAGGAAAGCCTTGTTAGAGTTCTGTTCCCATTTTCTTGTTCCCTAGGATCCCTTAGCTATGAATGCAGCATGTGACTCCTGACTCCTAGCAACATTTTTAAAAAGCAGGGGTATGCTCACAGCTTGAAAATCTGCAGAACTGAGTGGGTGGGGAGAGACATTTGAGGGTTTTTACCTTTGTTAGAGTCCAGTCTAAGTGTTAAAGTTTTAAAGTTTAATTTTGTGGATGTGATTCAGATTTAAAGAAGTTTCCTACTGTATTTTACTTTGTAAAACTAGTAACTGTTACTCATTTCAACTTGTTGCACTGTATATTCATTGTGTTACATCTCCTCATATTCCAGATGTTTTATAGTTGTGTATTTCATTTCAAACAGCAACTCAGGCAAGCAGGAGTGGCTGGAAAATTTGTTGAGTTTTTTGGACCTGGTGTTTCCCAGCTGTCTGTTGCTGACCGAACCACAATTGCAAACATGTGTCCTGAATATGGTGCTATTCTGAGCTTTTTCCCTGTTGATAATGTGACACTAAAGCACTTAAAGCATACAGGTAAGAATGAAATTAAGGTAAAATGCATGTGATTCAGCATATTAGCATTTCAAACTCACATGGCAAGTATTTGTATCTAAAATTGCATCAGGCATTATATTTGAACAGTATTTTTCTTCAGGATTATAACCTACTGGATGGAGATAATGTAATGAGTTCTGCTGTGCAATAACATTCTGTATCGGGGAAGTTACTTTGTAGATTCCTCCCATGAATAGCCTCACGGATAAGGCCCTACTTGAATTCCAGGATGATTGTTAGAATAATTGCAGCTGAGTTGCAGACTAGCCATAGGAAATTGTGGAAAAGTAATAATGGACCTTATTATTTGTGGTAATAGTCCAATGCTACTTTTCCGTGATTTTCTGCTGTCGGCCACTGGGGCTCAGAGAGAGGGGGCTCCACTGTCAAAATTGCGGTGGAAGCCTAACTGCGGAATCTCCAGTTGTCCAGAATCACAAATTAAGTAGGGCCTTACTCATGAAGATTATGAAATCGTCAATTTAATAAAAATTATACTGCTTTTAGCAAATATCAATCACCTTTCTCTCTGGAAGTGCCCATTGGTCCTCCGAGCATGTAAATTTCCTTATGGGACTACATTTCAGTAATTATAATTTTTCTAATTAATCTAGGAAATAATTTTTTAAGATAATCTTGACAGATGGATAGCTGGTGTGGCTCTGAAGGTTGTACCAAATCAGGTTATATTTTGTCTGCTTTCTGATCAGTCTAATCATTGCCTTCATTGTTCAGGGTCACTCTTGAGCATGCAGAGCCTTTTTTTTTTTTTTTTTAAATCAAGACAGACCATTTCTTTTCCCTCCTGAGTTATTCAGTAAGGCCAGGAATGACAAAATGGTAGCACGGTTCCTCTTGGCAGTTAATGAAATCTTCCTCTTATTTTACAGGATAAGAGTTCTGAGCATATATTTAAAAGTGGTTTCTGCTAAAATGGGTTAAACGTGATTTGCCTGGTCAACACAGACCTGACAGCCATTTCTTCATCTAACCTGTGTTTGAAACAGTGTTAGATAATCAGTTATGCTTGGTTCACATCAGCCAAGCAAATCATGTTTAATTCATATAATCAAAAATGGTTTTAACCCATGTTTAAAATGGTTTCTAATAAATTGAAAACAAGTTCTGACAGAGTTTGGTGGCTGCTGGGAAACTCAACCTGCTGAGAAGGGTCTTTTGCAGGATTTTCTCAGGTTAGTTGGTTATTGAGTTACCTTTTGGTTTCTCCCATTTCACTTCCTGTGAAAGTGAAATGCAGTCTCTCCTCACGCCTAATTTGACTCAGAGGATCAAGGAGTTTGTTTTGACCCTCCCCATACACTGTGACATAATGAAAAAAGGATCTGCTAAATCAGTGTTCCTTTTCTGAGTTCCATTTAGACTGGGAGTGAGGTGATCAGATAAAAATGAGAAGAGCTCTTATTTATGAGCTAATAGTACATATGCTTTCAGGAAGCTGATCAGCGTGTGTGGCTTTTCAGACCTTGTTTCAAGGACTGAGATATTTCACTTTTAGATTTTGTGTGGGCTCAACAGGCTGCTTATAGAACAGAAGTAGAATGTGAATAGGGCAGATTATATGACAAGAAGACTGATGTTCAAGGCAGTTATCGAAGTGTAAAATCAGAATTATCATGCATTTCAAAAGTGCTTGGTTCATGGAATCCATGGGATGGCACACAGATTCTGTGAATGTCACAATACTTATTTCTGAGAACCCTAGTTACAAGTAAGTTATGTTTTCTTTCAGTAGCATACCTTTTCTTCCATATCTGGTAATATTTTCCATAGGTTTTGACAAGGCCAAGCTTGAGTCCATGGAAGCATATCTTAAAGCTGTGAAGTTATTTCGAAACGATCAGATTTCTTCAGGGGAACCTGAGTATACCCAGGTACTTACAAAATAGCTTTTACTTTTGCAAATATTTGTATTCATTATTCATAAATTAATTTTTACTCTATTGTAAATGTTGCCACTTTTTAATAATGGGTTGTTTGTACATGACTGTCTTAACTCATAGCTTTGGGTAGTTAAAGCAACGAGACTCCTATAGCACTTTAAAGACTAACGTTTAATTTTTGCAGGCATAAGCTTTCGTTGGCTGTAACCCACCTTCCCTATCTGATTTCCATTCCCTGCATCTGACAAAGTAGGTTACAGCCCATGAAAGCTTATGCCTGCAAAAATTAAATTTGTTAGTCTTTAAAGTGCTACAGGACTCTCGTCGTTTTTGCAGTATACAGACTAACACAGCTATCCCTCTGGAACTTTTCACTTCGGGTAGTTAGATATTTTACAGAAAAATAAAACAACCTTAAGCATGTTAAGTATAGAAAAGGCTGAATCCCTCATCATTCGCCTCTTTCAGGGCATCATATAAATCTGACTTTAAGGTAGAAATTTTGGCAGTTGGTGTCAAATTTCACAGATTAATGATAAAGAGTTGTTAGTCACACGCCATTTTAAAAATGAAAGCCTCACTTTTTAATGGAAAAACATCACAGAATATTCAGATTTCTACACCAGATGAGCCGAGTTCTCTTGAAAAACTAGGGCTACATGTGCTGTTACACATTGGCAATGTTTCCTAGCGCATGTTGTTGTTGTTTTTTTCTTTTCCAGCTAATACAAATAGATCTGAGTTCTATAATGCCATACGTCAGTGGCCCGAAGAGGCCACAGGATAGAGTGGCTATTACTAATATGAAAAGCGATTTCCAAGCCTGCTTAAATGAGAAGGTCTGTACAACTTTACAAAGATGCTTTTGGTGGTTTGGTAGAAAAATGGATTGTAACTCATTTTTTGGCATTCATACTGAACACGATATGTTTATAAAGTCATAGTCAGTAATCTGAAGTATTTGTTTTACAAATACTTATTGCCTTAATGAGGGTTCCTTGGGCATAGCTCTGTGTGCTAACAGTCATAGGAATGTTACTGGGCCTCAGACAGAAAATATGATTAAAAATTGCAAAAAGTCTCAATTCACATTATGGGCCTAAGAATCTACAAAAGCAGAAAAGTTAAAATGTTAAGTAATCAGGTGTTCCAAACTTCTACAGCTTGTCAATATAAGTAATTTATAATTGCTAAATTGGTTAGGTGTATGGGTGAGTTTTTTTTGAGAATTTCTAAATCCCTCAATCAGCTTCTTTGTTTGAAATTGAAACGCTGATTCTCAGTGTTCTTGGGAGGTAAATTCAATTTAGTTCAGCTTAATATAACAGTCGATTTACCCAGATGCTAAATTAACCAAAACTTTTTTTTAAAAAACAAAAGACCCAGAACTTGCTTAACAACCATGAACCTCTGATTTCCAGTGCTTTTGAATGAGTTGAATTTTCAATCCCAACGTACTATTAAGCTCAGAGATCAAGAAGGGCTGCTCACCGCACTGTGTCAGAAGGAGACTTGAAAGTAGTATAAGGCTTGATCCAAAGGCAATTGAAATCTTAGTCTGTTGACTTCAGTGGGCTTTGGATAAGACCCAAAATGCATGGTGGCTTTGCCTGACGTGAGATGAAAAGTCAAAGACTTGGTAGCGAGAAAAATAGATGATCATAGAGAAGCTGTTTGGACTGAGTGGGAATGTGTGTCGGGGGTGGTCCATGAAGACTTCTGCAAGATTAAAAGTTATAGACCCAGGCCCTATTTATCTTTAATCCTCTCCCAATCAAACTTGGTTTGCCAGCTTCCTGTTTAACTCATTTTTATTCTATTTCAGACAGTTATAAAATAGTGCTTAGGGAAATGTATGTAATTAATTAGGCTTACTGAGTAGAATATCTTGTACATGATGCTGGGAGAGGAGTTTTTAATGGACCAATTATGGTTTATATTAAAATAGTGTTGAGCCTTGCCGTGTGATATATGCATTATTCATTTTACAAACTACATATGAATGCCTATTCCTTTAAATAAGGGGATTTTCCTAAAATAAGGGAGAAAATATTCTAGGGATTTGATCCTGCTTTTGATGTGTAGGCACTCATTGCCACACATTTTGTACCATTAACAATGGTGATTATAAAGATACATGCGTGAGTGCATCACTTAGCATTTGAGGGAAATATGAGTCCTTCTGTTCATCTCTGAAGACTTCTTTGAGAACCTATTAAATTTCAGTCCACAAATATGACTGATAAGCACTTCCACAGATGAGAGTCTGAAGTGATGATTCACATAATCATGCTCTAGTGAAGTACATATCTGTTTTAACTGTGTTCTATAGTTGTTTGTTTGTCTCTATTCTTAACTTGTTATATATTTTGTCATCTAGATTGGCTTTAAAGGGTTTCAGATTGCTGCTGAGAAACAAAATGACAGTGTGCCTGTAGAGTATGAAGGAAATGAGTATAAATTGTCTCATGGATCTGTTGTCATTGCTGCAGTAATCAGTTGTACAAATAACTGCAATCCATCTGTCATGCTGGCCGCAGGTATGTTATGACTAGTGACAACTAACTTTGGTTCACTTTTGCAATCTGGTGTTTACATGGTCTTCATCAGTTTTTACCTGATTCTGCAAGTGCTCAGTGCAGGGAATTCTCAGTGTTCAGACCTTTAAGCTGAAAGTTCACTGTACCTTTAGGTCTGAATTCCTATTGTAAGTATTGGGAACGGTGTTAATAAGAGGTGGCTTTTCTTGTACACAGTGCTGTATAATTTCAAAGTTTCTGTAGTATTATTGGATATCTATTAAAATTAGGTTCCTTTGACATTAGTTCTAATAAGTTTGTATTTGGTAATGTCAGATCTTAAAGTAAACAATCTGTTTAGGGCTCCTTTCAAAAGGTTATGCATATTGACTGATAGTGTCAGAGGCATTGATCTCTGAATGAAAGGGTGAAATTTAGCCTACAGTCAGATGCTAGATGAACTTTAACAGCAGGAATTGAAAAGTCAGTGACAGAACTGGAAATAAAACCTAGACCAGACCACCCATCCATGCTCTGACCACTAGACCATCAATTAAAACATGGAGAAGAGATTTTCTATCAGATCAGGGCAAGAAAATGGGCATCTGCTTCATCTGAATAGGAAAAGAAGTGTGACATAGTATTACTGATAAAGCAATTTTGTTATATTACTTGTCTAAACAATATTACAAATATATACTCCTTTTAAACAGTTTCCTCACCTCGGCACAGTGATTTACCTACCTGCCACCATCTTGGTAGTTATAAATCTAGTCACTCTTCCAATAAATATGCACAAGTCTTATTTAACTACTGATTTGTTTTTCTTTAGGTCTGTTGGCCAGAAAAGCTGTTGAAGCTGGTCTGATGGTTAAACCTTATATAAGAACAAGTTTATCTCCAGGTAGTGGCATGGTTACACATTACCTCAGTTCAAGTGGAGTATTACCCTACCTCAGTAAACTTGGGTAAATTTAACTTCTTTATTCACACTGATAGAGGGGAAAGTGGTGCGTGTGTAAATGTATTTATACATAGTACATAGATATGGCCACAGTTCAGCAAGTTGCCCAACTTTAAGGATGTGAATAGTCCCATTGACTTTGGGACCTGCATGCATAAAATTAAGCATACACATAAGTTTATTTTGGATCAAGGTCTTGGCTCCTGAGCGTACAATTTATAATGTGCATTGTAGTCCCTTGTGCCTGAGCAGAACCCTTTTCTTTTCAACAGTGCTCCGTAGGATTATAGGATTGCATGTTTTTCAGGACATGGACCATGTCCTAGTTTGCTTGTCTGAAACACTTCTACTTTTGAATGCTCAATACAATAATAATCAGATTCAAATCACACTGTGTATTAGCTTATAATTCATAATAAAAGCCCAGTTCTGCTTTATGCATGAACTTTCTTGTTCTTGCTTACACTTCACTAAGTTATGGCAGTACATCAGGAGATACTTTGGAGACCTCCCTTAGTTTTTGTAATTCACCAAGACAATGAAAAGTAATAGGATTACTAACTCTTTTCAGTGTACTCATTGTAAAATGCCCAATTAGTTAAAAAAAAAAAAAGTCCTCTGCTTTAACAAAAGTTTCGCTAATCTTTTTTTTTTTTTAAATAATTGAATGTGCTACTTACTCCAGTTTTTCAATGCAGGTTTGAGGTTGTTGGATATGGATGTTCAACTTGTGTTGGAAACACTGCTCCCTTGCCAGAGGCAATTCGGAATGCAATAAAACAGGTATAGCTTAAAGATTCTGACTGTGCATTATATGAGGTAGCAGATGCTTGAATATTCAAATGATCAGGAAATAAAACAATCTGTATAAAATAATATATTTTGTCCTTGGCTGCAATTTTGCAGTGCATTTGGAGATAAATTTTTGGATGCCAAATGGGAGTATATAACATGACTAATTGGGTGTCTAAAATAGACACCAGTCTAGAAGCTGTTCAGTCCTTCCGGCTGCCGTTAGTGTTGAGAAGAGTAGTAAAGATATCAGCCTGGGAAAAGGTAAGGATGAGAAGTAGGGAAAAAAAGGAGGGGAGACCTAATCAAACTGACTGAGAGGAGACATGAGGCCAAGAGTGAGATCTGTGGCTGGAGAGGGAGACAGAATCAGAATGATAGTGGGAGACAGCAAAGTACCTTTCCCTTTAAGGGCTATTTAAGGGTGCCTTTAGTTTTTTTATTAAAAAAAAAAAAAAAGGCAACAGAAATCAGCAAACTGTCATAATGCACCAATACGTTTGTGAGGAGTGCTGAGAAATGTACTTGTTTCTACCTTTCAGGGTGATTTAGTTGCTTGTGGAGTTTTATCTGGAAACAAAAACTTTGAAGGCCGTCTCTGCGATTGTGTCCGTGCCAACTACCTTGCTTCTCCACCTTTAGTAGTTGCTTATGCTATAGCGGGCACTGTTAATATAGATTTCCAGAATGAGCCTTTAGGTAACTATTTCTTTATATCTCATATTTCAGAATAATACTAGGTTTTCTTTGGGTGCTTTGGCTTAAAATTTCTGCCTTTTTAAATGGCGACAACTTTTGCATTTTCTGTTACGAAATAGGGCTATCCGCCTTAGACCACTTCATCTTTTTTCTTTTATTTATATTAAAATATTTTGTCTCACGAGAGAAGGGGGAAATTACATATAATTACCCCAGTTTTTCACAAGATTTAGTTCATTTAATTGGCATTTGAGCCTGCAGGGAACATTGCATTGCTATACTACTAGACAAAGAATGATCATGCTTGTCATTCCTAGCAGATAAGAAATAAAAAATTGCTTAGCTGATTAATTGTTTTAGACTCTCCTGCAGCATCTTTGAATAAAGTCTCGACATATATAGTAAGGGTTTTTTTTTGGTTTTTTTGCTCACAAAAAACCTTTTATATAGGCATAGATTCCAATGGCAAAAATATCTACCTGCATGATGTTTGGCCAACTCGAGAAGAACTTCAGCAAGTTGAGGAAGAGTATGTGATATCATCCATGTTTAAAGAATTAAAAGAAAAAATGGAGGTAAGATAGATCTGTCATTTTAAATAGTTTAGAAAACAGTGCATTTCATTATATTTTTACTATATCTTCTGGTTGAAACAGCAGCTGTTATGGAAGGTTATGTTACCATGAACTAAGATTAAGTGACAAAGATATGGCTACCTGCATTCAATTATACTGGGGTTCTGTGATTGTATCTCCCACAGTATAGTACAGCCTCAGAAGAAAACCAGTAATCAACGTTTTTGCTTTAAGACTGTATAAGATAATTGTAAATCAATTTCCTTGGTAGTCCATTGGCTCATATAATCTCCTTTTGTAGAAAGGAAGTAAGCGATGGAATTTTCTGGAAGCACCGGAGTCTGCTTTGTTTCCATGGGATTTGAAGTCCACATACATCAGATGTCCTTCTTTTTTTAAGAAGCTTGTAAGTACAGTGGTTCCATCTAAAATAATGTTTTTGAAAGAGTTTAATACTAAAGTAAGGGGAAAGTTGTTTCAATAAGTTGGGTTGTTTATCTGATCAATTTGTATAGCACTAAACATGTCTAACTGTCTCTAATGGATGTTTATCCCATTGGAATGAATGGAGCTTATGAATGGATGCTCTATTTTTGTAGTGAGCAAACATCTGTTGTTTTGTGCTAGGAATCCTGGGGGAAAAAGTGTGTATTTTCTTTC
Organism: Mesoclemmys tuberculata; assembly: GCA_007922155.1. Taxonomy (NCBI): domain Eukaryota; kingdom Metazoa; phylum Chordata; order Testudines; family Chelidae; genus Mesoclemmys; species Mesoclemmys tuberculata. The sequence goes on from ML675621.1 coordinate 6,126,968, forward strand.
TTTTTTCCCCCCCCCAATAGGCCAAAGAGCCAGTTTCACTACAACCAATTGAAAATGCCCATGTCTTGCTATATTTGGGAGACTCTGTAACTACAGATCACATATCACCTGCTGGAAGCATTGCAAGGAATAGTGCCGCTGCTAAATATCTGACAAACAAAGGGTATGGACTGCAATGTATATTATATGAAACAAATGAATCTGCTTTGCTTTCTGTCTTGGTGGGGAACTTAATTTACCAAATAGAAAAGCAATCCTCAAACATTGCTTTGCTTTGTAAATGCCATTGTGCATTAGAGAGATTAATTGTATATATCCTAGTTAAAATGGTTATTACGGTGATTGTAGATCATCTCCAGAAATGTATTTGAAATCTTTCTGCTTTGTGAACAGCTGAAATCTACTTTAAAAGATCACACCAATGAGATAGACCATTGTAAAGGGATAACGGTCTGCTGCCAAATCCATGCCAAAGCAAAGAAGAATCGTTGATTTACAAAGCAGATAACACTGATCTTGTGCTAATGTTTTGTTCTACGCCATTAATTTTACATAAGTTATAATGTTGATGCTTTCACTTAGTATAGGGGTAATTGCTCACTCTACTGCTGTTGCAAAATTATTATCCTTGGCAAAGAGAGCAGAGTATCAAATAGATGCACAGAACACATCAGACTCCAGCTTGTCCATAAACATGCCTCTTTTAAAGACTGAATTACCCCTATATGAATGTGAATTTGGCTGAAGGTTTGATATTGATTCATATCAAATAAATCAAGACTTCTGGACCCAATACAGTGAGATGTTGAGCTCCCTTAACTCCCAGTGAAGTCTGAGGGTACTCAGCATTTCATAAGAGGTGGAGAGATCCTCACAGAATCAGATCTTCCATTTGTTAGCATTTTACATGAACTAATGGTACTGTACCATACCAGCAAACCCTCGTATTCTGATATCAGCAGAATATCTCAAAATAATGGCTTCCTGTGCCCACTCTTTGCCCATGACTATCTCCCTTGGTCTAAATGAAGGATGCTTTCCAGAAGTAAAAATGAGTTGACTCTACCACCTCAGCTATATCAGTCATGAGAATAGAACTTGCAGATATTGCTCATCTTTAGACTCCTTACCCCACATTTGTTAGAAAATTAGTCCTTTAGATTTTGTGAACAAAAAGTCACTTCAGACTCAGCTCAGTTAGGGGCGTGGTTGTAATGTTCATTACCTAGTGCTCAATACTGCCTAATGGTAAAAATGGTCCAAAACAATATCAGAAGACTTTCCGTTGAATATTAAATATTGTCTTATGATATTTGTAGCCTCACACCTCGTGAATTCAACTCTTATGGAGCTCGAAGAGGTAATGACGCTGTGATGACCAGAGGTACCTTTGCAAATATCAAGCTTTTAAATATATTCATAGGAAAACCAGCTCCAAAAACAGTTCATTTCCCATCAGGACAAACGGTGAGCGTGTATTTGTTCAGTTAACTGTATTAAGAGCTATGGATTAGAGCTTGTTCTAATGATTTCTTTCTTTTTTTCTGCAGCTAGATGTGTTTGAAGCAGCAGAGTTGTACCAGAAAGAAGGCGTTCCTTTGATTATTTTAGCAGGGAAGAAATATGGACTGGGTAGCTCAAGAGACTGGACTGCAAAGGGGCCTTTTTTACTGGTACTGTTGTATTCTGATAAAGTTAGTTTCAGATGTGTTATTTTAAAAGGATGTCTTTAGGCATCAATTCATGTTAAAAGCCGTCTTCAATTTAAATTTAAATCTTTGCAAAATATTGTTTGCTTGAAAATGTATAATCTGTAGTTTTTCCTAGGTAGACTCTACATAGAAGAGAACAGGTGACTACAGGGCCAGTTTTTTGAATTTCAGAAATGTATAAATTTATCAGGTTTGGCCCACAAAATGGGGATCCAACATAAAAGTTTCCAGACTTAGCTACATAAATGACACACACACACTATTGGCCTAGGCCCTCATCCTATTGAGTGCTCTGTATAAACCCCCAACTCTTATAGGGGTTAGTGGGAATGGAGGGCAGGCTTCATAGTAGGTAAAGTGGAGCCAGCCTGCCAGCTGTTTTTCAGTGCCTGCTTTGGCTATAGTATAAGTAAGTAGGGTAAAAAGTATGTTGGAGTTGGCTAGCCTACTAATTATCCTTTACCTTTTATGTAGTTTCTTAAATTTAGTTTAAACTTTTAAAAGTTTCATTTTCTTCCCTCGCTTCCCAGACATCATCGCTCTCCCATTTTAGTCTGTTAATGTTTTTCAGGCAAAAAGAGCAACTTTTTTTTCTTGGACATTTTATTTTAAAATTATGTTAATATTTTTTCATTGTTTGTATTTCTGTTTTAAATTCAGTCTGCATTTTGCAATCTTGTGAGTGGAAAGGCTGCACTCCATTATTTGGGGTTGTATTTTCACTGGTGAGCTAGATCACCACCAATTTTCAGTTGAGTATTGGAAAAGTGCAACTCTTCATCAAGAAAGGAAAATGTCCAGACAAACTAATACTCTTATTTCCAATGTTCTGCATTTTCGATGAAGGTTTTTGCTGTTTAATTTGTGTATGTGGTGGTGACAGATATGCATTTACAGACACCTCTTTCTGTATTGCTTGCTTCCTGCACGCTTGCGTCTCTCTGCTAAAGCATCTAACATTCCGAGCACCTCAGCAACTTCAAATAAATATTTAAATCTGTGAGAGAAATGTTTCATTTCTCTTCAAATGTCAAAAGATCCCCCTAATTACCAGCAAATAACAATGGATTCTGAAAACCTTTGTAGATACTGCTCAGTCATGCACCCATAACAGATTTCAGGTTTAGTAATGTTCTGAAAAATAACTGTAAAAATGACACCACCTTGCTACACTGGTCTGCTTCCTGGGTTTATTCACGGCCATTTGCTTGCTTTAGTGCCAGAAATAAGTCATTACTGCATTTCACCCATGCTAACTCTGCAGAGCCAATAACAAGGCACATCCTATAAACCTGACTTCCACTAGCTTGAGATACATGACTCTGGAGTCACTGCCTCTCGGTTGATCAGAAGAATATTTGGAGTTTACGCTAATAGTTGTTTTCATTGAACTTCATTATTATGCAGACTGCTGTACTGAAATCAGAAACAAATTATTTTATTTGTATTTTATAGGGAATTAAGGCAGTTATAGCTGAAAGCTATGAGAAGAGTCATAAAGGTCATTTGATTGGAATTGGCATAGCTCCACTTCAGTTCCTTCCTGGGGAAAATGCAAACATTTTGGGCCTCACTGGCAAAGAACAGTTTTCTATATCATTTCCTCAAGAGCTGTTTCCAGGAATCACATTGGATATTAAGGTATTTTTAAAATACTTATTTGAACATCTCTATTTCAAGATGCAGACCATTGAAATTACAAATATGCTGATTTATTTGAAAAAGCAAACAGTCTTGTCCTCTGCTTAAACTGCTAATGAACATAATTTGCTGGAATACTGTGGAAGTGCATATAATTTTAGTTGCCTTCCTGTTCTGTTACTTGTCTCTGCATGTGCAGCCCCTAATCACTTTTATTTTTCCTCCGACACAGAAACTTTGTTAAAGGCCAATTAAAGTGGAATGAAATCCCACTCACATAATCACTTTAAAAACAAGGAAATAGCAGATTAATGCAACAGTCTGCATAATTCCTTTCTTCCTAGACATCACATTCAATGGCAGACTTGGCACATCCACAGGGAAATCACTCCTACTTCCCACAGATAATGCAGCATAATATACTCCTGAAATTTATCTAAAACATGCACTAATATGAAACATAAGTCTGGCCTTAGAAATATGAGCATCCTAGTATAGTTGGCATATGCGGATTTAATTTGTTTATCTCATTTATGGTTTGTGGGTAGAGTGTGAATTCAAAAATTGGAAACAAGTCACTAATTGTTTTTTCTTGTTTTTTATTTTGAAGACTAACACTGGCAAAGTGTTCAGCGTGATTGCCTTGTTTGAAAACGATGTGGAAATAACAATATATAAACATGGTGGAATTCTAAACTATGTGGCTCGAAGATTCTTATAGTAGCTACTGACTATCTGGATACCTTACATAACTGGTAATTCTGAAAATGCCTTGTGTGAACCCAGGAATCCGTACTATGGAACTGCAAACAGTCCCAGTCCACTCAAAAGTAATTTTGTCCATGGATGTAAAAGATTGTGAATCATCGTAGTGACCACAACAAAATCCTTCCTGATTTTAAATAATATTCGAATGGTGCTATTAACATTGCTAAAATCAAAATACGTGTTTCGTGGCAGAGAGCTGTAAGTATGAGGGGGATATTTTATCACACCATTTTGTAAATAAAGGATGTGAAATCCAAAACCAAATTGTGCTGAAGATTATTCTGTAAGAAGACTCTTCCTGCAGTTGTTTTCACTTAGTTTTGCACCTGTAACTGTGTACTGCTGTTTGTTGGTTTAAGGGTAGCAGATGGTAGGAAATGTTAGAGGTAAGACAGATGGATTCTTCTATTGTAGTACCTGAGAATCCAGATCCTAAGGTTTAAATTAATGAATCCTTTAAATTGTGGATTGACCAAAAGAACGTTCCACACAAAGCCCTCAGAGTCCTGTAACATAGGCTGTGACTTTCTTTACCTTCACTGTGGAGATGGTATGCTCCATCTGATCCAGATGAAAAGTAACTCAGAGTAAGATGAAGAATTGTATGCTAGGGATATGAAGTCTCCATGGGCCACACCTCTGTATTTATAAATGAGGATGGCTGCAATAAATTCTATTTCATGAAAATAGGATGCAGCTCTCTAGCTCTGGACAAGTTACTGTGTCCCTCAAGTGGGCAGTTGGGCCATCTCTGCTGTAACCCCTTTGTATGACACCAGGAGTTAATGTGTATTGTTTGCGACGTTGCCAACCAAAGTACTAACTGACGAGCTGAGTTGTGAAAACCCTTTAAAAATGTATTAGGCTTTTAGATTTTCTTCTTTCTCCTTTTGAGTGTGGCCTACAATTACTATTTTGTTCATCTTAAATTACATTGTAAAACATTACATAGGTGAGGTAACCTATTGTCTTTTAAAACTTCTGATGTATCCTTGGAATACTCTTTTGTTCCCATGACACCAGAACTCTGCTTAAGATCCCAGTTTTCTAACCAAAGCTAGCTGTTACAGTATTGCCATTTGAGCTGCTGTAGTTTTGGTTGTCTGCACGTCCATGGAAAAAGCTTATTTTCCATGAGTTTACAATTGGAAATACACCGTCTCAGCACAGGGTGTTGTTTGGTTTCATTAGTTTCAAAAACATTAGTTTCAAAAACACAGCTTTTAAGTTATAACAATTTTTAAATCACTTGTAGAAGTCAATATTTCCAATTGATTTTTTTCCTCTTGTAACTCGAAAAGAACTTCCTTTTAAAAGCTGGCTTGCAATGGTCTATTATATGGGCTATAGTTCCTTTTGGCAGAGAGGTAATTTACATTACCATTTCCATATTAGCTAGTCCACTGCACATGCCCAGTAAATTATTTCCATGATTATGCTTCAGGATTTGTACCGCAAATAATATGTGTATCAAAACTCTTAAGAGAATCATTTCAGCTTTCTTGCATAGATAGAGGGTTGCATTTTAATGTAAATTAATAATTTATGCTCCAGCAATAGACTGTAATGGTCTTTCAGACAAAAATATAGGGCATAAAAATACCTTTCAAGTTTTTACATGGAAATATAAATTTAAAAAAAACAAAATCCTGTTTCAACCATGTTACAGTTTTGACAAAGTTCTGAAAAGGCATGGTTAAAACTGTCAAACTTAAAGCACTTTTAGGTGTTGTTAATTTCATGACATTGTGAGATAATAATATAGGTGTCAGACTGAACTTTGAATTCCTTGGCTATTTCGTTTTGTCACAACCCTGGTGGCATTTAAACACCTTTGTGTGTAATATGCTTATTGAAGAAGGAAGGCTTTTCTGTACAAATTCCAAAGTTCTGTGTAATTTTTTCTTACATTTTACCAGCTGTGCTGTGCTTTACTTTAGCAAAAGTAAAAACCATTGGCAATTGCCACTGGGTAGTAAATTTAATACATCTAAGACAAAACCCACTCAGCTGTGTGATTGCTGTGTGAATTAAGTATTCAAAGATCCATTTCTATCTTGGGTGTTTGTATTGACATTTACTGAGGAGCAAATTTTGTTTGTTGTATAAAACTGACTCTGTTTTTAAAATGAATGCTATATTCTCTCTGGGTTCAGGTAAAGGGAATGTGTGTTCATTATTGGGGAGCAAACAATTATGCTAACCAATGAAGTCCTCCAGCAGATTACTATATGTGGAATTCTTGCATAAAAGAGTTTAGTTTAAACATCTCTCTTGTACAGCTGTCATTGCTTGAGTGGAGCATACCGCCTTCTACCTTCTCCCTCTTGCAATAAAACACCTGTTGCTGTAGTAGTAAGATCCTCAAGAGAAGTGATACAAACCACAATCAGAAGTAAATAAATATTGTGAGATTAAATGAAATTTAAAATGACAGTTTTTTCCAACATACAAGCCAGTAAAAATTCTGATGAGGCGTGCTGATGTCATTACAGTAGTGACTTCTTTATTCTGCTATTAAGCTTTAAAATCAGTGAAAAAATATTATGAAGCCCCCAGAGTAAACTGCTGTTTTTTCATGGTTTGTCCTGCCATTATTATTAACTAGAGCCAATCCAAAGCCCATTGAAGTCAATGGGAATCTTTCCATAGACTTCAGTTGACTTTGTATCAGATCCTCAGTGCCCACAAGTTTGAAGCATGGTGGATGCTGAGAGAAATGACACCATAAACAGTCTTTTGTTTTTCACAAATAAGCAAACTGCTGTAGAAATGAAGGAACTTGCTTGGCTGACTTCCCTCATCCCCATTCATGTGCATGTGATCACAGGCATTACAAAACACCCTCTCAACACAGCAGCAGAGGAAACAAATTAACTTTGACATAATGCGAGGATCTAGTAGTTTGAGTTGCGAGAGCCCAACTAAATGACATCCATCTCACAGCAGTGGCAGGATACAGTCTACTTAGAGGATTGTTTTGATCATATAAAATAGTGTTCAATAAGCTCTTTCCTGTATTTTAAAAGCATAAAAGAAAAAAATACCTTACCAAAGTGACTCTCTCATGTTAGACATATTTCAATTAGAATTGTCTCTTCAGTTTGATTTGGCAAAAACTTTATTCTGATTTTTCTAAATATTTTCCCCCCTAATTTTGGGATAGTGTTGATGTTTATAAATTTTACACAGAAGTATAGGGACATGAAACAAAATATATATTAATCACATTTAAGTAACTGCAAATCAGTGTCTGCTATTTAAAGCCAACAAAACAGTATAACAGTTTTAAGTTCAGTAATGTTAAGTATTGTATAGAAATACAATCTTGAGACAAAGTTCATTTGCTGACAATTGTGCATAAAATGTTACTGATGTTGTAAATTATTTTTAATAAAGAAAATTGTATCACACTACTTGTATGCAACCATCTGTTTTAAAACAAATCACATAGAATGTGTTTAAAATGCCAGTATAATTCCTTATAAAAAGTGGAGGGAATAAAGGAAGGTCTGTCATAAACCCATCATCCACGCCTTTTCCAAATCAACATACCCCACACATTCAGCTGCATACCACAGATTACAAAGCTCTACCTTCTAATCAGTGTGGAAGCAGTGTTCATGGGTAAGGGCCAATTGTACTAAGCTTTAATTCATGTATTGTGTCCCTTTAGAAGTGAATTGTGCCTCTGGCTGGATTTTGGATCACCCAGATCAAAGATGGGGAAGAATATTCTGTATTACAGATATTAATCAAACAAGTATTTTTGTGATATATAAGGAAAATATCCAAGCCAAGATTTTCAAAAGTGACTTGTGATTTTTTAGGTGCCTCAGTTTTTGGGCATCCTACTTTGAAACACTGTAAAGGGACATGATTTTCAGTGGGAGTTGCATTCTGAATGCTTTCTGAAAATCTAGTCCCTTAAAAGTGCTTCAGACTGGCACTGAACAGGGGATGTAAGGGATCCAAGGGCTCGAAATTGAAGCTAGACAAATTGAGATTGGAAATGCATATATTTTTAACAGAGTAATTAACTATTGGAACAATTTACTGTGGGTTGTGGTGGATTCTGCATTACTGCCAATTTTTAAATCAAGGTTGGACATTTTTCTAAAAGATCTGCTGTAGGAATTATTCTGGGGAAATTATATGGCCTGTATTTTACAGCAAGTCAGACTAGATTATCATAATGTGCTTCCTTCTGGCCTTAGAATCTTTGAACTTGAGTGACTAGTCACTCTTGAAAATTTTGGCTTAAATGTATTCAGATTTCCGTATACTTTTCAAGTCTTTCCCTTACTGGGCTAAAAAAGTGTAACGTTAGCCCTGTATATTGCATTATGGTGTTAGGCATGTTGTCACGTGGGAGTCAGTGAGAGAAGGATCCATAGGGCTGAATTGTTTGTGCTACTGTTTGAAAATCAAATGAGACTAGCTTTTTCTAGACAATCTGCAGATCTTCTTTCTGCAAGACTGCAATTTTGCCTTGTAATTCTTTGTGTAATGATGAGAACATAGTCATATATATCTATATCTTAAATGTTTATGAACCTGTCTGCACCTTTAACAAGAGCAATGAGCAAAAGCTGGCAAGAAAATCTTTTCTTGCACTTATGCCAGCCTTGATCCACAGGTTTTCAAATTGGATCCATCACCTGGAATGGGTCTGTGAAGATTTTCTGGAGCTCCACAAAGTACTTGAATTCCCCTTATAAAACCTGCTTGCATTATTAGTCCCCCCTCTTCTCGCACCCAAAATAAGCAAGGATATTTCTCTCAAAATTTGGGAACTATTATACATTAAATCATTGGCAATTCAAACTGCAGCTGAACATCTCAGAAATAGGGGGAAAAATAAACAAAGGCCTGCCTCCCTTCCTCTTTTGTGGTAAATATGTTAATGCTATGCTTCTGAGATTCATTTTTCCCTGTCCTAAATTAAAGGGATACACATTCAGATTAAAAACTACATTTTTAAATAACCACTTAACATTAGAAATAACAACTTAGAGTACTAAAATAATTTTTAAAATCTGGTTTATTTTATATGGAAAATTCATGCTCTAAATTTGGTTTTTTATTTCTCCCTATTTCTCCCTAGTCAGCTTCACTTTCTTGTTCTCACAAACTTGGTGCTGCAACAATTGAGGTTGTAAACATTGCAGGGGATGTCTTTCATTATTATTAATATTATTTGTTTTTCTTTGAGATTTCAAAAGCAAAAACATCCATCTTCAGAGAGAGAGTCTGGTATTTCAGTAAATTGTAAAATATTGTTAGTTTGTTTTCACAAAACCTGTATGTGGGGTCAAATTTGACCAGTCAATGTCACTTGAACTAGACTATGGGTGTATTCTGAATTTGAACACTTATGCACTCACTCTAAAGGACTTATCCCAGATATAGGATGCCTCAGATTTGCTAAAGGGAAACAATACCGGTTCACAGAATTGTATTTGGGACTTGTTAACCTCCTTGTTCATAAAGGGTATGATTTTTCAAGCACTCAACATTAGCCTTACTGGTTCCACTGTAGTCAGTCCGAGTTGAGCACTTTTAAAAATCTGTTATTTTTAGTCTTTTTTCAGCCCCCTGCAGAGGGGGAGAGAGTGTATATGTCTCTGTGTGTTTCTGCATACAACATTTTGTGAGAACCAGAGGGAATACAAAGGTTTGTTGATTAAGTAATTTTAATTAACCAGTTACCTTCACCAAGTCCTTGAATGTCTGTTCTTTTGCTAACATTTGGACTGGTGAAATGATTTATAAAGGTATAAGTTTTATTAGCCACAACAAAATTTGAGAATATAAGAAATTATGGAAAGCAAAATAAAGATGATTAATGATGCTTATGAAGTTTTAAAAATTAATTTATCTCAGGATATTAGAATGTGCAAAGTAATATTTATAACTGTAGAACAATTATATTTGAATACCTTTTAATTATCACTTGGGCATACGACTTCTTGATCACATTCCCATTGAAAATAATATTGTCCAAGGAACTTGTAACATGTTAGTTTAAGGTTGCTTTCGTAATGAAACTTCCTCGGATGTGAAAGGGCACAATTGTAGTCTACTAGCTAGAGAATATCTCTTCTAGCTCTTTTTACCTGCTAATACAAATGTTGATGATGTATCAAATACAACAATCTGTTTCATAGGCCTGGAATTAATGAGCACAGCATAAGAAAGAAAAATGTTAGTCATGATGCTACTTACCACATCATAGTAGTATGGCTGGTTTATCTTCCTACCCACTTAATTAGCTCCTGGCTTGTTAGGGCTGCTCAGCAAAATTCTCAGTATTTTGCCTGACATTTTTAGAAACTTGGACCTCAGGTGGGCCTGCTGGCAAGTACAGTATTATTAATCAGTCACTTATTGTCAACATGACAACTGGCTGGTCGAAGATTATTCAGGAAACTGCAGAGATTTGCAACAAATTTTTGAGTCCCCAGACAATTTACAGAAGGGGATGAACCTCTAAATGCCTCAGTGGCCATTAAGTAGGCAGCCCTCATTACTAGTTTCTGTGTGCTTCATGTCATTATCCTCAGAGTGGTAGGGAAGTGCTGTTCTCATAGACTCATAGACTCATAGGTCAGAAGGGACCAATATGATCATCTAGTCTGACCTCCCGCACAAGGCAGGCCACAAAACCCTACCCATACACATTTATAACAACCCCGAACCCATGACTGAGTTATTGAAATCCTCAAAAGTGAGATTTGAAGACCTCAAGCTGCAGGGAATCCACCAGCAAGCGACCCATGCCCCATGCTGCAGAGGAAGGCGAAAAACCTCCGTGGCCCCTGCCAATCCGCCCTCTTCATTGTACAGAACGGGAACAGGCAGAGAGAGATGCAAGTAGCTTGCCCAAGTTCTGATACAAGAAGTTCTATTACAGGAAATTGAACCGTGTCTCCCAAATCCCAGGCTTGCACTCTCATATTGCTTTTGCCATAGATTAATTCAAAATTAATTTGGGAATTTCCCCTGGTTTGAATAGAGGGGTAATTGATCCCCGTAAAACCATGCTGTGTGTCACCACCCAGGAAATGAACACGCAGACCTTCAGGAATCTGATGACTGACAAAATTAAGAGATTCCATACCCACAAGCAGCTACTGATGTTTGATATCAGTCAGTAGGATGGACACACTGACTGTGCTAGAGAGCTATTAATACAAGAGTGGGCACCCTGTTCTTCAGGGGCCCTGGAACTTAACAGGGCGTTTTACAGTTGGGAAGGTCCTGGGAGACTACAACTCCCATGATGCCTTGGGGGAAAGGCAAGAGACTCTTCCCCTTCCAGGAACCTCAGGAAAAAAGCATGGGGGGGACTCCATTTTTGGTTTTGGGGTGGAGCCTGGGTGAGGCTGGAGGCTGCTGGCTGGCTGCTGCTGGGGTCTCCAAGCTGCTGCTCACTGCTGGCTGCTGCAGGGGTCCTGAAGCTGCTGCTGGGAGCCTGCTGGAGTTTTGATCAAGCAGGGAGCTGCAGAGGTTGGTGGAATTGCCCAAGCCAGGGCAGGGACTGAGCCTGAAGCTGACTGAGGTGGACCTGCAGTGAAGGTGGGGTGAATTGCCCCCTCCACCCCCCCCCTTTTGTTTGGGGCAGGGCTTGTAAAGGAAGGGGCCAGGAGACAGATTTTGACTGGGCCTGAGAAGAGGCAGAGAGAGTCTCTGAACAGGGCCAGGGCTGTAAACATTTGGTTGGGCCAACTCCAAATCTTCAGCTTGATACCCTGGCTGAACGGACACACTGAGCCAACAGCGTGCTGTCTCCTCCTCTAGATCTTCAAGAGCGCCCACGCCAGCAAGGGGCTCGGGGCTCTGAACTCTAGGGGAGTGGACACTCCGGAGGAGGGGTAAATAGTGGCAGTGTAGATGCCAGAGAGAGCGGTTTCATTTATTACTGTATACTATTCTTATTAATTGATTTATTGAACTGCCCCTTTGGATTGAAAACAGTAGTGATTGATTTCAGTCTGCTATGTCATATTTCCTTAATGTGTTAAGTAATGGTGGGTTAACTCTAATTTAAGAATATTGGATGTTTAGTTTGCATAATTGGTATTTTTGAGTTAGACCCGTGCCACAGATGATGATTATTACTAGACTAGGTTTAGTCCTGGAAGCTCCCAAGGCCTGCTATTGAGCGTGTACAGGGGCCAGCCAGGTGGAGGCACCGCCAGTTTTAAATTCCTTTAGAAGTAAAGGGGCTGCAGTAGACGGGTGGATAGAGGATTCCCACCTATCCTACATCGTCACTGGGACACTCAGGATCTCCTTTGTTGTCAGCAACCTTAGGTGCGCTTGCACACCGGTGAGCATTGCCTGCCCCCAAATAACCCAGAAAAAAAAGGGGGTTACACATGGGCCAGGACAATCTGGGTCTTCCTTGACTGATTTGTACTGAAGTAGTGTCTAGAGAGGCTTCAGACACATTGTGCTAGGGGCTGTCCAGACAGTCTTTCAAAGAGCTCAAAATCTACATAGATGAGGCAAAAGAGAGAATTACTATCTCCATGTTGTAGATGGGAACTGAGCCACAGCCTGGTTAAGTGACATGGCCCCAGTTAGAAAATCAGCAGTAGGGTGAGGAATTGCATTCAGATCTCCTGAGTGCCTCTACAGTGCCTTAGCCACCCGACCACGCTACTTCTCAATGGAGCTCACTTCAGGACTGGGCACCAACTTGTTAGCATTTAAACAGGATCCGGGGTACTACCCGCCTCCAGATCAGTAACTCTCCATACGGGACTGCTTCACTGTGGCTATAAACTTTCTTAAGATTGAGAACGTGTGTTACAGGGCACGGCGAGAGCGCAGACAGCTCTGTCCTCCGGGCGTAGAGCCTGGCACCTTCACAACCAACGAAGGACTCCGCCTTCGAGCTCAGGGGCCTTAGAGTGGGATCTGCCCCTGCTGATCCCCTAACCCTGGGGTCCCCGGTGGTAATTGAAAGAGTGACTGATGTCATGCTGGCTCTCCTCCAAAGGCAGGGCGCATCCCGCAACCAATCAGATGTTTCCTTACAATGGGCCATGGAGAGGGAAGACTGGGAGCTTGCAGCTGGTTCTGGGCCCGGCTGCTCGCTCAGCGGGAGGAAGGAACGAGTCCTGCCTGCCTCAGCCATGTCCAAGGGGACCCGGCAGCTGAGTGGAAGTGTGGTGTGCGCAGCATGAATCATTCTGTGCAGGTGTTGGCGCCGGAATCAGAGGGTGCCCCTCGGCTTGGCGGCGCGCAGGGTGGGGTGCATCGTGAATGCAGCAGCAGAGGCCGGGTCTGTCCGCAGGGAGACTTTGCTGGCCCAAAATTAGAACCTACGCGAAGTCCTGCCCAGCTTCTGTGATTCTTGCTGGGCTGTTTAAATGCAGTTGGCCGATAGACGATGGGGAAACCTGATGTAACCCAGCAACTGGCTCCAGCTCCCTGGACAGGGCTCGCATGTGCTGGCCAAACAACTGTTATGAAGCGCGTGCAAGGTTTGGGGCACACTACTCCGAGCTGGGAAGCATGAGAACTGCATCCCCCCCGGCAGGACAGCGGGGCTTCGTGCAAGAGCCGGTTGGAAAGGGGTAGCAACAGCCAGCAGATGCATAGGCATTAGGTCTAAGAAGAAGGGGTTAAGATCCTGGGGCCAGAGGCTATCCGAGAGAGGCTGGGGCTGCCACACCGTTCAGGAAGGCAGTTGCAACGATCTTTGGTTCTGTCTATTTGCACAGGACCAGATTGGTTTGTATCAAGATTGAGCCACCAATAAGATTGTAATGGGGTCCTGGGGAACACGGTTCTGCTGCGGTAGGTGGGCCCCTGGGAACAGTCACTCTCCCGTCTCTCCTTGAACCCAGATGGGTAGGAGATGCCCCATCCCGTACCAAAATGTGCAAAGTACGGGGCGGGCTGCTGACTTCAGCAGAGTCCAGAGTACAGCCAGGCTGGGCTGGCTAAGGGTGTGAGGAGAAAAACTGACAACTGGCTGCCTTGATTAAAAAAAAAGGAGAGGAACCATTTGGGAACGGAGCGCTTCAGTGGATTTGTTGAATGGTCCTGCTGTTTTGAATGCATTGATATCTATTTGATTGATTTGCACTGAATGTTTCTTGATATTTATTTGGATTTTCAATGGTAGCACCTGACAGAAGGGTGACATTTGTTTCTTACAAGTTAACGTTGGTTGAAAGGGTTGTCTGATCTTGGATCTGAATTTAAGAGCAGTGGTTAGCAATTTTTTCCCTTTCTTTCTTAGGAAACGGTTGGTATATTAACAATGTGCTTGGTGACCTTGACTGGATTTATTTTTATGTTGTGCTTATTAATTGTATTAGTTAATGTCCAATAAAATGTTCGTTTTTAGGTCTTATTTTTCAACAAAAATTTTCTTTATTTAAAAAAAAAATCAGGCTTTACCATGGAAACTGCAGGAAAAGAGGAAGTGGGATTAAAAATAAGAAACTGATGAAGAAAGAGAGAATGCACATGGAGAATCCTGAATGGTTAAATTTTCATTAATCTTGGAAACATTTTTCCCCCTAGCTAATAAATGTCTGATGCCCTCTTCCCAAAAGTCTATTTGCCATTCTGGGACTTTTCACGCTAATTTATGGATGTATTAAATGGTAGAATACAATTGAAATCTTCTAATATCTGTTTTCTCCTAGATACACCATGTCTTCTGGAAACATCCAGCAATCCCAGACATTCACTAAACCAGCATTCAGTGAAAAAGAAGCCACCGAATTAGCTGAAAGGGTGTTTGGATTAAAAGTGTCTGCAATCAGATCACTCCCCAGCTATGACGACCAAAATTTTCACGTGCACATTTCAAGATGTGAGGGGACAGCAGATTGTGCTAATGAGTATGTCCTCAAAATCACCAACTGTGAAGACAGCCAGAATCCTGAACTCATTGAAGTGCAGACCCGGATCATGATGTTTTTGAACGATGAAGGATTTCCTTCAGCTATGCCTCGTCTTACTAAAGATGGTAGCATAATGTCTCTGGAATCAATAGGTGAGAAATTACAAAATCCTCTGAAAAATACCATCCTATTACCTTCTGCTTTGTCACCCTCCTGCCCAGGGGTGTGCACAAGAATTTAAATTCCAGGGCTTTTGGAGGGGCACATTCTGTGTTCCTGCCCTTCCCCCAGGGCTCTGGAGGAGCACATGTCCTTGCTGCCAATTATTGCACATCCCTACTCATGCCACAACAAGCTACCAGTGAGTATCCCAAAGGATTTGTCCCAGTGATAGCAACTGGGCCACATTCTGCTCTGCTACACTGGGACAAATCTGGAGTAACTCCACTGAAATCCACACCAGCATGAGGGGACTAGAGTGCTTGCAACTGGGCAGAATATCCCCAACAGTTCCCCTCTTTCTGGTGCTCAGCTTGCACATACAGCACTCTCTGAACTGTTGCAGTAGGAGTGTTTTGTAGGTACTATCGTACAGGTCCAGAGACTGCTTCCAATCTTCTTTCCCATCAAATTTTCTACTTCTAAAATATAAGCACTTTATAGGTGAAAAATCACTTCTGCTCTGGACTAGAGAGCCTTGACCAGAAAGGTCACTGCCAGCGTATCAGGGGCAGTGTAGAACAGTGCTCGGAAGACCAATTGCACCTATGCAGGTGAAATGCCAGTGCTTTCTCTCCTACATTGGCACCACCATGGTGCAGGGAGACCCAGAGCAGGAGAGAGCCTTGGTGAGTCTTGCTCAGAACAAAGGCAATTGCAAAAGTATTGGTAAAATGCTTGTGCACTACTGCAAGCACTTCTGTGTGTCGGCATGTGAAGTGAATTGAAAGAGATGTTCAGGTAGTTATGCTAAAATTCTCTGATGTAGCTCTAGCAGGGTGTGACGTGGTGCTGGGCAACAGCCGCTGGGCCAGCACTCTGATCACTGGATCACCGGTCAAATTGCCCTGGAGTAAACCTGAGGGACAAAGCTGTGCCTAATTGATAGACTGGGATGGGCTGAGGAAAGCCCAAAGGGCTAATTAGCCTGTTAGTCCACAAAGCAAAAGAAGCACAGAAAGAAAGTACCCTAGGGGAAGAGAGAGACTAGCAGGCTTGAGAGAGCCCGAGTCAGGAGAGATCTGTCGGGGGAGGTTACCTTCTGGCATCCCCCTCCTTGGCTGAGTGAGCTAAGGATCGTATGCTTGTAAATAGAGAGCTGCACAAGATTGTAAAGGTGGTGGGGAATTCACTGTTAATAGATTGCACAAGGTGTTTGACCAGAAGAAGGTCTCTGAGCAGTTGGTCTATAGCTTATGTCACACGGCCACTGTTCAGCAGAGAAAGTGAATTGTTTCAAAGAATTCTACATATATTAATTCTAATTTTTCAATTAACTTGCTCTAGCCATGTTATGGCCACTTCTGCATTTGCCTTCTGCAAAATGTTTTAGTCAGCGAGTGAGTTTGCTGCTCGACTGTTTGTAGAAACAGCAAACTTTTGCAAATATCGCAGAGAAAGAATCATAACAGGAGCATGCACAGGAAGAAAAATTTGGCCACTTTTGGAGGTTGCGCTTTGTGTGTCCCTTGCAACCAGAGCTGGCTTGGCCCCACGGCCAGTAGAACTGGCTTTCTCTCGGGGCCCGTGGAGCTGTCATCTCCTGTCCCAGCGGGGGCCAGAGGAGCTCCTTCTCCTCACCCCAGCCCCAGAGGAGTTCTGTGCCCCCACTTTCCTCCTCTTGCTCACGCCCCTGACAAGGAATTTGGAATTCATAATCGTATATTCATACCAAAAAGCTAAGTCCATGGGCAATTCTCATCCATTTAGGGAACAGAAACATGCTATGTGACCTAGATGTTCAGTCAAAGTAGCTTGAACTTCAAACAGTGAATGTGTCAAACTGCTCACAAAGAGAAGCAGAACAGGAAAAGACTGAGCCATACACATTATTCAGCAAATAACTTCAAATGAACAAATGTGAGAAAATGTTGATGTGCTTGTAGGCAAATCACAAGCAAAAAAAAAAGGCAAGATTCATTAAATAAATCTTGTTACAAATTATCTTCCCAGCTCTGTGGTTTGGGGACATGGATTCAAACACAGTTGAGACCCATCTACAATTGAAGAGCATTCATGTTGGGGGAATGCTGTACTGGAACCTGGTGCCCCCAACACTGTAATTTCAGTAGGGTAACCAGGACCAGTGAGACTCCCCACTCTGCTAAAGTAACACTTTATTTTAGCCTGAGTTCTCTGTAGGCCCACTGCAGCCGATGCAGAGACCCCCACTGACACTGGATCTGGCCCTTTGTGCATAGCCTTCCCCAAGGGTGCCACTCTCATACATAAAGGCAAGACGTCTTACACTCCACTTGTGCTGAGCCTTTTCTAATGTCACTTAGCAAATCAGTTCTTTGAATTGTCTCTTTTATGAGCTGAATTTGATTTCCTCTGTGATGGGAAAAACCTCTTTGCTCTTATACACAGCAATCTTCAACAGAGCATATTGGAATGGTTCACTGTGTCTTTCTCTGCCTGTTACTAGGTACTGGCTCTGTGACAAAACAGTACATGGTGAGATTGCTGACCTACCTCCCAGGCCTCACCGTGGCGACAATCTCTACAACTCCTCACATTTTATACGAGATTGGGAAGCTAGCTGCCAGACTGGATAAAACTCTCACCGAGGTGGGACTTTTTGTTCTCAGTATACAAGTGGAAATGATCCATTCCCTCCTAGTGTTTTATGCATTTCACAAGAAGTGTAACTGTCGGCATCCCACTGTAACATCAGAGACATTTGCATAACACTTGAAGTTTCAGAGCTACCTACAAACGCAGCCTGAACACTGCAGACATAGAGAACTCAACACACATGGCAGTGCTATTATACATGCATTGTAAGTCGCTGTGTCCTAGCCATGGTTTCCCTTATTCTTTCCAGGTCTGAAAAAAGAAGACACCCAGGTTGTTAAATATTACTATGTTGTACATGGTGACCAACTGGAATACCTCTGTGACAACAGGGTTAGAATTTAGATCCTCTTGCTCTCACATTGAGCTGCCTCCTCTGCCAGTTGCCTCCACCTCGGAGAGCAGGTGGCTCATAAGTTAGAGCAACCCTATGGCTGCTCTATCTTATGCCAGAAGTGGTGCAGTGCAGACCAGCCCACAGAACAGGGGATCAGTAACTGGCTTCCCCCAATCCTGTGCTGAATGGATTTTGAATGAAAGGGAGAATTCGGTCCTTGGCCTTGAGCCATGTTCCTCAGCACACATAGTAGTGGATCATATTAGACAAGGTCACCAAGCTCAAGCCCACCCATGGCTTTACTGTTTAACAGTATGTCTGTCCATTATGTTACCTTGCACATTAGGGGAGGCGTGATGGTCTGGTGGTTAAAGCACAAAACTGGAAGTCCAAAGATCTGGGTTCTCTTCGCAGCTCTGCCACAGCCTTACTGTGATCTTGGTCAAGTTACTTCCCCTCACTAAAATGCAGATAATGCTTCTTTCTTACCTATCACACACACGAGCTATGAAGCTATTTATACAAATGTGTGTAAAGTTCTTTGGGATACGTGAGTGGAAGAGACTCTGGAAGTGCAGAAGACTTCATGATGATAAACACAAACAATACAGGTAAGATTCTCCTCTCCACTCTGGTCCCTTTACACAGAGTTGAAGGGCCAGAGCACCATAAAGGGGTCCTAAAAGACTCCATTCGGGCCAGGGGATGATTCCCCTAGCAGTCACTGCAGAAGACAGCGCTGAGGCTGCTTCTGAGGGACCCCCTTGCAAGCTCTGGCATGGGTAGCATGGTGGATGGGGCGGGGCTTCAGAATGCAGTCGGGTGGAGATTCTGGCCAAGGCTGTGTCTTACAGGGAAAGGCTGGCTGAGTTATGGCAGAGCTTCTGCAACCCCTTGAGAAATCTAGGAACAGGAGGGTAAAAGACTCCTACTACATGGGCTGCAAATTTTATACTGCGCTTCACAGAATCTCATCCTATGTGTCTGTCTTATCCACAGAGGCACAAGGTGGGTGAGGTGATATCTTTTATTGGATCAGTTTCTGTTGGTGAGAGAGACAAGCTTTTGAGCCCCACAGAGAGTCCCCCGATGATCAGTGCCCTGTTCTATAGACTCGTTGCAACTTTGTAGGCCAAAAAGCTTCCAGATCCAGTTTGGCCCCTGGTTGTGCTGGACCGTTTTTAGATGGGGGCAGATCAAAAGTCTGATCTAAATGCCTTTGGCCTTTGTGAGCATCTGGATCTGAACCCAAACTTTACAGCTCATGAGCCAGCTATCCTTAGGGATTTTAGCAGCTGGTGACTGGACTATGTACACTTGCCATCTGAAGATCACTTTCACTCATCATTACAGCTTATATCAGGAGCAGCCCAGTGCATGAGAGATGGTCTCTAAAGGGCATCAGAATGGAGGCATGCCCTTTTTGTGGGTGAATAATGCTAACAAACAGGACAGTACTGTTAGAAAGGAAAGGGAGGGTGCAGTGGATAGGGAGCCAGGAGAGCTGGTCTCAGGTCCTTGTTCTGGCATAGACTTCTTGAGTGATTTTGAGCAAGGCACTTTTATTCTCTCCCCGCCTCTGTCCCCTATCTGTGAGATGAGGATAATAGTACTTCCTTACCTCACAGAGGTGTCGTCAGGATAAACACATTAAAGATGGTGAGGTGCTCAGACACTGATAACGGGGGCCATATGAGTACCTAATGATCAATTCTATACACATTAAATATATATACCCAAAGAAAACTGGGCAGAATCTGCCTACTCTGTCAGTCTGCAACTCCTTCTTCTATTGGTACTAACTCCCCACTGACAATCTTTAGAGCCAGGGTTCAGTTATGGGGCCTTTAGCCCTAGCCATAATTAACATAACCCTTCCTGTAGGAAGAGCTAATAGACTGACCTCCATAATAGAATTGCTGTGTGATCTTAACCTCTCCGTGGCTCATCTGCAAAATGGAGATACTCTTGCCTACCTAACTTGCAGATGTGTTGTGAGGCTGATTTCATTGATGTGTGTACTGTGCTTTGAGATCCTCACAGGGAAGGTGCTAAAGAAGGGCAAGGGAGTATTGCTGTTGTTTATTTAGTATGTGATGTAGATGTCCCAGAGGCTCAGCTAGCTGAATTTATTTAAATTCATTTTGATCAGACTTTTTTTATCGTAAGTGTTTGAACCATGACCAGTTATTGGTACATCTTCTAACAGGACAGTTGTGCTAATGAGCAGACGTTTACGAGAATTCCCTGAATGTGCTGCTGCCAGTCAAATAAATTTAAACAGGATGGAATGCAAAGTAAGGCCTTCCTTTCATCTTTGATTAAACCAAGTAATGAAGGCCAATAAATCAGCTAGAAATTGAGTTTTTGTTACATAAAAAAACTTTGCACCCTTTAGTGCTTTTCATTAACCTCTGTTTCTCATGTTCTGGCTACAGACTTCAGGTAATTATGTTACTGAAATTTGAATTGCCTGTGTTACTGACCACATTTATAAATGTTAAGAGCGTTTATCAGTGAGGGAAAGATAATTTAGTGCAACAAGAGTCCATAGTGTTAAAATGCAGTACAGTTGAAACAATTTAAATAGACACGCTGCTCTCAAAGTATACGTATGTAACATTCTTTGAAGAGAGAAAATTAGATGATCAAATTCAAGAAAGAATGGGGAAAAATCCATATGCCCCATAACTGATGAAATGTCCGTTACAAAAGTTTCATTTATTTAAAAGGAATAACTTTCTTCTTGTCACTCAAGGGACACACAAAATCTAAGATTACTATAGCTGACAGTTGAGAAAAATACATTTTCCTTTTTTTTCAGTTAGTTTCCTTGTGCATTTGACAGCACTTTGAGTATAATAAGTTTCCCCTATTAGATTCTCCGTTTGCATGTTTGGATCTTACAGAGAAACAGGGTAGAGAAAAACATCTTTTCAAATAGCAACATTTTATCATAAAAAAATAGGAAGTTGTGAAAGCTGAATAATTAAGGACTTGTGTTTTAAAACTGACTAGATTTCACACTGATGGTGTCCCTGTCTCCAGAACAGCTGACAATGCCTGTGATAGCAGGTTAAAATTGCAATGTTTAATCACCAAGTGACTTTTGTTCTTACTAGTGCAGTGCTTTTTACTGCATCAGCAATGCTGTAATAGCATGTAATCGCATTTTAGTTCAGAGTCAATATCTTGTTCTTTATTGTATCTGTGATTTTCATCTATACTTCTAGTTTCAACTATCCCAAACAAAATCAACTAGACCAAGCTAACCTGTGCTAGATTTGCCAGTGCAGTGTGCTTTTGCACTGCACAGCTGGCAGAATCTGTCCCTAAAACCAGCTTAGCCAAGTCAACCCCAGGAGATCGTGTCAATATAAGAGTGGTGAAAATTGAGAGAGGCACTTTTATGCCATTCCTCTATGCTACTTTCAGAAATTACCTGAGCATGAGCTAAAGAGAAAATGGCTTAGTGGCCTAAAGATTAAGTTTGAAATACCTAGGGCATGTCCACACTACAAAGTTAAGTGGACTTAATGTAAGTCGCCGTAGCCATTGCAATAATTAAGTCCCTCAGGCGTGTCCACACCATGCTTATTTTGTGTTGGTTGAGTGTGTCCTCTCTAGCCATGCTGCATTGATGCACAGAGTAGTGCAGAGCCACACTGAAGCAGAGTGGAGCTGGGTGCCATGAGCAGCTGAGGAGAGCAAGGGGGTCCCTGGAGAGAGGGCCCAACACAGGGAGACATCACCAGCCAAGAGGCCTCGCAGGCCAGTCTTGGAGAGGGATCATGACCCTGATGGGGGGCCAATGCTGTGGAAAAGGGTCTTGCCACCTCTAGAGCCTGGGGGTGTGTGGCCACTGCCAGAGCAAGCATCCCTGCAGCCCAGCCAGGGCCTGAGGTGGAGGCCTGCAACGTGTGAGAAACAGACTGTGAATGGCCCATACACCCTAGAGATGCTGTGTGTGGTGTCTCCAGGCCCAGGGGGTGGGGTTAGGTGTTTTCCTTGAGCCTTTCTCATCTTTTCTTTATTTTTTAACTGATTACTGTTTAATACGTTGTAGTGCTTTGAACTATATGCATCGTTCAGTGGGTCAGGGAAGCATCCCATGCAAAGAGAGTATCCCTGAATGGGGACACCGTAGCCCCTGTCCTAAGTGACCATGACAAGATTGGGGGTCAAGCCCCCAGGGATCCTGGGCCCAGCCTTGTCAGGGCTACCGGGACTCCACCACACAGGAGAGTGGAAGGGAGGTCCTCGCGATCAGGAAGGTCTCTGGGTAAAGGGAGTGGGAGCAAGGACTCAGATCCTTTTGCTGACCAATTCCACCCGGGTAGTGTATGAGCCAGGAAAGTTTCCCACAATAGCATGACCATTCCTCTGCTTACATAGAGCTTGTTGTGCCAATAAAGTGTTATTAGCTGGTATGCAGTTTGAGAGACACTGTGGGATTCTTAGGGGTGAAAGTTTCTACATGTAGGTAAGATATCATCACTTTTATAATATTTTAAAGATATTTTAAAGAATTGCTTAAGTTAATCTTTGTAACTAAAATATGTGGCTGGGCGTCAGTGTATTTAAACCAACCCTCTCCCAGGACATTGGTGTTGCCCTGTGCAGCTAGTCAAATTTTGGGGTGCTGGAGATGTTCCTGGTGGAAATAGAAATTGATGAAGTCCAATATTTTCTTTCATTGCAATCTTGTTATTTACAAGGAATGTACCAAGTTTTGTTTCTCCAAATGCAGAAGGAACAAAAACAAAAGGAGTAGTTTCTTACCTTACTGCCTCAAGACTCTTTAGCCAACAACCCCAAAAGTTCTCTCTAGCTTGTTCCAGGGTGACACTAAGCTCACAGGCTACTGCTTGACTTTTTCACTTATTGCCTCTGTCCCTCTTTCTCTGTTCTTGTGAGTCCTCAGTTCTGTGTGTTCTCTCTCTCATGCATTCACACACACACACCTGGTCACAATGCGCAGTAGAAGTTGGAACCTTCTCACCTACATGGTGCTAGTTTCTGGGCAGATTCTGTTAGGCCTTGTTTTAGGTGTGGTCCCTTAAGTGTTTTACAACCATATTATGGGAAGGGTGTTCACACATAAGCTTGAATGATGTTTTAATTCAGTGCATCCCAAGGTTTCACACAGTATGAAATGACTGTCAAAGCAAAGCCCCTTCTCCCTGGGTTTGATCCAAAGTCCATTAAAATCAATGGGAGCATTCCCACAGACTTAACTGAACATTGGATCAGGCCAAGTTCTACATTGTACAGAGCTGTTGTATGCAGCCTTTTTTCTTTCTTGTGTTTTCTTTAAGAAATTCCATCATCCATCAATAAAAAGTTTGCATCGAGGGAAGTTCATTTGGAACTTGGCAAATGTTCCTCTTCTAGAGCAGCATATTCATGCCCTGGGCCAGAACAGTTATCGTGAAGTTGTGGAGCAAGTTATTCAGCAGTTCAAAGATAAAATAGTACCCAAGCTTAGCAATTTTCGAGCCAGTGAGTATTTTTAATACAATTATACTGTAATGTGATGTATGACATTTTGAAGGGAATTTGAGTGCCTGGAAGAGTTGGCAAACTCAGGGCACTGTAGGCAGAAATTATTTACTTTATCCACAGAACATAAACAAATTTCCCCACAAAGCACCATGAAGATGCCTCAAAAACAAGACTGGGAGGGGAGGGATCATCTCAAAGCTTGAAAGGGGAATTCAGTGTGTCTCACTCTTCAGTCCTGCTGAGACTGACACCTACAGTGAAGGATTTCATGATGTAGACACCAAATGATAGAAACAGGCAGAGACTACTACTCATGTAATATAGGCCACCAGACAGCTACCAGATGGCAATGTCTTTGAATGTGACCCAGGTTAGTAGTGATAGTGGCAATCTAGCAGTGAAAGGCTCCTCAGCCCTCTGTGCAATCCTTTGCATTTGGAATGTACTTCGTATATTGTGGATGCTGCCACCAGCTAAATAATAAATCGTTGTAATCCCATGGCCAGTTGCCATCTAGTCACCTAATATATAGGATTAATGAAGCTAAGATTCTTATTAGGAAGCAGTAAGACTTAGCAAAGCATGATGGAATATTGGAATATTGTCATGCTTCAGTTCTGTGAAGAGGTAGATCAATATATGTATCCATTTACACTCTGAGTATTCACATATGATGAGGAAATCAAGTGCATATTTCAGTGTAGTTTTCTTAAGTGAATGAAAAAAGCCAGAGGAAAGTTTCTTCTGTTTATTATTATTATTATTATGTATACATAATACTATTTCCATTCTTTCTGCATTTAGGTATCAATCATGGGGACCTTAATGACCACAATATCTTATTAGATTCCAACACTGCTTCACCTGAGAATCCACAATATAGAGTGTCTGGTATTTTGGACTTCAGTGACATGAGCTATGGTTACTATGTATTTGAATTAGCAATAACTATCATGTATATGATGATTGAGAGCAAGGATCCTCTCAGTGTAGGAGGGCATGTTCTTGCAGGGTTTGAAAGCATTGTACCATTGACAATAGAGGAGAGGGAGGCCTTGTTTCTCTTGGTGAGTGGTAGGTTTTCTCAGTCACTTGTAATAGCCTCATACACATCCCTCTTATATCCTGAGAACAAAGAATACCTAATGATCACAGCAAAAACTGGATGGAAACACTTACTAAGAATGTTTGACATGGGCCAAGAAGCTGTAGAGAAGATTTGGTTTGAGACTGCAAAAGCATACATGAATCATGAACCTGTGTAGCGTTCATACTTTTGTTCCAGAAATAAATGTTCATATACTTACAAGTAAACATGCCTCTAACAATTTATGTAACTATACAATTTGTATTCACTACATTTTGTAAATAAGTAATTTTAAGATAAAATAAATGCATTGAGAATGCTTTCATAGATGTACCAATGGCTCTTAAGATGACGATTTTTTTTAAACTACAGGTTGTGTATGGTGTTCCATTGCCAGGGTGGTGCATGCAAATTGGATACTTTCACATCCAAACAGCCAATCAGGTATAAATCTATACAGTCATGTGCTTTGCTAAGTGTGCACTGAAATTGTACATTTTTTCCACAGGTAATTGCCCATGTGCAGATTAGAAAAGGGGACTCAACATTTGTCTACTTTCCATCTAAGCCTCTTTCCAAAGGTCATTGAAATCAATAGAAAGATTCCCCTTGATTTCAGTGAGCTTTGGCATCTGACAAAGTGGGTTATAGCACACGAAAGCTTATGCCTGCACAAACTAAATGTGTTCCGTGCTACAGGCTCTCGCAGTTTTTGCTGAATACAGACTAACACGGCTACCCCTCTGGAAGGTTGGATCTATGGCAGTTCTTAATCCATCTGTGTGTGACCACAGGAAGTGGATTTTCACATCTATTCCCCATGTTTCATTTGGGCAAACTGCAGCCATGTCGGCTTCACGTTGTCCTTTTAATCTCTCCCCTGCGCCATTTCTTTTCCCCTGGGCTCTTCACAATGCCTGGTATTCAAAGGGAGGAGCAGCCCCCGGGGTAGGTCCCCATGGATCACCCACAAGGAAGGGCCAGTCCTGCACCTTAGTAACGTGGGGGTGTGGCGGGGGCTGAACGTTACTGGAGGAGAGCGAGGGGCCTGGCCAGGCCGAGGTTCCGCCTTGGACCAGCACGGGCGGAGCAGACTCAGGGCCTACCCGCCCTGCCCCTTCTCGGCGCCAATGACCGGTGGGGGGCCGGGCGGGGGCGTTATCAAAGAAGGCGGGGACAAGGCCCCGCCCCGCCCCGCCCCGCCCCGCCGTTGTCCGGGCGCTGCTTTGGAACTACGACGAAGGACCCGGCCAATGAGCTCGCCTGGGGGCTGCGCGCGCCGGGCCGGGCCAGGCGAAGCGCTGGCGCGGGGCCCCGGCTGGGAGGCGCGAGGTGGCAGGGGGAGCGATTCCCCGCCAGGCCTGGGGGCGGCGCCCGCCCGCCCGCTTCCATCTCCATCCGCCCCCGCCCTCAACAGCGCCTCGCTGCAGAGCCGGGAGCGCCCGGGGCCGGGCGGGCTGCGTCCTGCAACGCGCGTGCGCAGCGGCCATTTTGGCGAGCGGCTGCTGCTGAGTGGCCGGTGGCGGGGTCGTCTCTTTGCGGCGCGAGCGGGCCTCCCGGTCCACCGAGCGCGGCGGTGAGTGAGGGGCGGGGCCCGAGGGGCGGGGCTGGGCCCGAGGAGCGTAGCGACGCCCCGCGGGGACCCGGGAGGTGGCGGGGCCTTCCCGTGCTGCGGGGGGAGGGGCGATGACTCTGCAGTGCACCCAAGTGGGCTCAGCCCGGCCTGCCTGGGCCAGGGGAGCCCCAGAGCCCTTGGCCCGCTCTCACGGCGGCCGTGGTTTGAGGGGGCTGGGCGGTGGTGGGGATTTTGTCCCCCGTTTTCTGTCGTGAGGGGGATGCCGTCTGTCCGTCCGTCCGTCCGTCCCTGGTTCTCTCTCTCGGGGAATAGGGAGGCCGAGGGGAAGAAACCAGCCCCAAATCTCATCCCTTGCTCAGCAGGGAGGCCCCGCTCTGCTCCCTTACAGCGATTTCTACTTTGACAGGGTGCGTTAAAAGGGGGTTACCTACCGCCTGTCCCGGTGACTCCCCCCTTTTAATTAGCTCATCACTGAGATTTGTGGATATTAAAAACTTACCTACTACAATTTTTTAAAATTCGTCTATAAGAATAATAAATGGAGGTTCTGTTATTGAGGACTAATTACTGTAATTAGTACTTTTGTACATAATTTTCCAGTGTCTGACAAATACATGCAGTTGTTGTGTTCTATAAACCAGTACTTTTTATAGATTGATGCTGTTGTTTTATTTTTACAGTGTAACCTACAAGCAAAATGGTGAGTTCCTATCCATGAAATGTATACTTTTTTTGTGCCTTAGTTCAGCTGTATCCTTCAGCTCTCTGTAGCCAAATTATTTTAAATCACAGAGGCCCCAATTCCACAAACACTTATACACATGCTTAACTATACCAAAATTAAATTGGGATATTTTAAACTTAAACACTTATGACCATGCTTAATTTACAGCATTGGTTGTAAAGCATTGTGAGGCAGACAATGATTGGGATAGGGCTGAGAGAAAAAAGCATTGATGTAAATGTAAATTGAACACTCCCATCCCTTGACTATTAACAAAAGGTAATTAGTACAATAATGGTAACAAAACTGGCTGTAATGCTGTACACCTCTCATATATTAAACTGAAATCACTATGTGACTACTGTGATTGAAAATATTACTGTGTAAAGGTTTTTCTGTTTAAAAGGAAAAAAATAACAGTTCTGTGTTTTGTTTTTGTTACAGTCTCGAAGATATGATTCCAGAACTACTATATTTTCTCCAGAAGGTATTGTTCTGTAAATGGGGAAACACCTGACCCATCAACATCTTTCCTTGTGCCTCTCCAAACATTTTAAATAGCAGCTGAAATCTGTTAAAAGACTTGTGTTAGTTGACAGATTGCCTGAGTTCATATGTGACACAGAAATCAGATCTTCACATTAAGACCAACACCCAAAACTATAAGGGAGTTCATGGCCATAGAAGAGACATGCTTTTAATGCAAATTCAGATACTTTTAAAAATTGAAGTACAAAAGTTCCTCTAATTGAAATCTGCTTCTTTACATTTCTTTTGGAAGACTCTCCAGCTTAATTTATATATGGTTCTTGCTTATCCCACTGGCAGTGAAGTTTGTGCTCATGCCCACCGGCTGGCTGCCACACCCTTTTGGTAGTAAATTTGGGTATGTTTTTTCAGTCCAGCTTTGGGCAAAGTTCAGTGAGATTTTGCAGTCTTTCTTTGTCAGCCAGAGGATTGCTTGTGCCAGCCTGGATTACATCCACAGTTTTCAGGAAGAACAACTGCATCCATCTCTATAATTCCAAAATACACAAGTGAGCATTGCAGAACCTTAAGAATTTTCATGTAGGAACAGATCCAAAAGTTTATTTACTCAGCATCCTGTTTTCTTTTGTTAACAGTGTTTAATATTGAGTGCATCAGAGGAAGATGAAACCTTCCATAATTCAAACTATTTTTCAATACTATCCTAAGTGGTGGAATGACACAAGGAAAAAATTTCCTGGCTAAGCCATGAAGCATGAGGATGCAATAATATCCCATCTAGTGTAACATTTGTTGCTACTTATTCAAAATCTCCTTTTTGAATCTTGAAAAATCCATGTTTGCCTCAGTTTCTGCTTCTGTAAATTTTGTAGATAACTTGCATGAAAAATTGTCTCTGTAAGAGCAAGGCTTGTTTCTATCTGAATCTGCCACTGTATGTGTTCATCGGATTTCTGACTTGATTCTGACCAATTAACTTGGCACCAGCAACAAATGTAGGACCTGATCCTGTGAGGTGATAACTTCAATGAGAGTTGGTTGAGTTATGCCTAGTGTGTTATATGAGGTACACAACACCTGGTAGGATTGGCTCTCTTCAGAGTGAAGTGGTTGAATTTACCAGTTGAAACCCTTTATTTCTAGGTCGCTTATATCAGGTTGAATATGCTATGGAAGCAATTGGACATGCAGGTACCTGCCTGGGAATTTTAGCAAATGATGGAGTATTGTTAGCAGCAGAACGGCGTAACATCCACAAGCTTCTTGATGAAGTCTTTTTTTCTGAGAAAATATACAAGCTTAATGAGTAAGTTGAGATGTCGGTGAAACATGTTCACTGCTATTATAATTACTAATGAGATATTTGATTACCTTTGTCATTCAAGCAGCATAATTGAAACTGGTTTTATCTTTGTAACTTGAGGAGCTTTGAGCGAAATTATTATATCAGCATTAGCTTTAACAGCTTTTTATAATTAGGGTTATAGCAAAATCTCTTCTAGACAGAATGAATAACCTATATGTGAAAGCCAATATGGGAATGTTTCGTGCAATGAGAGCTGGTATTTCTCAGTCAAAAGTGCTATCACTGCATTAGCCTTTAAGTGGTAATGCACCTTACCAAGTGCGATTGAAAAAAGAAAAAAGTATGCAAAGAAATGTGCCCTAATCTTTTAATCATGAGCAATGCTCTCTGGTTCCCTCATTTCTCCTAAAATAATTTACCTCTTGCTTTGATTGCTAATAGATTTTCACATTTCCGTGACGTGCGCACTGTTATGTACATTACCTTCCGCTTTCATAGATTTTCTTCACTTGCTGTCTGTTCTAAAACTGAACAATTCTACACGTTATTTTTGTAGTAACATTGATCCATATCTTGTTCAGATGCAACCTTTAATTTGTATAGGCTATAAGTCACATTTCAAGTCATGCATTTGTTCAGTCTGTTGTATTTTCTGTGAATGAGTAAATCATGTGTTAGCATTCCTGGCATAACTGTAGTAGAGACGTTCCACATCTCCTCCATTTCTCAGTCTTTTTTCCTAATTATTCAGAAATTTTTTACCAGTGTTGTCAACAAGAATCATACTGTGGACTGTTTTCCATTTTGCCCAATAGAGGACTAAATACTTAGGTTCACTGGAGTTCTCCTTGCTGCACATGGGGCCTAAGTGACTCTGTCCTCTCTCGCCCTCCCTTTCTGCCCTGATCCTGAGGACAGCTAATGGTAGATTTAGCAAGGGGAAACAACTGGATTATCCAGGAATCTTGTTACTTCCAGTCAAAGGAGAGATTATTTGTTTGCGCCTACATTTTTCTCTAAATCCAGTACTTGGATTATTTTTCTGGTTTTGTATTTGATCCTGTCTGCTTGAACAGTGGATATTTTATAGCCATCTCAAATTCAGCAAGAGAAACACTAAATTTAAGCTACTTGGCACAGTTAAGGCTATGTAACTATCTTTGCAAAAAAAATAAATGCAGCTAAGCAAATAGTCTCATCCATTCTTATTGGAATCAGTTGTTTCACCCAAATTGTTTTTCCAATAATAATTAGCTAGTTTGTCAGTTGTGCACAGGCTGAATATCCATTCAGAACCTCCAATATGAATTTTAAGGGTTTTTTTAATTGGCCAAGCACAACACGTATTACCTGAACAAAAGGTGTCAGAATATTAAGGGTGGCCTGCAAAATGATAATGTGTATATATCTATTTCCTTTACACGTGTCCAATGTGTATTGTCAGTATCTGGAATTTAATAATCCATGTTTGTAGAAGAATATGTAATGTATAAACCTAATGAGCCATGTCAAGATTGCTATTTTGTGGACTGTTATGGAAGTGGTTACAACATTTATCTGATATAATACAGTGGCAGAAGTGTATGGCCTTTTTATGTTTTATAGAGCATGGGTTTGATCGTAGGTATGAAACTGTGTTCTTCCTCTGAAACACTGCATAATAACTATTGCTCAGGAATGAATTACCACCCACTGAACTTGTGTGTTTATATTTCAGGGACATGGCTTGTAGTGTTGCAGGTATAACTTCAGATGCTAATGTTCTAACAAATGAACTGAGACTTATTGCACAAAGGTATGATTAGAGATATGCTTGTAGCTTTACATATGAACTGTAATGTATGACAATAAGGACTTCAGACTAACCCTGACTTCAGATTTAATCCTCTAACTAGGAAAGTGTTCCCCTTTTGTTCTCTATATACGTATAAAACAGCTTAATTTAAAAAAAAAAAAAAGGAATATATGTTCTGTTTTTGCTTCACATTAAATTAAGTTTTGCTTGAACTTTTATGTATGGTTGGCTGATGTTAAAACAATTTTAGAGTTACTCCTTTTAGTTCACATCTACCAGAACTTAACCAAAAGCTTAATGAATACCTGGTACCAGTCAACAAATTAAACTCCTGGATTGGCTTATTTTATAATTCTTATTTACTTTTTTGGTGCAATTGTGTATATATATTATAAAATACAATGCCTTGCATGTGAGTCTCCTTTTTATGGAATATGTAATTATGAACCATATACCTAACTTTAACATTATTCGTATAATTAAATATATTAGAAGATAAATTTGTTGTTTATAGAGGATTTGATAAACCAAGCCAAGAAAATGGAAAATAATGTAAAACGGTTTGATATATTTTTATCTTGTTATATATTCCAGACTGCTCCACTTTATATGTGAGACTCAACTCATTTAGGTCAATAAAGGAGAGAGACAGTATCATTTCCCTGTTTCGTTATATTGGATAAAATAGCAGCTTCAGGGTTGACAGTTTTCTTAAACACAGAAATAATATAATCACAGAAAGTGTTTTCAGATATAACTTTGGTTTCTTTTAAAGAAACATTCACTATATCACCTCCATGGAGTACAAAGCATTCATATATTTTAAATTGTTTGCATACTATCACCCTGATTAGTGAAAGTGTACACTTTTATTACACCCAAGGATCTGATCCATTACTTTAATAATACAGTTTTCTTTATTTATCATTATTATAGCTGTAGTCTTGTTATAGTAAATTTACAGATGTTGTGATTGTAATATCACAATTAATAGAAGTTGTGGTGGAAATTAAAGTTACAGGCATATGTACTCTTTAAATTGTTTAAACTCTGTAAATTGTTTTGACGCCTCAATTTTTCTTGGATAAATGACAATTCATCATTCCATTTGTATAGCCGTCCTTGTAAGATTCATGCTGCTTTCATTTTTTATTCTTTTACAAAGCACCTGTCTTGCCTCACCAACTGTTTGTTCTCTCAATTTATTTTGCTCCAAAGAGGTTGTTCTAGATTCATTGATCTCTGCTCATGGGCCATCAATATACTGAGCCCACTCACTTTTGTGACGGATGTACAACCTAATCATTATGGGAAAATTCAAAGTGATTTTTTTTTTTATCAAGCCTTGTGAAACAATATTAACACACATTTTCCATTCATAAAGTTTGGTAATAAAGACACCAGTACCTAGGATCTTGTTCAGCAACTTGTTTTGTATTACCTTCTGCTCGTTATCATCCTTCCCAACTAGTACTTTATGCTGCTTGCCAACTGTGTGTGTTCTTGATTTCCATTCTCATTCTGATAGAAGTGTGAATCAAAATAATACCTTAACTATTGCTGTGCTGAGCTCTGTACCTGAACCATGGAGCCAGTAAACCAAACGAGTATTTTGAAAAATATATTATTTTTCATCTTTTTAATATTAGGTATCTGTTGCAGTATCAAGAACCAATTCCTTGTGAGCAGTTGGTAACAGCACTGTGTGATATCAAGCAAGCTTATACACAGTTTGGAGGTAATAAATGAAATATGTTTAAACTTCTAAATGTCTAAAGAATAATTTTATTGAATGATTTACAATACTTGGTCACTGGCCAGTCCTACAAAATTCTTAGGCGTAAATGATACCTGTAAAATGACTGAAGGAATTAACTTTTGTTTCCAACTTATGGCACTGCAATGATAGTGAATTTATAGATGCTAAAAAAGTTGGTGACTGATACATAGGGCCTGTTGAGCACAGGGATGTTCTGAATCCCAACGAGGATAGGAGGAAATTGGTACAATATATGGGTCCTAGATTAACTAATTAATTATGCACTAGCAGAGTTGTCTGCTGTGGCTAGGGGCATCAGTCTTCAAACACTTTTTAATTTCTACTGTGGAGAAGACAACATGGTTCTGTGACTTTTAGGGAACAATGTTATAGCCTAGGGAATGTTTCCAAATACACAGCACTGATGTTTCTATGAACACAAGCAATAAAAGTGTTAAAACACAGAAGTTCCTAACCGGCCTATGACCTCCAAGCATCCACAATATTTGTAGTGTGACTTGACCATTAATATACTTGGTTTCTGGATCTGTTATGCTAAAAATGTAAAGCATGGTCATTGAAGGTTTATTTTAAGATACAGAGGTGGTAAATTCCAGTTTGTGGATGTGGAAATAAATTTCTGCTAGGCTAAGAGATTGAAATAAGACTCCAGCAGCATTCTTTTCTTCCTCACATCTTAGAAGGAAACAATAGAAGGATTTATAGGAGAGCTTATCTAAAATAGCAGAAGCACAGAGCGGTCTATTAAATCCTAGTTCAGAGGAAAGGATTTAACAATATTCCTTGACTGCATTTTTTTAAGCAGTGTTCAGGACAAATTTTGTTACTAAATTTAGACCACTAATACCCTTGTATTTTAACAGGAAAACGTCCTTTTGGCGTTTCGTTGCTGTACATTGGCTGGGATAAGCATTATGGATTTCAGCTGTATCAGAGTGATCCTAGTGGAAACTATGGAGGATGGAAAGCCACATGCATTGGGAATAATAGTGCTGTAAGATGACTTTTCTTAATAAAAACAAAATAAAATAACTTGTTCATAAGTTTATAGTTGGACTGTACTAACGACCCAATTTCATATTCATTACTACTACAAGCAGAAAGTTATAAAACATTTTCTACAGTAATGTTAATGTCACTAGTATTAATGTTCTCTAACATTTGACACAGCAGAACTTTAAATTGCCTATATGCATTGCTTTACATTAAATAAATCTCCATTCTTTGTCTTGCAGGCAGCTGTGTCAATGTTAAAACAAGACTATAAAGAAGGAGAAATGACCTTGAAATCTGCACTTGCTTTAGCCATCAAAGTGCTAAACAAAACCATGGATGTTAGTAAGCTCTCTGCAGAGAAAGGTGAGCAGTACTGCTTTCCCATATTGAGCTTGTTTTAATTTGTTGATGCTGAAAAACCCAAATGCTTGCTGTGAAAAGATTACAGGGAAGTGGATGTGTTTCAAGCAATTGCTTTTTTAGTCAAAAAAATAAGTCAGTGATAGTGGAGTTTTAGAAAACCAACCATTATGTTGCCACAACATAGTTGTAGCAGTGTCAATTCCAGGATATTAGAGAGACAAGGTGGGCAAAGTAATATATTTTATTGGACCAACTTGTTTTGGTGAGAGAGACAACTTTTGAGCCACACAGAGCTGTCTTGCCTCTCTCATCACCAGAAGTTGGTCCAATAAAAGATATTTCCTCTCCCACCATCTCTTATATTGCCACTCAATTTCAATGGACAGTGGCAGGTTTTGGGGATGCAGGAATTAACTCTCAACCGTGAGCCTGCAAATAAGCATGTGCTTAACTTTGTTTATGAGAATAGTCCATTTATTTTTTTACTACTCACATGAGTAAGTAACACATGTAGGAAGGTGTTGACAGAATCAGGGCCTTAAGATGGGATTTTCCGAGGAGCCCATTTTGAGTGGGATGCCTAATTGTCTCTGGTTCCTTTGAAAATCTTAACCATAAAGACCTTGGCTATTAAATATTACTGATTTTAGGTAAAAGTGATCATGCAAATGTTTGCCCTTTGTTTCAGTTGAAATTGCAACATTGACAAGAGAGAATGGGAAGACAACAATTAGAGTACTAAAGCAAAAAGAGGTGGAACAGTTGATAAAACAACATGAAGCAGAAGAAGCAAAATCTGAGCGTGAAAAGAAGGAAAAAGAACAAAAAGAAAAAGATAAATAAAACATGAAATCAAGCATTTTATAGATTATATGGGACCTGTTTCAATAAAAGATTTGGATTTCCACTTCATGAAAACCTGCAAATCTGATACAGTGGAGAAGCCAGAAATATTATTTGAGTCAGGCCCTCAATCGTCATACAGTTCAAAACTTGATTTACCACTTCTGGCATTGAATTACTATTTTAATTCTGGAATACCTTTATTTCATACGTCTTTTTGTTTTGTTTTACAGAATAAAATTTAAAAATAATGGTAATGGGTATTTTATTTAATCAGTAACTATAACAGTATAGTTAATGAGTCGGAAGAATTTTAGACACAGTTTTAGCTGCAACTATCAGAGCAAGTTGCTGAAAAAATGAAATCCTGACTAAAACAGTTCATTATATGTAGACTAATGCAAAATATTAAATTCCCTTCATTATGTATGGGCATCACAAAAATGAAGCTTAAACTCTTGGACATAATAGAGTTGCTCCTGGATCATCATTATAGAATATGTAGACATGCCAGAAGTTTTGAGCCTTTTCATATTTTAACGTCAGAGGCACACAGCTACTACAATAATGGGGGGCATATAAGTACCTAGAAAGATCCCAAAAGTGATAGAGCCAAAAGTAATGGACTATTTTTGAAGACTTACCACCATCTGAAAAAGTAAATTTTCTGTCTGCTGGGAATCTTATGCAGCAGTGGCTTGTGTGCGCACTCTATAATGATGAACACACAACTGTTGCCTTTGCATAAATATAGCCTGAAGGGCCTATTACAGTTCAAGTTAAAGGCAATCCACTAAAGTCTCAGGTCTCTAGACTGCTCAAAATCAAGAGGTATATGCATTAAGGAAGAGAGTCAAAGTCAAGTCGTGTGTGGAGGTATAAGTTACGCATCAGTAAGGGGGGGTAAGTGAGTCTAGATAACTGCAAAACAATCTATGTTGGTGTAACTAATATGCTGAACAAATGTCAGAAAGTTAAAGTGGGAGAGAACTACTTGAATACATCCTCCTGTCTTAGTTTCTTTTCCTGCTGTACTTCTCCCTTTTTGTGGCTTGGTACATGAGCTACACTAGCTAACTGATCCTATAGACTGCTCTGTGCTGGTGATCTTTTGTTATCTGCAGGGAGACCCCCTTGATTTCAATGGAGCTTTGCAACTGAATTCAGTGGGTCTCTATGCAGATGCAAGGGACCACCTGTGTTGATTATCTTGCAGAATTGGCGCTGCAGTCTCAGACTAGGGAGAGGAATCTGGTTCAGTGTTTAGGGCACTAGCCTGGGACTCAGGAGCACCAGATTGAATTTCCTGTTTTGCCACAAACCTTCTATCTGTCTCATTAAGTTATGTCTGCCATCATTTCCCCATTTGTAAAATGGGGATAATAGTTCTTACTTGCCTCACAAGGGTTTGCTGTGAAGACAAGTACATTAAAGATCATGAGGTGCTCAGATAATACAGTAATGACTATTTAAGTACCTAATATAGGCAGATGATAAACTCCCTTACACCTACTGACCAATGAGTATATATGTCACCTAGGCACAATGAGATTGCTTTCCAGATCATTGTAGTGCAAGTTTCTTCTTTCTTGTGGTCTCTGACCAGACTCCTACTTAAAAAATATGCAAACATTTTCCCAGTTACTTTAAAAAATGTAAAATATTCTCCATTGCAACTTTTCAACTCTAAAGATCCCCTGCTTTTCAGGTTTTAATTGCTTCTTTCACTTCTAACATGTTTTTCAGAAAGGGCTTTTAAATTAGCAGATCAATTTGAGCATCCCATTCACTAATTTCATACTACTTTGCTTTAATTTGGGGGGAAAGAAAAAAAAAGCACT
Source organism: Mesoclemmys tuberculata (assembly GCA_007922155.1). NCBI lineage: Eukaryota > Metazoa > Chordata > Testudines > Chelidae > Mesoclemmys > Mesoclemmys tuberculata. The sequence goes on from ML675621.1 coordinate 6,163,401, forward strand.
TCACAGAACTTTGTGAAAATCATCTTATTTTACCAGTAGAACTGAGCAGTTGGCCATTTTTATCTGTAATTAACTTTACAGTTGGGGCTTACAAGTTAAAATGCCCTGCACTGCATAATAGAAACTATGGTCAACCAATTTACTGGTTCCATTACTTGCTCTGCTGGAAGATTCATAGAAGTCCCTTTAGTGGGGACCTTTAGAACTCTCCATTTCTGGTTTAAAATATCAGATAAGATTAAAGGTATCTGAAATTCAAGTATTACTTATGCAATTATTTGGACATGCACATTTATGTTTAATGCTAGCTATTGTAATGTTAACATTTTGTTCAAGTTCAAAACAGAAGTGGAAACTTGGTTTCTTATTTACTGTCATAGTAAAAATATTTGTAGATGCACTAGGTGATCCGTTATAAAATATTCAGCAAAATGATGGGCACATAACCTAGACTATAATCATTTGCTACCTTGCACTATCTATTTTACCCAACTGGCATCCATTTGCAAGCAAATCCATGGTTACGAAGACAAAAGTTGTCTCTTATCCTCTGGAAAGTTTAACCAGAAACTACAACAATAAAATACTTTTCATGCAATTCCCAAATAAAATTAGTAGGTATATAGCTCTTAAGAAGCATATTTGATTTAGGAACACACACACAATGTGATCATAGACCAATTGCAGCCAGAATCTTAGATTTGTGATAAACAATAGAAATGTTGCTGACTGATTTTTGGAGTGCTCAGAAAATTGCTTGCTCTGAACTTTAAGGGACAATATTAAAAGTCTATTTGCTATGTGAGAACAGAACATATTTTCATGATACTCATTAGGCCAAAATGTCTAATTCTGTAATCTTATATTGAATCTGGTACATAAACTATAAATTGCAAACTATGGATCCAATCCTTCATCTTGAACATCTAAAATTAATGGGAGTTCTGATGTGCACTGAATGCAGAATCAATCCCTCAGTGTCTATAAAGCAAGAGATAATCAACACTAAACAGGAAGACATATGTTCCCATTGTATGAAATGTCATTTTTTACTACAGCGCATTCTAATCCATAAAACAGGCCACTGTTGGACTATACTGGAAAAACTACCATGCAAGCAATCGCTTTTTAGATTGTTTATGTTGATGGCATGTTTTCTGCAGTATAGCATTCAGCCCATTAAAACTAAGACTACGGGGAAACGAAAAGTGTTTAAGTATTCATTTTCGTTAAGGTGTAAATTGATATGAACATTTTTGATGTCAAAAATCTGATGTATACGAATAGGCATGCTGGTCTGTTCTGTAAAAGAGATGGTATAAAATATAGTTTTGATGATTAAGACTAGGTATAACACTGAAGTCCCTGCTATATATGTAATAAAGGGAGATAAAGAATTGCTAAAAATGATCTGACCTGAAAAGGTTCGTTTTCTGCAAATTTACACTAAGGGGTGCACTCTCCGGGGCCCTGCAAGCCCTGGGGGGCTCGGCCCAGGCTGCACCCCCCCCCCGGGTATGTGTTGGAGGGCCCCTTCCAAGTTTGCAGTGGGCCGAAAAGAGCCCGCCCCTCCTCCCTGGAGAACAGGCAGCTCCTCGCCCCGCCCCTCTCCCTTCACTGCTGAGGCGGAGAGCGCGCGCGCCCCGCAGGGAGTCCCTATGGGTTTCCTCCAGCGCGCCCTGGGGTGGGGGCCTCGCGCCCCGCGCGCTCCTCCCCCGCCTCCCGCCTAGGGGCAGGGCAGCCGCGCGCGGGGCGGGCGATGCCGCTTCCTTGCCCGAATGCGAGGCAGAGCGGAGCTGCCGGAGGCTGGGTTCCGCGCGCTCCGGCTCCTTCCCTCCCTCTGCGCCGGGCTCCTCTGAGGCGGCCGCGCCGCGCCGCGCTGAGCGATGGCGGAACGGGCACCTCAGGCGCGCCGCGCCCTCTCCGCCGGCAGCCGCCTCCTGCTTCTCCTCAGCTGCCTCTGCGTGCCCCTCGGGGTGCCGGGTCCGGCCGGCAGCGCCACCGCCGCCAGGGGCAGCGACCGGACCCGCTACACGGGTAAGGAGACCGCGGCTGCACCCCCCCGGTGTTCACGTTGGGGGTGAAAGTGGAGGGGGCGTGTTGGGGGAGGGGCAGTGGATGGAGCGTGTTGGGGGGAGGGGGCAGTGAATGTAGTGTTTTGGAGGAGGGGCAGTGGATGGAGCCTGTTGGGGGAGTGGGGAGGGGGTCACTGGATGGAGCCTGTTGGGGGGAGGGGGCAGTGGATGGAGTGTATTGGGGGAGTGGGGAGGCGGGACTGAATGGAGTGTGTTGAGGAGAGCAGGGGGGCAGTTACGAATTATGGCATTTTTAACACTGGGTTTCAAAGTTCTGAAACCGACAGGGTTGGGTACCAGAGTCATACTCCTCGTCCCTTCCCGGCTCACTCTTTGTCATCCCCCCTGCCTTTCTTCAATCCCACTCCTCTGAATAGTTAGTTCAGGACTCCGTGAGATAACAGGGCCTGACAGTGGTGCAGCATGATGCACAGCTGGCAGCGTGAACACTGTCCATTTAAAAAAATGACACGGAATTTTGGAGTTAAACACAATTTGCTTGGAAAATCCTGCAGGGATTTAAATCGCCACACCTTGTATTTCATTTTGTATCCTATCTCAACTTTTTGAGTGACCAGACTCAAAAATATTAAATCCTGAGTTGAAGGACAAGTCAGGGTTTGAGTGCTAACTTTGCAATTTTTAGGGATAATGCAGAGGTAGAGATGAGAGGAATTTTGTATTTGATTTTTAAAGAAAATAATCTAGAGAATTTGTGATTAACCAGACACTCAGCTTTATTTTATCAAAAGAGAAGAAATCACTAACCTCCTTGTTTAGATATTGCGTCTTTTTTTCTTTGCCCTTGTCAAAGTTCTCTGGGTGCACATGTTACAAATACTGACCACTACATCTCATTAAGCAGTTGTACAATTACTCCAAATAATAAAGAATGTTATTGTTGTCGTAATGTCATACCTAAGTGTTGTGTTTGTTTGATTTGTTTTACTCTCTGTAGGATGCATTGCACTTGCTCACAGCTGATGTAGTAGTGATTTGTGATGTATTTGCTTTGTTTACGTCTGGCATGTAGATAAACAATATATTTTAGAATATTATATTCTTATGATACATGACAGATCTTTCATATTGTCGAAATACCATTCTTATGGATTTAAGATAAAATTCTGCTTGACTTATTCATGGAGTTAACCCTATTGAAGTCCCAGGGGCTAATCTCAAAGCAAGGATTTGATTTGTACAGTTTAACACCCCGCAAAACAAAAATGTGTTGATAAAATTATATAAAGATAAAAGGACACAGCTCAAGCTTGTCCCATAGCAACATAAGAATGGCCATACTGGGTCAGACCAATGGTACATCTAGCCCAGTATCCTGTTTTCCGACAGTGGCCAATGCCAGGTGCTTCAGAGGGAATGAATATGACAGGTAAGCATCAAATGAGCCTTCCTGTCACCCATTCCCAGCCTCTGGCAAACAGCAATCTCTGCCTATCCTGGCTAATAGCCATTGACGGACCTATTCTCCAGGAATTTAACTAGTTCTTTTTTTAACCCCATTGTACTCTGTCAAGGAGTTCCACAGGCAGACTGTGTGTTTTGAAGAAATACTTCCTTTTGTTCATTTTAAACCTGCTGCCTATTAATTTCATTTGGTGACCCTAGTTTTTTTGTTATGAAGAGTAAATAACACTTCCTTATTTACTTTATCCATACCAGTCATGATTTTATAGACCTGTATCATATCCCCCCTTAGCTGTCTCATTTCCAAGATGAAAAGTCCCAGATTTATTAATCTCCTGATATGAAAGCTTTTCCATACCCCTAATCATGTTAGTTGCTCTTTTCTGTACCTTTTCCAATTCCAGGTTGTGTGGGATTTTTTTTTTGAGATGGGGCAATGCAGTATTCAAGATGTGGGCATACTATGGATTTATAAAGAAGCAATACTATATTATCTATTCCTTTCCTAATGATTTCCAACATCCTGTTAGCTTTTTTGACTGCTGCTGCACATTGAGTGGATGTTTTCAGAGAACTATCCAGAATGACTCTTAGATATCTTTCTTGAGTGGTAACAGCTAATTTAGACCCCATCATTTTATATGTATAGTTGAGATTATTTTTTCCAATGTGCATTACTTTGCATTTGTCAGCACTGAATTTCATTGACCATTTTGTTGCCCAGTCACACAGTTTTGTGAGATCCCTTTGTAACTCTTTGCAGCCTGCTTTGGACTGAACTATCTTGAATAGTTTTGTATCATCTACAAATTTTGCCACCTAACTGTTTACCCCTTTTTCCAGATCATTTATGAGTATGTTGAACAGTACTGGTCCCAGTACAGACCCCTGGAGGACATTGCTGTTTATCTCTCTCCATTCTGAAAACTGACAATTTATTCCTACCTTTTGTTTCCTATCTTTTAACCAGTTACTGATCCAGGAGCGGACTTTCCCTCTTATCCCATGACTGCTCACTTTGCTTAAGAGTCTTTGGTGAGGGACTTTGTCAAAAGGCTTTCTGAAAATCTAAGTACACTATAGCCACTGGATCACCCTTGTCCACATGCTTGTTGAGCCCCTCAAAGAATTCTAGTAGATTGGTGAGGTATGATGTCCATTTACAAAAACCATGTTGACTCTTCCCCAGCAAATTGTATTAATCTGTGTGTCTGATAATTCTGTTCTTTACTATAGTTTCAACCAATTTGCCTGGTACTGAAGTTAGGCTTACTGGCCTGTAATTACCGCGATCACCCCTGGAGTCTTTTTAAAAAACGCGTCACTTTAGCTATCCTCCAGTCATTTGGTACAGAAGCTGATTTAAATGATAGATTACATACCATAGTTAGTAGTTCTGCAATTTCACAGTTGAGTTCCTTCAGAACACCTGGGTGGATACCATCTGGTCCTGATGACTTATTACTGTTTAATTATTCAAATTGTTCCAAAACCTCCTCTAATGCAGGGCTCGACAAATCCCAGGTGCCAGGTCACCATGGTGTCTAGAAATATAGTTCTGGTACCTAGATTTTTTCAGGGGGAGCGGCTGCCATGCCCTGGCCAGGTCGCCCCCACATTGGGCCCACGTTGTGGGAGAGGGGCAGGGCTGGGAGGGGAGAGCAGCCGCTGTGCTCGGGCTAGGGCGCTGCTGGGCCCATGTTATGGGAAGGGTCGGGGCCGGGAGAGGAACACAGTGGCTGCTGCACTCGGGCCAGATTGCCCTGCTGCTGGGGCCATGTTGTCTGGCTCCTTAATTTTTGGGCTGGCTCCTAACTCCAGAACAAATTTGTCGAGCCCTGCTCTAATGACATCTCAATCTTGGAAAGTTGCTCAGATTTGTCACCTAAAAAGAATGACTCAGATTTGGGAATTTCCCTCACATCCTCAGTCGTGAAGACTGATGTAAAAAAATTTTAGTTTCTCCACAATAGTTTTATCTTCCTTGAGTGTTCCTTTAGCATCTCAATCATCCAGTGGCCCCACTTATGGTTTAGCAGGCTTCCTACTTCTGATGTACTTAAAAAAATTTTTGCTGTTACTTTTTGAGTCTTTAACTAGCTGTTCTTCAAATTCTTTTTTGGCCTTCTTAATTATATTTTTACACTTCACTTGCCAGAGTTTATGCTTCTTTATATTTTCCTCAATAGGATTTAACATTCACTTTTTAAAGGATGCCTTTTTGCCTCCAACTGCTTCTTTTACTTTGTTTAGCCATGGTGGCACTTTTCTGGTCTTCTTATGATGTTTTTTAATTTGAGGTATACGTTTAAATTGAGCCTCTATTATGGGGTCTTTAAAAAGTTTACATGCAGGAATTTCACTTTTGGCACTGTACTTGTTAATTTCTGTTTAGCTAACGTCTTCATTTTTGTGTAGTTCCCCTTTCTGAAATTAAATGCTACTGTGGTGGGCTGCTTTGGTGCCCTCTTCCCTCCCCAAAGATGTTAAATTTTATTATATTGTGGTCACTATTACCAAGTGATTCAGCTGTATTCACCTGTTGGACCAGATCCTGTGCTGCTCTTAGGAATAAATCAAGAATTGCTTCTCCTCTCTGGGTTCCAGAACTAGCAGCTCCAAGAAGCAGTTATTTAAGGTATCAAGAAACTTTATCTGTTCATCCTGTCCTGAGATGACATGTACCCATTCAATTTGGGGTTAGTTGAAATTCCCATTATTACTGAGTTTTTTATTTTTATAGCTTCTGTAATCTCCCTGAGTATTTCACAGTCACTATCACCATCCTGGTCAGATACTGCTATATTCTTATTATTCAAGCATGGAATTACTATCCATAGAGATTCTATGGCACAATTTGACACATTTAAGATTTTTATTTCATTTGAGTCTGCTTTCTTTCACATATAGTGCCATTCCCCCACCAGGACAACCTATTGTGTTCTTCCGATATATTTTGTACCCTGGTATTACTGTGTCCCACTGATTATCCTCATTCCACCAAGTTTCTGTGTTGCCTATTATAACAATATCCTTATTTAATACCAGGCAGGCGGCACTCAAATTCACTCATCTTGGTATTTAGACTTCTAGCATTTGTATATAATCACTTCAAATAATTGTCGCTTTTTAACTGTCTACCATTATGTGATGTGAATGGGACTTTTTTTCATTTGACTGTTTCTCATCAGATCCTACCCATATTTTATCCTCTCCTCCTTACTAAGATATAGAGAATCTCCATTAATAGATCCTCCCGTAAGGGATATCTCTGTCAGAACCATGTGCTCCTCCGCACCTGTTGTCTTTCCCCCAGCCTTTTTTAAAAACCGTTCTGTGACCTTTTTAATTTTATGTGCAGCAATTTGGTTCCATTTTGGGTTAGATGGAGTCCTTCCTTTCTTTATAGGCTCCCCCTTTTCTAAAAGTTTCCCCAGTTCCTAATAAATCTAAACCTCTCCTCCCTACACCATCATCTCATCCATGCATCAAGACCTGTTTAACTGGACCTGCATGTGGAACTGGAAGCATTTCAGAAAATGCCACCATTGAGGTCCTGGACTTCAATCTCTTACCTAGCAGCCTAAATTTGGCTTCCAGGACCTCTCCTTTCCTTTCGTATGTCATTGGTACCTACATGTAGCATGACCACCTGGCTCCTCTTCAGCACTACACATGAGTGTCCAAGTGTCTCAAAATATAGATGTTGTAAAATATTGCTTTTTATAGAGTTTAAGAGCAATAGAATGGACATATCTTCCAAGCAGTTGGTTTTAAGTAAATATTTCACCCACTTTGAAGTACTAACATGGCAGTATTAAAAGCCTGAAAATTAAATTGAGTTGAAGGAAATGTGAAATTGACTTAATTGATTTTTCTTTTTCGAAACTGGGATACAAAAAATAAACAAACGGTGCAAATAATGAAATGTAAACTGGTTTAAAATTTTGAATTATTGTTTAAAATGTAACAAATCCTTACTTATGTTACTATTATGCCAAAAATGATTTTTTTTAAAGTTACTGTGAATTATAGTAGTTGGAAAAATGATATATTTTTACTAAAAGAGTCTCATCACAGTACTGTAGAAAGAATAATTATCTGGAGCTGTCTAAAAAGGTCATAGTCAAGTCCTTTTGTATAGCCAAATCTTGCCCTGGGGTACAAGCATTCAACTTTGTCTTCAGTGAGAACTGTCAGTATATACCTGAGGGGAGAGTTGGTTTCTCTCTTGGCCATTTTATCTAAAGTAAAATGTAATTTACTAAAAAATTAAAATTGGTGGTAGATATTTAATCAGTTTGAAAACAGTGGAGAATTGGGGCAGTAAAACTATGTTACAGTATTGCTTTAGAGTAGTATATTAAAAATTGTGGGGGAAATCCTTTACAAGTTATTTACTAAACAACTTATTGGATGTAGGTGAACTAAATTCTACATGGCATGCTTATTATGTATACTTTCCAAAATCTTGAAAAATTAAACTTCAATTTTCAATTCATTACTATGTGGCTGTGTGAGTGTGCATGTAGTAACTTTCTTTCTGGAGTATCCCCATTTTACAAACTAGTTGTGTATGACAAAACAAAATATGAGATGATTGCCTTTAAATCAATGAAGTGTCTTATAATGTAGAACTTCAACCTAAAGAATAAGAATTAGGTTTTTTAAGTAAACTCTGAGAGAAGCTGCATCTGTTAGAACTGTAGGACAAACCTTCCTATTTTTATTAGTTTACTTACATCATGATTCTCCTTTAAATTATTTTGTTCCTTTTTGAGAATATAAAAAAAATTGAATTTTCTAGTAGACAGTAGAGAAATTAGAGAAGGGAGTTCTTGTATAAATTCCACTCTGTCCAGAAATAAAAACCTTGATTTTGATATACTGGCAAATACTTCTGAAAAACATACTGACATATCTTCTGAAATCTAGTACCGTTCTTGCATATTTAAGCAGAGTACCTGATTGGTACAAGCTATGGTGCGATACATGCCTTTGCATCTGAGATTGGAATTTAGCTGAATTAGCAGAATTCTACTGTGAACAGATGATGTACCAGTGCACAATCTCTACAGCATAAAGGGCTGCCCTGTCAACTGGCCAGGAGCCTGAGGGCTGTACTTTATTTAGTATAAGTATTTACAAAATTGTCAATTTAATTCCATGATGCATACAGAATAAATTAAACTTGTATGAATAAAATGTTTCTAACCTTAAAGTCACACTTTCGTTCTCTTCTTCCACCTCCACTTTGTTCATACCTATGTGCATCAAAAGGTCGTTTAATGCTCTGCCAGGTATGGGTGAGGTTATTTTAAATTAGCTTGTGTACAGACACCACCACCTAGTGGCTGAACAGTACAATATAATATAATTAAGCATTTCATTACCGTAGGTATGGTACAGGCTGTGCAATCTTTCTCGTACTGCTCTGCCTTTGTGCTTGACCACTGATGTTCAGTAGGGGTCAAAAGATTTTTCATGTTGCATTGTGCTGTCCTTTTAATCCTTGACTTTTCTATTGAGACTTGAAGAAAGATGATAGTCAGGGTGCTAATTTTAAGATATAGCTTCTTGCTTATTAGAAACCAAATTATTCATTTCACAGAGTCTTCCAAACTTCTGCTGGACTCTTACAGCCTTTAATGATGTGGGTTGAATTTGAATGAGCAGCCTGGACCAGCCCCATTACTAGCCCTGTTTCATCCAATCCAGTTTGATTTTTTATTTTATTTTTTTAAATTTATCACAAAAAAAGGAGTATTGGCAAAATGATACTGAGTGTTATCCTAAGTTACTATCTGCTGCCACACACACAACTTGTATGAAAAGATGGCCAACATAAGATGTGTAGATTTGGGAGTTTATCATATTGCAAAAAATTTTCATATGGAAGCTGAAGATGTTGTTTATAAATATGGGTAGGGGGTAACTTGAAAAAGTACAGATCCTTGGTATTAAAAGAGAAAAGGAATTAAGAGGTATCATAGAAACTATATTATTTGCATATGTATTCCTCTAATGAAGTCAATGAGATCTTTGGAAAGCTTTGCACACCTTTGTTTAAAATGGAATTGAATGCCAAATGTCTAAAGTAAACATCCCATCTACAACAGTGAATTAAATTCCATGTTTAATAGGAGTTCCATGTGTGCATTTAGAAGCATGTGTAGCCTGAAGATACCAAATTTCTGTATAAGATGTCTCTTTACAGAAATGTAGACGATCACCACCATCAACTAATGCACAACTTTCTATGCCTCTGTCCCAAGTTTAGTTCATGAAGAAAGAATGCCAAACTGCAGTCATTCAAAAGTGGTATGACAAATTCAGCAGATAATTGTCAATGATAGAAAAGAAAATGGTATTAATTGTAACGTAAAAAAGAATATTTCATGTATTTATAAACGATTAGGCTCCAATGTAGAAAAGACTTCGAGTCAATGAAGAAATTAAAAATATGGAGATAGAGGAATAGTTCTCTTGGTATATTGTGTCTTCAAGTAGTATAATTTTAAACTGCTGTATAAAATAGGGCTTGACAAATCCACTTGCCCAGTCACAAATAGGAAATGTTCTCTGGCTAGTGAAGGTTTACACTCAGCTTCTGCAAAATACAGAATTTCACTTTAAAAAACAAACAAAAAATTTCCAACCCTTAGGGTTTCTGCAAAGATAACTTTCTGAACATGAATTAAATGAACTGTAAACTGATAGTTATATTCTGAAATGTGAGGACCTTCCACAGTGGGACAGAATTATTTGCCTCTAAGAAGTACGTGATCTATTTCATTTAGATGAATGGGGTATTAATGCTGAAACCTTGCTATTTCTGATTTAGTTTTACCCATCAAATTGATATTCTTGGAACTTCTGGGTGAACTTAACCCAAACCTTTACATGCTGTTAACAATTCTATATAGTGACCTGCTTAATGAATTGTCAGAGTTTAGGCTCGGTGAAATCTCATTTATGATTTAGAGTGGTTTCAGTCAGTCTAGAACCCCACTGATATATATGATCATTTAAATTTTCTTTCACTGCATATGTTCAGTTCCTTAACCACAAACCATGTTACCCTCCACTGCACAATGCAGAGGGTGGCACAGTAGGAACCAAACCAGCAGAGCTGGGGATGAGGGGAAGAATTGCTGTTCTACTTTCTTCCTGGCCCTTACGTGCTGTTGTTGGGGTTTGTGGTTGGGAGGCATGGGGAAGAGCCAGAGCCAGGCAATATTTATTTTCACTTGAGTTTGGGTACATTTCCAAGTTATTGCTAGGTTTTTTTCAAGAACTTTCCTTCTCCCCAAATAGTTGCAACTCCTGCTTCCCAAATGAGTTAATTTAGTAAACATGAGTTCTTAGATAACCAAAAAATATGGAAACAGTTTTAAAACTTGCTTACCAGATGTTAAGAACAAAAATACACAGGAGACTCTCATTTTGCTCAGATTTGAAACAAACTTCTTTTACATGCAAGGGTCAGTAGAGTAAGAAAAACATTCACTAATATGGTTGTATCTAATGCTGTTCTAACCATTAGATGAAAGGATTCCTTTTGTCTGTGTTCCTTCAACCTCACTCCACTGAAACAAGAAGGCAAAAAAACCTGACAGCCACCCCACCTATAAAGGATGCTGCCCCTCCTTTCTGACTCGGTTTTTATGTTTGCATCTTGCGAGGACAAGACTTATATTGTGTGGTGCCCATTTTGGAAAGGGCGTTGTTAATGCGGTTAAGAGTTGTTTGAAACCACACTGCTATGAATAAGCAGCTGTAGTTAGTTTAGTGGCAATATATAGTTTAAAAAACACTCTTTGTAGGATTCTTACAATTACCTTTTACCTGGATGATTTGTAATAATGGTGCAAGAAAATGTTTTGGTTATATCTCTGTTTTTCCAGTGTTACTCATAGACGGTGGGATAAGGATCCACTGTTCTTGGGCTTCAGATTTGGAAAGTATGATAATAATGGGAGGATGCTAACAAGAATAATAAAATCCAATGAATTTTATCAAGCTAACCCTAGGTGACTTAACCTCCACCGCCCTCACAGACAAAGAGCGGATTAGATGAGAAATATATTTCTACATGTACATACCTGAATCTATGTAATTAAATATCAAGTTGTACTAATGTTCATGAAAATGAGTGCATTGTATTTCATATGTATATATTAAACATCTTTTTGTTTGTTGTGTAGGTATATCAGAACCTTCTTTTATTGCTAAAAGTGAAGATCGTTTGTTTAAACATCTATTTGAAGACCATCAAAAATGGGTTCGCCCAGTCCAACGCTTGAATGACACAATAAAAATAAAGTTTGGCCTTGCGATCTCACAGTTAGTGGATGTGGTATGTATGGTAAATAATTTTAAAACCCGAAAACTGAGCAAAGCTTTTAGAATAGGGAATGTTTATGAAAAATAACTTGATATCCTATTGTTAAATAATTGTGTACATTTTAGATATAAATACAATTTAATAAATGAAATTTATAAAAAATAACTGCAATGAGGAGGGAAGCCCCAGAAAGAGAGCCTCAGGGAAGTGAAGATGACAGAAGAATTGAGAGTTGTCAGTGGCTAGAGAGAGAGAGAGAGAGATGAAAATAAGTGGCTCTTAGACTTATTTTTGTTTTCTGTAAACTTTGGTTACTGAATCTTTTAGTATTTGCAGAATTATTGGCTTTTCTATTGTTTAAAATTAATATAAATGAATAAATACAAAAATATGTTTTTTAATTGTAGCATTCTGTTTTGTTGTTGGTTCTATAACCGTAAAATATAGGAGATTTTATTGCACAAAAAAGAAGAAATAAAGATAATATCTGTGAACATGTCAGTTCCATAAAAGAGGAGATAATCTACTGGCATGGCATGGTATAGCATAGAATATTAAAGATGTCAACTTGATTTTTTTTAATTTACTAATTTAAAATATGTTTTTTCTAATTGAGCATCTTTTGAAAAGTATATTCTGATTTAAAAAAAAATCTAAAGGCTTTTTCTTTTCTTTTCTTAATGGTTTTAAAGGGTCTTTTCACTTAGTCAGTTGGTTCCTTGATGACTCTACAGGAACACAGTAGTACTACAGATGAAGCACTGTAAAAATGTACAAAGTAAATCAATGTTGGATGTGAGGGGGAGGGGAAATCACTTTTTTTAAAACTTCTTTTGGTTACTGTAATCTTAGATGGTGGCTGTAACAATAGTAGTTAGGAAAAAATAGTCAGACAAACATGCATTTCAAATGGAGTCCTTCTAAATTAATATATTTATACTGCAATTTATGAACCTCTTTTGAATAAAATCACAGTTGATTACAGTGAATAAGCAGTGTAAAATCATTGTTTCCATAAAAACATGGTGTTTACATTCTTTATAGGATGAGAAAAATCAGTTGATGACAACAAATGTTTGGCTGAAACAGGTATGTGCAAATGTCAACTGAAGAGTCCACTGAATGATTAAAATGTAAAGTTGTATGCAGATTTTTTAGGTGTTTGTGTATTTACAGGATCTTCATCTAAAAACTATAGTAACCTGTACTTGATCTAGAATGTTTGATACAAAAGGCACATCCAAATGCTTGAAAAAATTAATAGCTACAAAATTCAGTTAAATAATTTTTAAAAAAATTTAAAAGCTCTCTCAAAAAAAATAAAATTTCTAATAAAAGTGACACAAGCATTTTAGGTAAATGTGTTAAATGAAGATGCATATATTCAGAAATAATTTCTGTAATGAAGCATCCAGTTTTTAGTCAGAAACTGTCACAAGCACAAGATAGTATAGCTTTATATAGGGCTTGTAAAAAGTTATTTTAAAATTGCACAAAGATATTTTTGATCCTTTTTTTGATTAACAAGGCCCAGGATTTTTAATCTCAAGGCCAGTAATCTATCTGGAGGTTGAGGAGGAGGGGCTTGCTATAAACATCTAATTGGTTTATTCTGCCCTAGATATAGGTATTAGCTCATAAGTAGGAAGGGCCCTCAAGTTATAATAATCACAATCCAGAACTAAATTCTAAGGCAGTTATTTGTCACTAAGGCTGGGTCTACACTGATGGCAGCAAATTCACCGCTCTCAGATCGATTGCTCTGGGTTGACTGAGTAGTCTGTGTAGACCCGCTCAGTCGATCCAGCAGTCAACGTAGGGAAACCACCCCTTTAAGTGGCGTAGCGCTGCATTGAAGGGAACGCTGTTCCCTTTGGCGCAGCGCAGTGTGGACAGTGCTCGGAGGAGATGCAGCGAAGTTGACAGGAGATACACAAGTGTTTTACATCACTTGCGTATCTCCCGTCGACTGCCACTGAATCTGGAAGGTAAGTGTAGACCAGGCTTAAGTTACTCTTAAATTGTTGCAAAATGTTTTAAAAACATGGCCTCTTTTCATCCCAATTACTATCTTCAGTCATCTAACTCTTCTTTGCCCCCTCATTGACTTTCAGAAAAGTTTACTGCTCCTACCCGCAGTGAGCACGTAATGTATTAAATTATATTGTAGAACTTTCTTAGTTTTCCTCTTCCCCATAATAACTGCCATATATACTCAGTTGTTTGCAATGTTGTTGTATTTGTGTTGGTCTCAAGAAATGAGAGAGACAAGGGGAAGATTTGGTAATATCTTTTATTGGACCAACTTCTGATGGTGGAAGGTACATGCTTTTGGGCTACACAGACCTACTCTTTCCTTCTACAGACCAAAAGAGCTCTGTGTAGGTTGAAAGCTTGTACCTTCCACCAAAAGAAGTGGTCCAGAAAGAGAGATTCCCTCACCTACCTTGTCTCTCATGTATACTCAAGCATTTGTTTTTAAATTAACATAAGAACGGCCATACAAAGACAGACCGGTGGTCCATCTAGCCCGGTATTCTGTCTTCCAACAGTAGCCAATGCCAGGTGCTTCAGGAGGGAATGAAAGGAACAGGTAATCATCAAGTGATTAGCTATTAAATAGCTGAATGAGGTAGGGCATATGTAGGACTCCCCTACACTCAATCTTGAAGCAGCAACCTGCTTTTACCAACACTTGCTACTTCAGAATAGCAAGAAAGTCTGGTGGAATCTACTTATGCCCTCCCCTGCTGTCTAGATAACCTAGTTCAGTTAAAATAAGTGGCCTAAACCAGCATTTAAATCTCTGTCCAAATGGTGAATCTTTTGAGATCCTATTTTTTCTTGCACTTCTGTATTTTCTAATTCAGAAATAAAAATACTAAGGTGGTGATACATTATTTCCAGTGCTGATGGATCCAGAAAGCACTGGCAATCTTATGAGAGAGCAGGCTCTTCTTTTCTGACCCTAAAGTTCAGATCAGCTTTAGATAAGCTTCCAAACTTTTGGATGCTTATTCAAACCAAACTTTTTCAAGTTTGTCCATCCTTATATTGTAACTGCTTTAATTTATGTGAATAAGTTGTTAAAGAGGTTTGTAATATTTTTAAAAACTCCATACAGAAGTACTGTTGAACTAAATGGCTCTTAAAACTGAAGATAGAAAAATTGGACCTGGTAGATAAGGACTTCTTACTGGATCAGCATGTTCATTTTAATATGCAAGATATGGAAGCAAAATGTCTGATCTCTCTTTTACAGCCCTTCTACTTCTGCTTTCATCCAATAACTATCTACATATCTATGCATTGCCAATTTTAAGTAAGTTTTACAGATACTATCACATTTATTATGCATTTATAGGAATGGATAGATGTAAAATTAAGGTGGAACCCTGAAGATTATGCTGGAATAACATCTATTCGTGTCCCATCAGAGTCCATCTGGATTCCAGATATTGTGTTGTATGACAAGTAAGATTTAAATCTTTTTCTATAAAATAAATCTATTCCTGTCACATTCACCATCCAGTCTACACATAGAATGAGGCATGGATTCCGCAGAATAAATAGTGTGTTACCATATAATTAGACTGCATTATAATACCTCCAAGTAAAGTGTCAGAGTTAAAAATGTACGGACAGCCTTAACTTTAGCACTTCCAACTTCTGACTGCTTTGTTTATAACCTTAATGTTTTTAACATTGCTTTTTTCTATGGAATTTTCTAGGACTTTAAAAAAAAATAGTTACATTCCTTCATGTGGAATGATTTGCTAGACATAGAACACTGTCTTGCACAATCATGGATTCAGTTATGCAAGGGCCCCTGCAAAGCCCGACCTGAATGAGTGCAC
Source organism: Mesoclemmys tuberculata (assembly GCA_007922155.1). Lineage (NCBI taxonomy): Eukaryota > Metazoa > Chordata > Testudines > Chelidae > Mesoclemmys > Mesoclemmys tuberculata. The sequence continues at coordinate 6,179,105 of ML675621.1, forward strand.
AGTTCTGAATACAAATTAATAGGATAAGGCAGTGAATATACATTCTCATATATAATACTGAAGGTTAATATTTTGTCATGGTTATTTTTAATAAAAGTCAGGGACAGATTGTGGGCAGTAAACAAACATTTATGGAAGCCTGTGACCTGTCCCTCACTTTTACCAAAAAGAACTCTGACAAAATAGGACTGACTGGGGCAATGAGAACCTGACCTCTGACGGGAGGGGAAAGGGTACAGCAACTGCCGCTGATCATGGCTTGGAGCTGTAGGGCCACAGCTGGGAGCACTGGGTCACTGTGGCCAGCCTGCGAGGCCAGCAGCTCGACGCTAAGGGAACCCTGAGGCAGATGAGAACTCTGGGTCTGTGGTGGGGGACCCCCAACCACCATAGCGGCTTTAGTCTGTGGGGGGGCCCCCAAGGTGGGTCAGGTCTGCACAGCTTGGAGCTGTGTGGCCCCCCCCTTCCATGATGTAATCTTATCCTTAATAATACTCAGTGTACAAAGATGTTAAAAATGAAATTTTACCCAAGTTTCTTATACAGCCATGCAGAGAGTTAATAGAACTAGGAGAGACTGAATTTTGAAAGAAAGTTTCTGCTCAATTTACATTTGAATACACAGTACCTAAAGAACACTAGTAGAATGCTTAGTAAAAAACTGATTATTATATTTATAAAATAAAAAACTTGATGGTGTTAAATATATTGTTTGTTTTTTTGCATGCATAATTAAGTTAAAGCAAAATGGATTTTCACCAGCCCACCAATACGCACATCTGTTAAGCAGGGACAATTCCTGTAAAAGGTCAAGTTTTAACCATCTCTTGCTGAGGCACTAGAGCTGTTCATAAAAGTTGTACATATATTATAATGGGAAAATGTTTTTTCACTCTGTTTTTTCTCAAACAGCTTAAACTTAAAAAAATAGTCCTGATCTGAAGATAAAAATGCAAAATTTCAACTCTAAAGCTTAAACTCTGAGAGTGATAAGTATCTGAAATGACACTTTGGAATGGAAACACTTAATAGGAAACCTTAACTAAAAGTATCTGGTTGTAATGTATATAATAATATAGCCAAATATGCATATTTTTTCCATTCAGTGCAGATGGTCGTTTTGAAGGAACAGCTACAAAAACAGTAGTAAAATATGACGGGACTGTTGCTTGGACTCCACCAGCAAACTACAAAAGTTCTTGTACCATAGATGTTACTTTTTTTCCATTTGACCTCCAAAACTGCTCTATGAAATTTGGTTCCTGGACCTATGATGGCTCACAGGTTGATATAATTCTAGAAGATTATGATGTTGACAAGAGAGATTTCTTTGATAATGGAGAATGGGAAATAGTAACTGCAACAGGGAGCAAAGGGAACAGAACTGATGGATGTTGCTGGTACCCATTTATTACATATTCATTCGTAATTAGGCGGTTGCCTCTTTTTTACACACTGTTTCTCATTATTCCCTGTATAGGACTTTCATTTTTAACTATCCTCGTCTTTTATCTCCCTTCAAACGAAGGTGAAAAAATTTCTCTCTGTACTTCGGTGCTGGTGTCTTTGACTGTCTTTCTTCTTGTTATTGAAGAGATTATACCATCATCTTCTAAAGTCATACCACTTATTGGAGAGTATTTGGTGTTTACTATGATTTTTGTGACATTGTCCATTGTGATAACTGTCTTTGCTATCAATATTCATCATCGTTCCTCTTCTACTCACAATGCTATGGCACCTTGGGTCCGCAAGATATTTCTTCATAAACTTCCAAAACTACTTTGCATGAGAAGTCATGTAGATAGATACTTTGCTCAGAAAGAAGAAACTAATAATATCAATGGATCATCCAGGAACACCTTGGAAGCAGCTCTAGATTCTATCCGATACATTACAAGACACATCATGAAGGAGAATGATGTTCGCGAGGTGTGTGTATTAGTAATGTTGTGTTCATTTGTTAAGATTAGAAATTAGAATAGAAATCTAAACAGTGGCTTAGAGTACCTATCTCTGTTTTTATCTAGTATAGTAGTGACCAGTTATTTCCTGAAATAGCTAGAAATTCTAGCCTTGTTTCAAGATCTTCTGCTTTCCAGTGGAAGCGATAAAAACGGCTTTCAGTAAACAAGTACATGTTTGATGGTGTACCGTACTCGTTTGGAGTCTTTCTGCCATGGTGATCAAAATCTGTATGGCTTCCTTTTTCAGTTAAGCCTGCTGTGGTCTTTCTTTAAAATATTTTCTTATAATTATAAATCCCTTAGAGCTGGTTAGTGAATTACAACAGCAGAGTAAATGAATATTTTAAATCTTATTTTGCCTCTCTGGTGCTACTGGAATTTTTCATTTTTACATTATTGTGGGCAAGTATACATTCTTAATTTTAACACATGACAAGATCTTTTGTCATTTTAAATTTAATTGAATTTTATGTTTTTTAAAAACATTAAAGCTGCCTTATTTGCAGTTCAGCAAAAATTGAACTAAACTTAATTTTGCAGCCCTAAGTCCAAACCAGAACAATTCTTAATGAGAACTATAATAGTCCTTCTCTACGTACTACCAAAGTGGTAAACAATGTGTATTTTATATGAAAGTATGCTAAGGCAGAGCATTTTTAAAGGGTATTTTTTTTAGTCTGTATGTTTATAACCAAAAAATACCTTTCTTAATGGACAGTAATGCCACTTCAACATCAATTGAATGCATCTTAAATGTGTATGTTGTTTTATTTTCCCCTTTTCCAAAAACTATGGGATTTTCTATGACCTAAGCACCATATTCAGGGCACTGTTGAAGTGTCTGGAAATGTGAGCACATCCACTTTGCTGTCTGATCATATGGAACAATCATACAGTGTCTTCTGGCAAGGTGTGGGAGTCTCCCAATGTTTCTCCATCCAGGGCAGACTTGGTTGGGGAATACTGGCCTGCTTGCCTCCCCTCCCCTGTCTGGCTGCAAGCTGGTTTATTTGCTTCTGTCACAGACATTTGTTCTCATGGGAGAGCAATGGGAATAACTCAGTGCATACATATTATTATTATTAACTATTTGTGTTACTGTAGTCCTAGGAGACAAAGTCATAGACCAGAGACCGATTGTGCTAGATGCTATACTGGTATCTTCTCTTTGTGGATTTTATGTATAGTATCTCCTGTGTACAGTATTTTCTATATGCACATAGCTACTTTCAGAGCCATAACTTTGAAGCTTATGGGTCTGATTCTTCTCTCACTTACTTTAGTGTAAATCTTAAATCAACAAAGTTACACCAGTGAAAGTGAGTGAAGAATTGGCCTATGTCTAATTTGTCAACTATAATGTTGCACCAACATAAGTTTTTTGCTTTGAACTACAAGGAAAGGGGTTTTAAGGAAAAAAAATGTGCAAGTGTATTTATGCATCCAGCAACCACACATTCAAATAACTGCATACCTGTATGTGTGCTAGGGGTACAACAATTGCTTTGGGTCAATTTCCTTTTTATCACTTGCATTCTTTGCCATAATGTAGCATTATCTTAATTTAAATATTTCAAATATATATTTATAAATATAGTCTAAATTGTTGTGAAGGAAAACATGAATGAGAGAAAAAATAATAATCTAAGGTCTTGATCCTGCAATGAGCTTCCCTTAGGTAGACCCCATGGCCTATGCAGACCGTATTGCAGGATCAGGGCCTTAGTCTGCTAGCTGGACCACTTGTAAATACTTTACTTATCTTTCAATAAGGGAATTAAAAACAGACTAATTTTATTTCTCATTGTGGGTCCAATCCTGCTAACAGTTGCTGTAGGTGGAGTTTTTACTACCTAGAATATTGCTGTTGAAGTATGTTAGTAAGTGTTATGGTAATACAAATAATAAATAGGGCCCAAATCTGAAAACAGTTATTACTATCTGTGTATCTGTAGTATGCAGTTATAACATTTAGGAAAACACTTCTTGACTGAGGCCAACAGTATCATACCTCCTCAATTTTAAAGATATACATAATTTGTTTTAATAAAGTATAACAATATAGGAATAATACAGAAATCTTAGATTTCACATCTATTTTCTTTGATTTATCTTAATATAAATCAGTATAAATTTAAGTTATTGGTTTTGCCTTTGAAATTGTACCAGGCTCCAAAAGTCTGTTCAGTTTCAGGTTGTATGGTGAAGATGACTTGCACAAAGAAATTACAAAACAAACAGATGTGAAAGAAACCAATTTCTATAACTCATTCATACTTAGAGATTTCTGGTTGTTTCTCAGATTGAACTATTGGCTAATTGTTCAAAACCTTCTAGATAAAATCCAATATGGTCAGTCTTTCTCTTTGATATACTTATAGAATTATAGTGTCTTCTGGAAGATTATAATTTCTATCATTTGCTGGCAAAACTGGTATTTAAAGATCATGTGGATGAATTCAGTGCTCCTCAAAAAAGACTGAAGTACAACTCTGCAAATTTACCTCTCTTCTAAACTGCAAAATTCATTCTATTCCAGTTATAATCTTCTTGAGAAAAGACTACTGTGGCAGTTTAGTGACATGGACAAATGTCCACTTAAGGCCTCTATGATTAGACCATCAAACTCATTTCACACATATACTGACCTGGAATTCAGACCTTGATCTCAAGAGATGCATTACCCCTTTGTACCTCTGGATCTTAGTTTGAGTTTCTTCCCCTCAGCAGGGATTATTTGCACCATAGATTTCCACTTGAATATAATATTGGAGTACTCTGCTGGAGATCACATACAAATGGAAAGTCTTATTTGCTGACTTACATTTTGATGTATGAGTGAAGAGTTGATAAGACACAATTCTCACACTCTTCGGTGTCTGCCACAAAAAACATCTACTATATGCAATAACAATTTGCTGATTTAGTTTAAAAAGAGTATAAAATCAAGGCAAAATTATGGTTTTGAGGAACTTTGGGAGAAGTAGTATTCATTTTTCTAAAATGAAATGCTATCAAAACAACTAAAAGTACTTTTACCAATCAAAATGTTCACTGTTGTTGCTGAGTCACTCTAAAGTAGTAAGGTACTTCAAAAAGGCTGTATAGTCAGTTAGGAGGAGATAAAGTTGTTTTAAAAAGGACAGTTTATTGAATGGTTATTAATAATTATCATATAATTCTGTAGGAATAGCCTTTAATTTAGTAAACTAACATTCCATGTATAAATATTAGTATAACACACTTAAATTGGTCCTACTAAAGAGGAACACAGAAAAAGACACTATTACTAACCATTGTAAAAAATTTCCTCATTTTTATAGTGACACATTCCAATCCTGAGTGTCAAATACTGAGCCTGTCTGATATAGTTATCTGGCTCCCTTCTGAAGAATGCTTTCATTTAAATTTTTTTTTTTTTAGCCCTTATGTTTGCAAAGAAAATCTTAACCTAATGGGAACTTACGTAACATTGCCTTTTTATGAACTTGTAGGCCTAAGTGACATGAATTGCCATGGATAATTTTAATGACATGTCGACTCTGAAATCTAATAACCACACTTGAAAATATTCAATTGTGCACCTAATTTGCATGCACCACCACTGCAGTTGTGTGTGCAGATTTGATTGACTGTATTTGCAAATAATCATATTAAAAATGGCAATGAAATGGTAGTCCAGAAAGTGCCTTGCACATTTTTTTCTTAATATAGTACTCAGTGCAACAATAAGTTTACTTAAATGTAGGTTTAACTGCTACATAAGAGCCATATGCTACCCTGAATCTTTGTACAAGCCTCTGACTGACCTCTGGGAATGGTGCTGTAGATTGAAATTAGAAGATTGCCCAAAGGGCCCAATCTTATCAGGTGAGGAATAGCTTCATCTCCCAGAAAAGTGAAAGTGTTCAGCACCTTGCAGGTTTTGATCCTGCTTCATTGGCTGTAACTAAAGTATTCTGCCCCCTTTGCAAAATGAGTCTGACACTCTTGCTCTAATTCAAAGTGTAACAATAGAGAAGTGATCTTGAATGTTTATGGAACTGGCATAATCGAAAATATATACTATGGGCTAGCTTCTTCAATCCTTATTCAGGTAGAAGTCCCATTGACCTCACAATATCAATAGGACTTCTGCCTGAATTAAGACTGTAAGATTTGGCCCTGGATTTGTAAATGTTTCAGAATATTGAGCAATTCTTGTTTTTTTGTTTTTGTTTTTTAGGTTGTTGAAGACTGGAAATTTATAGCTCAGGTGCTTGATCGAATGTTTTTATGGACTTTTCTTCTGGTTTCAATAATTGGATCAATTGGGTTGTTTATTCCTGTCATTTATAAATGGGCAAATATAGTAGTACCAGTCCACATTGGAAATACAAACACATAGAATGTTTGTGGGGTACCACTTCTGCTATAAACATGATTCTTAAAAGGTACATAGTAGTTCTATATTCATGCAAATAGTGTGCATGGAACACTTTTAAATAGAATTATAAACTTGAGTGGAAGGAATCCTGCTTATATTTAAGCATGGCATTTTAGGACACGTGCAATACTTCCTGCTTAGCTGTTAGCCTACTAATTCATTTCTAAATCTGGGCAAAATCAAACAGACTTTTTTGAACACTTGCGTGTATGGTATGCCCCCCCCCAAATACAGTACATAGATAACTGCTGAGAAATAGAGGGATTTAAAAAGCATTTTAGTTGCTAATTGTTTTAGAATTGGCAAAATACTAAATAACCTATATACTGTACTACTGAGTGTTAAACATTTATAGATGTTTATGTATTAGAACATTGTGGTTGGTTACTTCAACTTACTACAATGAGCAAAAGAGGATTTTAAGAGAATAAGTTATTTTGACTGCTGGAAAATGAGTTTTTTAGAATAAATTACAAATATTAACCTCTATTCTAATGCATTTGATGTAATATATAAATTAAAAATAATAGTCTGTAGTTCTGTATTTGTCTTTATTTATACTGTGACGGGGTCAAGCTGGACGGCTATGCAAAAGTACTAGAAGGCATGTATATTAGCCCCAGGTTCAACAAAGCCCTATTCCCTGGGTAATTCAGCTGGGGCTGATTAGGCAATTAGGCCACCTGGGGCTGCTTAACTAATTAGACCACCTGGGGCAGTTTAGGCAATTAGGAAGCCTGTGGCCAATTAAGGAGCCCCACCCCAAACACTTAAAAGCCTGCAGGGTTTGTGGAGTTTGGAGAGAGGAGGTGTGGAGGACAGAGGTTGGAATTATAGTTTGGAGTTACAGTTCACAGTTACAGTTACAGCTTTAGAGGTTTGCAGCTCGAAAGCCTGCAGTTGGAGTTGGCGGCTTGGAGCTGGCAGGCTACCGCCTGCAGCCTACAGAGGCTTACAGCTTTCACTGTTGCTACCATAATGCCGGAGGGCGGATCACCTGGCTGGGGAAGCAGGAAGCGGACCACGGACTACCCCAAAGGGAAGGTAGCAATACTCAGGGTCAGAGTGGGCCCCGGCCCCTCCCTCAACCCTTCCCTAGCTGCACCACCGGCCAGGCCGGGAAAGCGCAAGACCCACGAGGGCGAAATATCTCACCCACCCACCCCCCACCCTGTTACAATACATTTTCAATGAAAACTGCTATTAACTTTAAAGACATAGGTCAATTATAAATTGAGTTTGGAATTACAGTAATACTATTGTGCACTTCTGCAATTTACCAAAAATAAACTTCGCAACACCCCTTTTAGGTAAGTAGTTATTGTTTCAGAGAGGGAAAAAGAGGCAAAGAATTAAAGTTACAAAGGAATTCTGAAAGACCAGAAAATAAATTCAGATTTCTTGATTCTGAGTCCTGTGCTATAACCATAATGCTATACATTCTCCCTAACATTCTTTGTTTCTCAAAATGAAGTTTGTAAACACTAATACAAAACAAGAATTTCAGTGCTGGTTTCTGAAGAAACCTCCTGAAAGCTGTTTATGCCTTTTTAACCAAATTCAGTTAATTCAAATTTCAAACATTTAATATTCACATTCTTATTAAAATAGTCTCCATAGATTCCGTTCACTTTTGGACCCATGGATAAGGCTGAACTATAAGAATTAAGCTTAGGTGGAAACACATGCTGCTTTTTTTTTTTTTTTTTGGCGGTATTGGCAACTAAACATATTTGCATAATGAAAGAGCTGTTTTAGTTTTGTTATTTTTTTTTATAAAACTATTTAATGTACAGCCATCTGGTCTGAAAGAAAGTTCTGTTTCTGTATTTAATTTTTTAAATATAATTAATAGATTTTAAAACCAGAAGGGATTACTGCGATAGTCTAATCTGACCTCCTGTATAACATTGGTCATATAATTTCCCAAAAATAATACCTAGAACATATCTAGAAAAATATGCAATATTGATTTTAAAATTTCTAATGATGGTGAATCCACCACGACCCTTGGATAAATTGTTCCACTGGTTAATTACCTTCTGTGACAGGGTGGGCTTGTCCCCCACTGAAAGAGTTAAACCTGTGCTGTGGGTGGTGGCATTCCTGCCTCTAAGATATGCTAGGCATTCTCCAGTTGCTGTTCCAGTATCAAAGGGAGCCCAGCTTATTCTAGCAGACCACTGAGGAGAAAGGACTCTTGGTGGAGGCTCCAAGCAGGGAGCCACTTTCCCCCAACTGAGGGAACCGGTTGCCCTGGAGACCTGCTATCCGCAGCCAACTGCCCGGAGTCAGACGTCCAGGGAATTATTGATGCCAGGGAGCCCGAAAGCACCCATGAGACCCGGATGACAGCATCAGGAGGCATGGTAGGAAGTAGCCCGGGGAGACAGAGTGAGTGATAACTCCTGCCCAGCATAGGTCAGCATGTTGCAGTGGGATCCCCGCTGACCAGGATGGTGACCATGGTGGTCACGGACAGGGACCTGGGCTGGGATGCAGTGGAGTTGAGCAGGCCCATGTCCTGCTACCCCACCTGCCACTCTGCTTGGGATGACAGCAACCCCCTACCTGAGCATCAGACTGCAGAGGTGCACAACCCCCTGCCATAGCCACAGACTGCTTGCTTGCTCTGCCTTGCCTGAGGGCTTTGGGCTACAGACTGCTTGCTTGCTCAACCCTGATCTGAGGAGAGCTATTGACTCTGGCCGCATGGCCCCGACACAAAGGTGCCTATTGACTTGGACCCTAGAGACGTACAGCTGGAAGGAGATCAATCTGGTAGACTGAGCCTGCAGGGATGCCCTTTGCCTCCCAAACCAGGGAATGGGGTGTGCCTACCCCACAACACCCTCCCTGTCTAAAATATGCCTTATTTCGGGTCTGAATTTGACTAGCTTCAACTTCCAGCCATTGGCTCTTTTCTGAATGGTCTCCACTTTTTCAGCATGCTTCTTGAATTGTGGATGCTAGCACTGGACACTAGTTCAGCAGCTATCACATCAATGCCAGTCGTTAAGTGCTGGGGACTGTTGCTGCTGCAGCGTTGTTACTGTTCTTGGAGCTCCAATGTCATCTACAGTAGCAGATGCTGCAGCATGTTATTTCAGTAGACCTCGATGTTATTCATAAGAAAGACCACTGGTTCTGTTCAGTGGCATAGGCGCTCAGCCAGGTTCATTGTTGACAAAGCCTGGTGCTTTATAGTGGCACATTCATAATAGTGGCACATTAGCTTTCTTCCAGACTTCTGGAACTTTATCGAAGTTCCAAGACTTATTGAAAATCAATATTAATGGTCCAGCCAGCTCTTTTAAAACTCCTGGATGCAAGTTATTTAGACTTGTTTTAAAAATGTCTAACTTTAGTAGCTGCTGTTTAATATCCTCCTGAAATACTAGTGGTATTGAAAGAGTGTTGTGATATGATCTGACTACATCTTCTGTTTTTTTCCCCAAATATAAAACAGAAATGTTTGTGGAACTCTTCTGCCTTTTTTGCATTATTATTAATGTCTACCATTTCCATCTAGTAATGGACCAATATCATTGTCAGGATTCTTTTTGTAAATAAAACTCTTTATTGTCCTCAATTCTGCTGCCCATAGATTTCTCCTTGTGTCCCTTTGCTTCCCTTATCAATTTTCTTCAATTCCTAGCTTCTAATTTATATTCATTGCTGACAACTTCCCCTTTCTTGTTATATGTTGTTTTTGTATAGCTCCCTTCACTTTCCGTCTAAACCAGGTCAGTTTTTAACCAGTACGGTCCTCTTCCTTGATGGTGGGATTGTGGCTTTTTGGGGCATCTGGTAAAGAGTTCTTAAACAATTCCTAATTATCATTCATGGTTTTTCTGATTTAAATTCTTTCTCCTAGCTGATTTGACTCATAATTGTTTTCAGCTTTATAAAATTTCCACTTTTAAGACACCAAGTATATATATTACTGGTCTAGACTTTATTTTGTTTATACATAAATGTGATCAAGTCATGACTGTTTGTCCCTAAGTTACCATTCATTTTTAGTTCTGTGATCACTTCCTTTTTATCAGTCAAAATGGGGTCTAATATGGAATTCCCCCCACAGTGAATGCAACACTTTGAGTTAGGAAATTGTTATCTATAATATTTGGAAATTCCAAGGATGTTTAAGTACTGGCAGCATGAGACTTCCAACATTTGTGATTCAAACTGAAATCCCCCATGATCATGCAGCTTTTCCTCCTGCACACTATAGATAGGTGCATAAGGAGTCAGTAATCCTATTCCCTGGTGTGATTTATTGGTCTGTAAGCAGACATCAACTAATGCCCTATCTTTTGCTTTATCAGTTAGGACATTGATCCCTAGGCATTCAGGATCATTTTCTTCTGAGTTATCAATGACTTGGAAACAGGTCATGCCATTTTTTTTGATAGTGTCACTCCCCATCTTCTTTTCCCCACACGATCCTTTCTAATAGGTTATACCCATTGATTGCCACATTCCAATCATACAAACCATCCCGCCAGATTTCAATAACACCAACCAGATTGAATTTATGCACTGGACTAGAATCTAAGCTCCCCCTAAGTTTTCCACACTTCTGTGTTTAGCATGTATATGTCATACGATAGCAGCATCCCCACATGCAGGTTTAGTGCAGTAAGACAAATAAGAATATTTGAGAGAACAACTTCCTTTAATACTTGTTTAAATAGCTTTAACAATTGATTTTTTTTTGCTATTTAGCTACTGTAAAGAGTTTCATATAAATTGCAGTGCGGTATTAATAAGAGGTTTCTTTTGTGCAAATTACAATATTCTGTCCTTTAATGTTAATGGCACGTAGTAGTGGCTGCAGCCTTGAGGAATCAGATTTTTCTCTTTTTTTATCTTCCTCTTTGGAATTGGTATCATGCTGACTTTCATACTAGCTGGAATTACTTCATATTTAGTGTTTATAGAAGTTATTTTGTGAACATTTTCAGTATAGTTGATTGTTACTTCATGTCCTATTTAATCTGTGGAGTAACTTTCTAGGCTTTAAATAGTGTATAAATTACACTAACAAGCAGTAGAAAAAAGTGCAGGCTGCCATTTTCTGGCCTTCAATTTACAGGTACGTGTGATTGAGAAGATTCTAACTTCCCTCCTTTGTGTATATAGTTACATGTAATCAGACATTAACTTGCCTTCCTTTGTTGTTATAGTTCATTTGAAAAGTTGACTTCAAATAAGGCATCTGGTTTGACCTGTGGTACAACTCAATTTTTATCTTTCCTTGTTTTAAGGTGCATCATTAGTCATTGACTGTGAGTGGTGATGCGGAGCTTGTTTTGAATCTCCTTTCACATTTATATTTTCTTCATTGCTTTTGCTAGCAATTGTAGTGGGCACATTGTTTAGTTCTGTAGTCATGTTATATGAAAATGAGAGCAACAGTATGGACTGGATACCCAGTTTTAACCTCTTTGTTGCTAATGTATTTTCTTCCTCTTGCTTCAGTACAAAAATGAAAATTATGCTGCGTTTACATTTGAGTTGATTGCCAGGTTCTAGTACTACAGAGTCCCAATCTTGATATAAATAATATTTCTGCAAAATGGGGGCAAGCGTTCAAACACTTCCATAATTTGTACATATTACATAAGAACAAGATAGCTCCCACCACAATTATTGGCCTCTATGGTTCATCCTCAGATTGCTACTCTAGGTATTCTAAAACCAAATAATTTCTAATAGATCCCCAACTCCTGGGTCTGTGCTTCTGTGAATTATTGGATTCTGAGTACACCAAATAGTAACTAATGTTATCCTACACAGATGGTCATACAACCAAAGTAACAAATACATTTTGCAACAATATAATTCTCTTTATTTTCATAACAGTATTATCGGATATAACATTTTAACTACTTCCACATTCCTATAAAATTTCCAATTTTGCACAGAGAACAGTTCACATTTTTACCAAGTGCCTTTCCAAACCCTTTAGCATACTGTATTATGTTCGTGCTCCTGTTTAAATATCTCTACATTATGGTAAAAACAGATGGGATGAATGTATGGAGAAGCAGTTCTACTACACTTTACAGAGAATGTTTATATCTATCTACCTTTTATTAAAGTATTTGTAGCATGTGAAACAAAACTATCCTGTAGTATCTTAATTTCTTCTCGTGTGTGTGGGGGGGGAGAGGGGAGAGGTCTGAATAACTTGACATTTTTCTAGCAATTTTGTTCCGCGTCCAGAATGGGGTGCGGGCAGAATCATGTGATGGTCGCTTTTCAACCTTCAAATATTATCCAGCTGTAAATGAGTTGCCCTTGTTCTAAAGTAACCCACTCTTTGTTCCCTCAAAACCTGGCATGTTAATGGTACATCATGTACCAACAAGTTGCATATTAGTACAGCAATTCAAGAGCTATAGTTTCTAAAATACTGTATGCTTGAGTGGCTTTATGGCACCAGTTCTGATCATGCTCCCAGAAGAATTGTATTGAACCAGTCACATCCTGGAGGACTTAGTTTGATGTAGCAGTGGACATGTGTTGGAAGTAGGTCAGATAACCCACATTCTTCAGCCTTCCGTCAGTCCTTCTAAATATCCCTGTGGAAATGCTATGGTTTCCAATTTCTGTTGTCCATATCATAAATGCTTTTTAACAAACATTTATCTGCATTTTTATATGCTACATGCATTTTCACCAGCTCTTGTAAAGGATACCTGGCAATAGTCTGGAGAATATTACTTTCAGATTAGTTGTCACGACATTTTTAAATCAGTTAAAGCTTTTCATATTTATAATGAAGCTTGCTGAGTCAAGCATGATGAGCTTAGTGATATCTTTATTCTACTAATAAAACAATATATACAAAAGCAGCTAGTGAAACAAAAAGAACATAAAATGTTTTGTCAGCAAACAAATTTCTTTTACAACACAGTATTTTGAATTTTTACATTTCATCTCCAGCCATCAATGGTTGTAAGAACAATCCTGCTGTTCCTAGAATACATACCAGAATAAAAACCCACAGAAAAATGCGATCAATTACCATGGCAACATACTTCCAATCATCCTGAATCTGAAAAATATAAACACAGAAAAAGCAGGAATCAGGCATGTATAGGCATGTTCTTATAAAGTTAAAGATTACTGTTCAATAAATTGGTTGGCAATATCAGAGCTCTTTTCTATGTTCAGCAAAAATGTTCGTGGAAGCTCTTCCATGCATAGAATGTTTCCTCTTTCATATGAACACAATTTCCATCCTGGCTTTTGAGGTGGCAGAAGTTCATTCATTCTGAAATGGTCTTTTCTGTAGTAAGGCCAAAAGCAATGCTGGATTCACTACAGTCTGTCCTTCCCCTCCCCATGGTTTCTGATTCATTACGGCTAAAACCTGCTTTGCAGCAGTTGGAGGCAATCTTTCAAAGGTAATCCCAACTTTGTAACTCTACGTTAAGATAACGGAACCGTCCTTTTCACTAAACACACTGGACCTCAGAACACATGGCCCCTCTTCTTTTGGCACAGATCTTTGAAGGTGAAGGCTACACTAGACAAATAGAGGGAGTGCTTTCAAAAGTCACTTGGGCATCTAGGAACCTAATTCCCATTGAAACACACCACTCCTGTTGAAGTCAGTGAAAGGTAAGGGAGGGAAAACACAACTTAATTCACATGTTGATGACTTTAAAAACATGGCTTTGTTTTGAATACTGTATTAGAAAGCAGGATGCTTATGTATGATGTAAAAAGTTTTCCTCCAGGTATTCAGGGTGGAAAAAAGGCTGTCCAGAATGGAGTGGTTTTTACATTGAGCAATTATGTTTATAACATAAATACAATGATACATGGCTTTTAAACAATGCATAAACTTAAGTTAATGTTGGAAATAAATATTAAATATCTTAAGAAAAGCTAAGCTCAATAAATTTCAATCTTCAGTTTTCCTAGATAAACAGTGTATGTGCATAGTTCATTCTTTAATGCTCTTATGAAAAGGAGAACAATGCAATTTATTTTACTTTTAATGCAGAAAATAGATTTTTCTAGCAAAGAAAGCTGAGGGAGATGAAAAGAGCATATGAACACACCAGTCCTGATTAAGGCCCCTTCAGCAAAACACGTAAGCCCAAACTTAATTGAAGCATGTGCTTGAGTGTTTTGCTGAATGTAACACATGTGGGAAAGATAATGGTACAATGGCTGCATTTAGTTACTTGTTTCTGCTGTCTGTGTGCCTGAGAAGTAGCAGTAACCATCAAATGCTCCCTAGTTTATTGAAACCCCAAAATTATGTGAATTTAGCACTTAAGAAAAATGCTAAATTGACACTCCTGAACATTGCAGTTCTGTATTTATCCACAGAAGGGGTTCAGTATGAATATTATTAGCAGGTTAAGCCTCACTACTTCTGTGAGCCAGGTAAATATATATTTACTACAAGGGTGACTTGCTCAAGGGCACACAGTGAGCTAACTTCAGTGCTAGGATTTCCCAAGCTCTCATTCTGACTGCAAATATTGTGCTTTTTCCTCCCTCCAAAAGAGAGAATGTAGTGATTCTCAAACTTCATTGTACTGTGACCTCCTTCTGACAGTGACAATTTCTGCATGACCCCAGGCAGGACACGGGAGCAAAGCCTGAGCCCCGCTGCCCTGGGCTGAAGCCCTCAGGTTTTGGCTTCAGCCCCAGGCGGAGGGGCTCAGGCTTTGGCTTCAATCCCAGCCCCCAGTGAGTCTAATGCTGGCCCGGGTGACCCCATTTCATGACCCACTTTGGGATCCCAATACACAGCTGGGTTAATGTAATAGATTCCACTGTAGCAGATGGTTTGGCAGTAAAAGGAACTCTGCAACACCATTCCCCAACATGAATTTCAATCAACCAGTTAATTCATGGCCCCTTACACCTATAATGTAAACAATGTGGGTTGTTTATACCAAAAAACTGTGAATTGCTCTAAAGTGTTCTTATGAAAGGCATCTGGGAAGTTTACTTCTACAAGCAAAAACATATTCCTAAGTAGTGCCAGTAGCCTTAGTAACTAATGCTGAAACTTGTTCTTACCTCCTTGGCTTCATTCTGCATTTTCATATTCTCTGCAATGTACTTGACACTTTCAATGGCATCTCTCATTTCTGGTGACAAAACTGAAAATGAAAGCAGAGCATCTACTGATTCAAAGCTTGAACTCCTTGTAAGATTGCCACTGAAGTCAGAGAGCTTTATTCGTTGGTACCGACAACAGCTGCATGCTGTATCTTGACATGTCAAGCCATCTTTGCAGCATTTGGTTTCAGAGCTGCTGAAGCAATTTAAATTTGAGAACTCAACACTGTAAAATGGCTTTGGCTTCTGATTATTCTCTTCATCACTGGCAGGCCTGGTCATAAACATGATCTTGGGAAGTAATTTCAAGAAAATGGTCTTCACCCACTCAGGCATTGTGTGTGTCTTGGGTGTTCTGTAGTGTACGTTAAGTACAAACACAGTAATGACAATGGAAAGAGTTACAAATATCATGGTGAAAAGGAGGTATTCTCCAATAAGTGGGATCACCAAAGAGGTAGATGGGATGGTCTCTGTGATCACTAGGAGAAATACAGTTAAGGATAAAAGGACTGAAATACATAGTGTCACCTTCTCACCGCAATCTGAAGGCAAGTAGAACACCAAAACAGTTAAGAAAGAAATCAGCAGACATGGAATAATCATGTTGATGGTATAAAATAAAGGCAGGCGCCTAATGTAAAGAGAATAGGTAATATCTGGATATATCTCTTCACAGCAGTTGTACTTAATGTCATGTTTATAGCCAGGGGCTTTAATAATAGCCCATTCTCCACTCTCCCAGTAGTCTTTGAGATTCATGGTAGAGCCAATTAAAACTAAGTCAATTTTAGCTTTATCATAAGACCAGGAACCAAACTTCATGGTGCAGTTCTGGTAGTCAAATGGAAAGTAGGTTACATCTATTTTACATGAACTTTTAAAAATAGCTGGAGGTATCCAAGTCACTTCTCCTGTGTATTTCAATAAAGCCTTTGTCTTGTCATCTACTTGGAAATCCCCAACTGCACTGCAAAAATAAACCAGGAGGGAAAAAAAGCTAGTCAGGCAATTCAACTCATCAAATTACTTTCATATAATAGGAGGTTAAGAACATCTGTATATGTATATACAGCGGCTCTGCATTCATGCACTAAGTCAGCAAATGCAAATTTCAGCATTCCAGTAGTAATGTTAACTGTTGAACTGCGTGTGCAGGACTAGATTCATAGCTGGTGTAAATAAGTATAATTCCATTGACATCAGTGGAGCTGCACAGGCTTACAGCTGCTGAAGATTGAGTTGGTAGTATTTTCTACTTCTGTAACATGGTTAAATGTGATACATAACTAAGGCAGCAAACATGATCTCTTTTGTGTCAGAACAAGGTGATGGACCAGACAATCTTCCTTAATGCACTTCCTTAATGCTCTCTCCTCTCCATCCCCACAAAAGCTTGTACTATCACTCCTCTATGCAAGCAGGAATTCAGGGCTTCTGCCTCACCTTGTCACTGTGGCTACATGGATCAGAGCAGGACCATCTCTTCACCCTGTTCACAGTCCCATAACATCCCTGTCAGGCAATTTCAGCTGCTGCTTACATGGAAAAGTAAGACTAGGAAAGTATTTTTAGCTATTTATGTTATTAGCCAACTGCAGAAAAGGAGTCAGCTCTACATAACCAGCCAGCTCTTCATGGATCCACCAGCATGTACTCTACAGACCAGGGCTGGATTGGGGGGTCGGGCTTGAGGTGCTGTTTTTGTTAGTGACAAAAGGGAAAAATTTATCGTCTGATAGGACTGGGATAAATCATGCATGCAAATCGTGCATTATAGTTGTGAAGTTGCTACCCATGCAATAAAAAGCAAGATATTAAGGGGGGGTGTCAAAGACACTATTTGCCTCAGGCACCATTTGGTCTAGGGCCAGCCCTGCTACAGCCCACAGTTTGGAAAGTATTCTGAGCATGTTTCACTGAGGCCATTTTCCTTATATAGCCAAAGTATCATCTCAGTAACCTTTTTAGTCTCCTATTGACTTGTCGGAAGCAAAAGTCCTAAGAGTGTACCATGCCTGAGGCTTTTATATAGTTATGCTGTTGATGTCAGATAGCTAGCAATTTTAACTGCAAAAATGTCTGGAGCTAGTAGTCCCTTTCAATGAAAGGTCTGAATCACTGACAAGTTGCTCATCTGTAAATGAGAGGAAAGCTGTTTACCAAAACTTAGGTGCTCCTTCTTACTGCCAGGCTTGCATATAGTGCAGAAACCATTTACAGAAAGAATGGGCAGAGAAGGAGCACAGCGATGCAGAGTCTGAAGTTTTCTCTCTCTTTTCTCTTATTAAAATGTGTATGTTTTGAATTTTTAAGACTGATTATCTCAAGAGAATCCAAAAGTATTGATGTTCAAAAGAAGCAGTGACTGGGAGGTACTTCTGCTCCTAGGGAAGTGACAGTTTGCAATACATACCCATCGTTGTCATGTACTATTACTGGGTTTTTATCAAAATCTTAGGTCTTTTGTAATATTAATGTGAAAATTTTAAAATTTATGATACAAAACAAAAGTAAAGGCACTTGATATGGCATATTCTTACTTGTTGTATAAGACAATGTCTGGCTTCCAAATCCTATCAGATGGAACTCGAATAAACAGAGCACCTCCATATTCCTCTGGATTCCACTTAAGTTTGTAATCACTCCAGATCTAAGTGTGAAAGAAACCAACTGCATTAGAATTAACAAAAGACCCTGCTGAAATTGTGGGCTACTGGCCTTTCTTCCCATTAAAACAAAGCGCTATAATGTCACTTTTATAAAGTTGGTGTTTGTTATTTTGGAAGCTCAACAACTAGATATATCACCTTTTAGGAACATGTTATTTATTTGTATTCATTAGCACCGAGATTGGGAACCCATTGTGCCTGCAGACATATCTTCGCTGCTACACTGATCAACACCCCTTTGTCCCCCCACTTTCTTCCTTATGATTGGCAGGGTATTAACAGGACACTTCACCTTGCATGGTCCCTTGAACTATGTGTTGACTACTTATGCTAAACAATCTGTACCCCCTTGTGTTTAGCTGTGACCATTAAAATGCCATGGTTGTTTTTAAGAGTCAGTGTGCCAACACTGTTGCCTGGGCCAAGCTGCAGTATAGATAATTACATTGGCTCTACATAAAGCCCCCTGAAGTTTCAACTGGGTCAGATATTCTGTGTTCTTTGTGCTGTATTGTGGGGTTGCTGTATGGTGTTAAGCTATTTCCATGTTCCAGCATTTCAGTGGTGGATGAGGTAATTCTTTAATATAGATATGTCTATACAGGTAGTATGTTTGGGATCCTTCTGGATGAAAAATATCTTTAATGGGTCTGTATTTTCAGTTTGGAAAGGTTAATACTGTAGCTGATGACAGTTTTAATTGATTCATCCTGTGCCTAACATATTTCTGAACAGTACAGCCACCTGTAGTTAACACCTTAATTGCTACAGGTTCTTCAGTTTCTCAGGAAGTAGCAATATAATATTCACAGGCGTGCACCGCACATTTCATTAGGGTGTGTACCCAGGGAATTTTATTTTATTTTATTTTGTTTTTAAAGGTGAACATTTATTCAACTTAACTAAACTTAATTTTTTTAAATTAACACCTAAACTTTACTTAATAAATACAAACTTGGGCCTTTACTCTCCGCCATGAAATCTCCCAGGAAAGTGGAATTTGGCGGCAGAGTAGGAGAGTGGGACTCGCAGAGGAGAGTGAAGGCCTTTTACTCTACGCCGCGAGATCTCGCGTTCCCACATGCTGACACAAGATCTCATGGAGTTTTACTCTTCGCCGCGAGTCCTACTCTCCAGCCACGGGACAGACCAAAAAGAGTCATGGGCTGCATCCTTGACACCCCTGCATACACCCCATACGCATGCCTATGGTGGTATTCTACAATTCAGGGCACTTAGAAACCCAAAGGAGGGGCAGAGATTATTCTTAGCAGTCTTCTATATGAGGTGATTGTAGTGCTTTTAACCTTGGATGATAACATTGTACTGGGAATTCTATTCCTAGGTCTGCCATTTACTTACTGTGTGACCTTGTGCTCAGGCAGGATCTGACTGTAGCTCCCACTGAAGTTAGTATCTTCAAAGTCAAGGGACTGTAAGTGAGCCTACCCTCCCCCCAGCCCCCACCCCCCGGGGAGAGGTAAAAAGGGGGTGAGGAAGGATGCTTGTTTTCTCATCTGTCTCTGCTCCTCTCCAAAGGCCAAGCACAATTTGGCCTTGGGTTTGATTCCATATTGGCCTTTAACAGGCATTTGTCCACAGCTCAAAACAATCAGCTGTGGCCCAGTTCACCAAAGACTAGGTTGAAAAGAATTCCAGGTTGGCCTTGCAGAGGCCTTGCAAAGCTAAAGTGTGCTAGCAGACATGCATTGGGGAAACTTGCACAGTATCTGCAGTGTGACTGTCTGTAGCCAGTGTAATTATTCCCTTTTAGGAGCACCACACCCAGCTCTAGAACCTATCTTGGCACTTATTTTTAACCAATGGAGGCATCTTCTGAAGATCTGAACATCTTAAAATCCCATGGTCAATATAGGCATACAGGTCTTACTTACCAAGCCCCTCGCTTTTAAGGGAAATTCTCTTTGGGGACTTCACAAGATGAGCTTCACAGAGTTTCCTAGGTCCCTTGTGCTGCTCTGTGGGTTTTACCATGGGAGGCTCCATAACTATTCAATGCAAATAAATAGCCAACCACTAGATGTCAGCCGTACATTAAAGTTAGTGTAGCCAGCCCAGCTCTCTCTACCAAAGCAGCATGGCACCCTACCATCCACCTCTGATGCTGTGATCTTTCCTTCTCTTAAATGCAAGTCAAATCAATACAAATGCTGGCTTAGAAGACTGTCCCAGTATCTTTGAGCATTAGTTTATTTAGTTTTTTGTTCAGTTATGCTGAGGTATTTTGTTCTTTTTCATGACTGGAAAGACCTTTTATTTACATAATAGTTACCCTTACTTAATAGTAACAGTCTGTATATATGAAAATGTTTAACATTTTCCTCCTCTGTTCCTCCCAAAATATTCCTAGGCCAGTTTATTTAGCTGGTGTTCCTTGCTTTTGACCTAAATATTTCTATTTACAAATCTTTAATGGTAGCAGTTTACATTTACTGTTTGGAAATATGGGGATTCAGGATGACCTAATCGTTGGACTATGGAACTCTAGCATGTGACCTAATGGTTACAGCAAAGAACCACATGTGGTTGAACGGTTAGAGCATGGAGTCAGCAGATCTGGATTCTGTTTATTGGTTTGCCATTGGACCTTGACCAAATCATTTAACCTTTCTGTTCAGTTCACCCAACTATAATACTGAAATATAATGCTTTCGCACTTGTCTACAGTGCTGGGAGATCTCTGGATGAAAAGTCCTATAAACCATAAAGTGCAATGTCACTTTTATGCTAGTTAGATTAATGCTAATACTAATGAACATTATGCATAGCATGGTCAGTAGAACATATTGCTTCTCAAATTGCCTCGGAGGGCACAGCAAGAAAGCTCACATATTGACCTTAAAAGAAAAATTAACTGAGATGATATTATCATTGTTGGGATTATTTTTACTCACATGTTTCAGCCACAAATTGGTCTCCATTATCTGGTTCACTTCATCCTGAAAAACAGCCATATTGAAAAAGGAGTGGGCCTTTCCTCGGCCTAATAATGTAATACTTTCTAAGTTCAGAAAGAAACCTGTACTCACCACCTTCACCAGCTGTGACATGGACACCTCAAACTGAATGATGGCAGGGTCTGACACATTCTCGACTGGTCTGATAAACTGATTGTAGTTGGCAAACAAGGCTGCAAACAGCCTGTGCTCCGCTTCTGAACAACTGCAACCTGGAAAAAGAACAGGTTGGCGTCTGATTTTGAAACAATCCATGAAGATTCATGTGGCCAAATGTTATTTTCTTTGAAAATTAATTAACCAGCCATTAAACCTGCAGGGCTGCTCTGCCCCAGTTTGTTAGAAACACAGGGGCCAGCTGTCTGTACTAAGAGATGACAATGCTGCTTGCATTAATCCATGTTGCCATGTACCTGATTAATTGGTTATGTCTGCACAAGCACTTGGAGAATGGCACAAACCCATTCCAGTGTGAAGTAGGATGTTTTTGGCATTAATTTAAGGTGAAAATAAGAACATAAGAACGGCCATATTGGGGCAGACCAATGGTCTATCTAGCCCAGTATCCTGTGTCTGCCAGTGGCCAATACCAGGTGCTTCACAGGGAATGAACAGAACAGATAATCATCAAGTGATCCATTCCCTATCGCTCAGAGACGAATAAAAAGTAATGGAAGATGGAGATTTTCATGTGTCTCTTTGCAAATGGAGTTTAAAGGATAATTTCCTAAAATCATAGAAACTGGAGCTGAAACAGCCCTTTCTCCTGGCTCACTTAGTCCCTCAGCACTACAAAAAGGTGCTGAGTGGAGTGGAGTCAGAGGGGAAAAAATTCTTACAAACTTAGGCCGATGAGGCTAAAACTACGTTTTCTAACATGACCAGCTCCTGGGAAATCTTACTTTCCCTGGAGGCTGAGGCTCAGGATGGTTACAATGATGTTAACAGCTTGTTCATTATAAACAAAGATACAAAATTGATTCACCATTTCAAAGGGAGTACATTCTATTTGCAGTTGTTCCTTTTTGCTGCTGTTTTTGCTATCTTATGGTTGTAAACTGAAGGGCTCAAAGCACAATTGGGAATCTTCTGTCCCTTAAACTATCCTTCTATTCTCATAGGCAACAGATAAACACTGTGGGAGGCAGACCCTGCCTGGAATTTGGTGGTCTTGTCCTAAGGAAACCCTCTACTGGTCCTTGGATATGATATGCCCAAATCCTTTAAATAAAAAATCAGATCTCATCTCCATTTATGTATAACTTTATATTTCAACATGGCTGGTGAGACAAACTAAAAGTTAGGGCTAAATGCTGCTCTCAGAGACACTTGTGTAAATCTGGAATAGCTACAAAAAGTCTATAGATCTTTTAAAATATGACCACATGTCTGAATATAGATTTACATGCAGTTGCTGTGACATGTTTGGCTTTTCTCCCCCAGTCATCCTAGGTTAGTATTTTCCAGCAAACAGAAGGGAAGCAGAAATATTAATCTGCACAATAACTCATTTGTAATGTTTCACAAACAAAATATCTACCCTCTGACCTATTGTAGAAGTCCTGCTGACATCTAGTCTCAGAGCAGCAAAATGTCTAACCATATACAGTTAAAAACCTCCACTCTCTAGTCACTTTGAAGGCTGTCCTTTTTCCAGTTCACTCAAACCAGCCCACCAGATTAAGGTTCATATTTTCCTATTTGTGGGAAATTAATGTTTTAGCCAGTTTACTTCTTCTAACCATTTAGTAACTTATCACCTATAATTATTAGCAAGTCAAGAGTCCCCTGGATTAAATACACTTGAGTCCTTTATGTAAGAGTGTTTTAAGATTTATATTCAGCCTTTTGCCAGCTCCTTCACAAATCCTGTTGGCCAATTTACATTTCCACAACATGTGAATTAAATCTCTGTGTTTACCACATATTCAGCTTCCATCACATTGTAAACAGTAACTACATGTATATAAATCAATATTTCAACACTCTGGTTAGAGTTGCTGTCACTCCAGAGAACCAGTAATAGCAAGGAGATCTTTGCTCTGCAGAGATAAAATGCACTGTTCAGAGCCACCTTTAAGTCTATCTCAAGTAGCTGTTTGGCATCATTTATTTCTGCTGATGCTTCAGCAGTTTAGAGCACATATCCACTGTGAGCTAAACCATAAAACCATATTGAACACTGGCAACTCTTTGATTAATGTTTAAATGGCTTTGTGGGATCATGGGAACCAACTCTGGCATGCTAAATCAGGGCTGCTATTTGTTACTGCTTCATAAAGACATATTTAAAAACTGTTTAACAAAAGAACCTGGGACTCATGTGAATCCTGCAGCATGCGACGTATTAGTGCTGAAGCTAACTCCAGCCCAGTTAAAAACAATTGTATCAAGCCATCTCCCATCCTCCTTCTACCCCTCCTTTAACAATAAAAAAGCCAAGGACTACTCACCTTTAAAGAAAAAGAAAACCACAGCAGCTAGAAACAGAGTGTGTGTGCTCCCCATGGCGTTATGAATTACTGCTCGTCAACAGAGACTTCTGGAGACAAGCCCAGCTGCTAGGATTGCACTGGCATGGGAAATACAGACCGCTCTAATCTTCTGATGTATAAAATCCTTGTATAAGGCAGACTGCAGGACCCTGAAGAACAGTTCTGCACAGTGGAGATCCCATTAGAAATGCTGTGCTGCTCCCTTTCCAGCTGTCCATATTGTCATAAACAGAGAGTAATGGAAACACAAAATAAATCATAGGCGAAATAGATGTAGTTACTGTAGGCAAGAAGCAATCATCTGGCAACAGGCAAGAGGCCATTAGCAGATGCATAAATGAGCCCAGTAATTGGATAATGCTAAGATTTTTTCCCATCAGCTTCTGTACAGGATATGAATCTATACAGGAACTTTGTGCCAAGCCATTAGAACAGGTTTAATTAATGAAAATCATATAGCTGAACTATGCTAACATGAATATTGACATTAGAGACACTCAAGTGAGCAGTAAACTGAGCCTAAGAGTCCAGAGCTACCAATCATGCACAAGATGGATGAAGAAATATCTATATTGGTCTAACATCTGTTGTTGTGAGAGGCAAGCTTTTGAGGTTACACAGACCCCTTCTTCAGATGCACAGTTAATTAACTGACACAGGTAAAAATTTGTACTTGTGTTTGAGGTTTTGTAGTGAGAAGAGCCCCAAACCTGCAGGCACCTGTGAAAGTGTTTTACGTTACTTCATCCTGATTTTGCATTTCATCTGCTTTAGCTTCACTTTCACCTACTGCCCGGGGGTGCTCTTTGAAGGCAGTAGATTTGCTCCCATACTTTGAAATCAGTGAGACTACTCACAGTAGGAAAGTTAAGTGTATGCATAAATGTTTGCAGGGCGGGGGCCCAGGGATGGACAAAAGGTTGAGTGACCACAGTCTTTGAGGTCAAACTAGTTTGGGTTCAACAGCACTGAAATCTGAGAACACTGCCATCTTGGGTCAGGAAAATCCAAAATTGGAACCAAATTCAAAATGGACAGGAAGGATTCCAGACTGATTCCTCTGAAACCTGACATTTAGGGAGAGGGGTTGGATTTGAGGTTCTGACTAAGGTCCATCTCTAGCAATTTCAAGCAGTGGCTTGAACGCTCACTGGTGCCTCTTCTTTGAATTTAAAAGGAGACTGTTTCAAATTCCTACTGGGCATCAAATGTGTTTGATTTTTTTTTTAATTGCTAGAGTTTTTCTTTGTATGCAGTGTTGTAGCCATGTTGGTACCAGGATATTAGAATAACAAGGTAGTGAGGTAATATCTTTTATTGGATCAACTTCTGTTGATGAAAGGGACAAGCTTTCAAGCTTACACAGAGCTCTTCTTCAGGTCTGAGAAACTAATTCAGAGTGTCACTGCTAAATACAAGATGGAACAGATTGTGTGGCATAAGTAATTACCACATATTTCAATGGCGCATTCAAGGTGAAGTGGTCTGTTTACAGCCCTCCAGGCATAGGGAGGAAACAAAGTGAGGAGAGAAGTAACAGTGAGCATCTGTAGAATGGTAGGGAAGGGCAAGATGGTCTTGTATTGCAGTACAGTGGAATGACACAAGACACCTGGGTCAATTCCCTGCTCTGTCACAGATTAACTGTGTGACCAGGGACAAGCATTCATTTGGACCAGGGACAAACACTCATGTTTTTTGGGGGGCCTTCTCAGGATTTTTTATTTCTTGCGATTAGCACATTTGAGTAGTCTATATACTGATCTCAATTACATTGAAGGCAATGGATGTATTTCATATTTACACATATATCTGAGAACAGAATTTGGCCCAGTAGAATTATACCAGGTTTGTATTTAACCCAGTTGATCTGTGTTAGATTGTATTTCCAGGGTTAATTGAAAAAACTGATAGGCGATAATTTATGGCTGTGTAGAAGGAATTCTTAAAATAACCCAGAAATATAAGGCCAGTGTTTGAGATACCTTAGGCATCTGAAGAAGAGTCCAAAACATATTAGGGACTGTGGACATGTTGGACAGTGGAGGCTCTTCTCAAAGAAATGCTACTTCTCCCCTGAGTACTGTGAAAAATCTATTTGGTGGGTTCTGACAGTTCACCATGGAATGAATCTCACTTTCTATTAATGCAGTTTATGAATAAACATCTGTGAGGCCACCCAGAAGTTCTCCAGCAAAGACCAGGAATATCTTTTTACATGCTTAATATGTCCCTAAAGTAAAACCCAACAACAGAAAAAAAAATCCTTCTAAGCTGTTTTACATACAATATAATGAAACAAAAAAATAGTACACAACCACTTTAAGAACTCTCTTTCCAGGTCACCTTTAACGTATGAGAATTTTGAGTGCTCTGCAAGTAATACACTGATTTCCAGCCAAGATAGTTGGAATACAAATGCTCAGATATGTCTGCGTTAAGAGTTTTGAGGGATTCCTGAAACTGCCCTTTCATTCTATGTGGATGTGAGTAAAGGCTATTTGAAGAGGCAGGATTTCCCAGCGGTTAGGGTCCAGCCTGGGACTCAGGAAACATCTGTTCAATTCCTTTCTGTACCACAGACTTCCACTGTGACCCTGGGCATGTCACCACATGTAGTAAGTCAATTAGGCTGCTTAAAGAAGTGGGGACAGAAAAGACTGCTGTGGTGATGGATGCTGATTAAAGCCACGGAAATTTTGAGGGTGTATCTATACTGTGATAAAAAAGCCACAGCACCAAGTCTCAGAGCCCAGGCCAGTTGACTTGGGCTAGTGTGGCTCAAATTGTGAGCCTAAAAATAACAGTGTAGCAGTTCATGCTTGGGCTAGAGCCCAGGCTTTGAGATCCTCCCCTCTTGCAGGATTCCAGAATCCAGGCCCCAGCTGGAGTCTGAACGTCTACATGGCAATTTTTAGCCCTGCAGCCTGTGCTTTGTGACCCCTAATCCCTTACAGGGCCAGCCTCAGCCATGCTGCAGGTCTTTTATTGTAGTGTAGACATACCCAAGTTACCCTCTTGCTGGTTCACTGCCAAATGTCAAGGAATTATTTTTCTATGCTCTCAGTATGGAGTTTATTTACTCTGATTATCTGTCTCAGAGCATCATTCACTCCATCCCAGATGCACACTCTTCTGATAATTTGTATAATTCTGTTAGGCTGGAGGAAATGGGCTGTATCTCTCTTTGATTTTTTTCAATAGGATCTCAGCCTTTTTGGTCCTACAGCTTTAACTCTTTATGGATCTGTTTGTTTCTCAGTCTTTTTAGGATTTTCTTATGGGGCTTTTCTAACCAACCTCTTTCTTCATTTTCATTAATGAGCAGTTTTTGCACTAGGAAAAAATAAATGATAGCAGCAAGAGATGAGCTAAAGCTTCAAAGCTCAGATCTGAATCCAGACTCCTCCAAAGATCCAGAGGTGTTTTTCTCTAATAGCAACTACAAGCCATTCTAACCTTCAGGTATTTTGCCTTAATTAGGTTTGTTGTTTTTGCAAATTCCTGGTGATATTTGTGTTCAAAAGCAAGATCTTCTTTCTGACTCACCTGATGGAGCTCATGATGATATTGGCTGGATAGAGATAGAATTATTTTCATGGCAACAGATGGTGATGCGACATAAACATGTGATTATGACAATTTCAGGACTATGCAGAAGAAGGGTTTGTGCAGAAAGGAGAGAAACTCATCCAACCATGAATATCTGCAGTAACACAACTGCATGGCATTTGATCTTCATAACAGTGTTTTATAAAAGCGCTTCTTGAAATCAAGTCTTACCCAGGTCAGATTATGAGGCAGGGGAAAAGGGATTTCTCTCCTGCTCCAAACAATATTTGCACTACTCCTGCAACAAACCAACTCTCAGCTGTTGTCCACTGCTCTTGCTTGTTTGCCTTTTGCTACCACAGTTCCAAACAAACTGGGCAGGCACTGTGTCACATGTGTGCAGCACCATCTAAAAATGCAACATGTGAGTTGCTAATAGGGGCCCTTGGACCAGTCCAGGTCAATCCAGGCTGAAGTAGCTCTGAAAAGAAGAGAGAAAACTCTTCCAGTCTCTTGGGCAGGGACTTTCTGCACTGGGAGGGGAGCAATGACTAGCTGAAAATTTTCTGTTGAAACTGTTTTTTTGACAGAATTGACTAAACAAATTTTTTTGAGAGACGTGTCTGCTTTCTGTGTAAAATTTCTCATTGGAAAAATGAAACCTCTCCCCCGAAAGTCAGAGTCCAACCCATAGAGAAGAACAGGAGTGTGAGGCACTACAGTGCCAGTTTGAATAGGATTGTTTCAGTTATCAGTGAAAAAATTTTGATTTTTGATAGTTTGACAACATTTTCCATTAAAAATGTAAATGAAATAATTTTTTATTGACACTTTCCAGAGAGGAAAAAAACCTATTTTCTGACCAGCTCTAATGGGAACAGTTGGTAGCCTTGCCCAACACATTCTTTTATAACACACTGGTTAAACTTTGCCAAACTGTAACAGTTTTGGCTGAAATTTTCTGTGCCATGTGTTGCCATAGGCTGAATTATTTCTGAAAGTTTCAGCAAAAACGGGTCAGCCATTTCTGAGGGAGAGATTAGGGAAAAGTACATTATAAAATAAGTACATGGTACATAGAAGTACATGATAAAATATTCTTGCAGTGGTTTCATTGAGTCTCTCTAATGCCTTCCATATTTTTTGAAGTGGGGATTTGAAATTTGGCCAGGAGGTCATGTGGTGTCAGAGACAGGCCGTGCACTATCCCTGTGAAAAATCCCCCCAAATTTGGCCAAAATTATAAACTTTGGCCAAATTAATAAAATTTGAAATAAAATAAAATAAAATTTGGCCAAATTCCAGCCCTGCAGTTTGCACGTGCTCAGTAGAGACTGTTCGAGTTTGGCAGCTATTTGCTGAAGTTTCTGTCTACAGTGAGCATGCCCCAGCCCAGGGCAAATGGGGGCTGAACAGGCCTTTCCTTTCCCTGCATTGCTAGAGGGGGTAGGGGCTGCTGTGGCACTTGGTGCCAGAACTGAGAGCAGAGAGACCCTCCTGTGCTCTGTGACACGCCCTGTTAACCCCCAGGCGGCATGGAAGGAAAGGAGGCAGCAGCCTGAGGTGAATGTGGAGAGGTAAGGTGGTGTGCGGGGGGGGGGGGTAGGCAGAGACAGGCTTAGGCCGAGCTGGCGCTAGGCATAAAGAGATTTAGCAATTGCTTAGGGACCAGAGTAGTTCAAGGGGGCCCCCTATTAATTATTAGTATGTGTTGTGTGTGGGGGAGGCCAAAATATTCCTGCTTATGGCCTGCACTAGGCTAGCACCGGTACTGGCAGTAGGGGCAATGGGTTAGAGCACATAGAGACTGGCTGTGGGGTGCAGGGGCAGAAGGGCGCAGTACGTAGGCTGTGCAGGGCCTACGAGCTCAGACAGGGAGCATATCAGATAAGGTGCCTGCATAGCCAGTCTGAAGTGTCATGCTGTGTGTCCTGGTGTACGCTGGGGGAGGCTGGAGCTGAATTCTGCAGGAAAGGCTCTCTAGTTTCTGTGCCTCACTAGACGGACTGGAGAGTCTGAGGCAGCTTGCGTGTGGCATCCCTTCTGGTGTTTGTTTTTTATACTAAATTAATTTGATTTTATTCTATTTTTAAGCTGTTGAGGCCAGATCCCTGGGTCCAGTCAAGCTTTGATGGAGCTTCTTCTTCTCTTCTACCCTATTAGGGTAGCTCTCTGTCCCCTTTATGCTGCAAGAGTGGTTCAAAATAGATGGAGTCTGTCCCAGGATCTCCACTGTACGGCAGAATTTTGTACAGAAAAAACTTCACTGCATTAGAGAGGATGTAAAGGGAGAAGTTGAAGGTTTCAGCTACTAGAAAGGGGACAGTTAGGGCTTTTGGCACCCAGGGAAGTGGTTTGTGATTATGGGATTAGCTGAATGGGGTTTTGATAAAATGAATGAAATAATTTGATAGTTAATATTGACATTTATAGTGCCATTGTTAGGTTTCAGCATTAGCCTCTATTGAAATAGTTAGGGGCTGTTGACACTTATTATAGCTTTGATTTGGGTTTTCTGCAGAGCTGGGCATCTGGTTACGCTTGTAAGGTTTTTTCACAACCATGAGGGCTAGAATCACATTTTTATATAAAAGTTTGGACTGTGGAGCACAGCTCTGTGACAAGATGTGAAAATCCTGCACCTACAGAATCAGTCCTGGACTACAAGGAATCCTGCCTTTATTACTGCATGTATGCATTCCCCCCACGTGAAGTAAGCAGGCCTGACCTCAGCTGCCCCCAGGGTCCACAAATTGTCACAGGGATATGGCCGAAACATCTACTGTTGGGAAAACCTGAGGCACTACCACACTCTGAAAAAGAACATTGCAATTCATGCTGGATATTGCCATCTTCTCTTTACTTCTGTACGCCATTCATAGTGGCTTCCTGGAAGTACATTATTTAGTAGGTTGGATGTAGTATGCTAATCGGTTTTGATACAGAAACCAGCCTGGGTAAAACTAATGGTGGTGGGTTTTTTTTAATGTGAATTATCTGCTAGGTTTAAACTTTTATTCCATTAACCTTACTTGGAAACAACAGTTCAGAGTTTCTCCTTTGGAAACACTGATGCTCCTTAGTGATTTGTTTCAGTGGAGTTGCTTACTGGTGCTAAAGTGACTATATATGTTCCTGACAGATGAATCTGAGACTGCTCTAGCACAAAATATGCAGTTCTCCTGCAGCAGGGTATGAGTAACAGCTAATGAAGTCAGTAGGTGATAAATCTTATCCTGTGGTACAAGAAGCGGGCACTCAAATCTCCAGTGCCTAAGACCCTACGACATGTTTATGTACTTTCTCAGCTATTTTCTGAAGATCTCATTGTAAAATATCTTAATCCACACTCATACCCAAAAATAATTTACTCTAATAAAACAGGATGGTTCCCATTTTATCACTTCTCTCCTTTCCATAGGCTGAACTTGCAGTCCAACCTCTTTTCCTTCTTCACATTTACCTCTGCTCCTTATACACTTCCCTGTTTGAGCTTCAGATTCATAGTTCTGTATACCAATTCCCATTTTCTGAGTTATAAAGGCTACTGGAACATTTCAGGAGTAAGGCTATTTAAAGGAGAGTTTTTTACATTTTATTTAGATTTCACCAATGAACAGCATGTATAAATATTTTTATTTATCATATATTGGTTTGGGCTCCTTTGAGGGACCCTTTAGTGGAAGTGGCAAGGTTATAAACTGTCTGTTGGTTACCCCCAAGAGCATAGCTCTGTTCACTATTCACTTGTATCTTGAATATCCTTTTCAAAGCAGTTAAACATTTAATAACTCCATTCAGAAAGTTCTCTATAAACCAAACACAGAGTTTTGATGCATTTTAAGGAAATAAATACTGAAGCAATTTTTTCTCCTGATACAGCAAATGTGCAATGTGAAATGCAAGATCTTATGGAAACACACTGTCTTTCCCAAGGTGGCATAAGTAAATACCATTTTAATGATGATCCTCATGCACTTTGAGGAAAATTGGCAAATTGTAGAAATAAATAAAATTATCTGCACAACCTTTAAACAGATTGAAAAAAGGGCCAATATTTCACCAAAAGTAATTAAATTGAAAAAAGATTGTCTTCTGGAAAATTCCTAACGTCATGAAAACACAGCGGGTCAAATTCTGCTGTCAGTTTCACCAGTGTAAATACAGACGAATTCAGCTGACTTCAATGCCATCACTTTGGATTTATACCAGTGGAACAGGGAGCAGAATCAAGCCCAGTATCTGCGCAAGTATTTTAACAGTTTTAAATGAGGGTTAAGGGCTTGCAGCAGCAGAGTGGTTTTGAAAAAGTGGCTGGAGAAATAATCCAACAGTCCCCAGGACACAAACAAAGATGAATATCCAGAGAAACAGTCTGTCCACTACCATGGCAACATACTTCCAATCTTCAATGACCTGAAAGAAAAATCCAGTGAAAGATGCATAGTAATTTAACATATTCATCTTCGTCTCTTTTGTTGATGCTCAATGTTTGTGGTTTGTATATGAAAATAAGAGGAAACAAATCTTAAGGTTCAGGGTACTGATCACCACAGTGGTCGGGAAGGAGTTTCCTCTCATATACAGACTAGGACAGTTGGTGAAGGGTGCTATAAAATTTTCACCTTGCTCTGAAGCATCTCTTCTACATACATGGTGTTGGACTGCATGGACTTTGAGCATAATCCAGTAAATTCCTGTGTGAGAATTTTAATTTGATGATACTATTAATCTCAATTAATAGGGATGACCATACTTAAGACAATGCTCTTAAGAAAAGAACTATGTAGCTGATCTTGCTTCTCAGTATGAAGGGTTTAATACATGTTAACACTTCTGGTTGTATTCAGATCCCTGTCTAGTATGCGTGAGATCCTGGTCCCACTGAAGTCACAATAAGAGTTGTACCATTTACTTTAATGGGGCCAGGACTTTATCCCTTATCCTTATATTCAGTTCTTACACTACAGTGACTGCAGGCATGCTAGTGAGTTGTAAAGGGGAAGTATTAATCTTTTTTTATCACACAGTTTTTCTTTTATAATTGACTCTAGTTACACATGGGATCTCTTCCTCTTAATTGGGAAGTACTGTAGAGTCATTAACTCCTGCCTTGTACTAGACCATTACATGTTTTCCCTCTCACTGCACACATGTATCTTCCAATGCCGTTAATGGGAGTTACAGGCTTTTGAGAAGAGAATATATTGTCGGTACATGAACAGTGGTTATCGGACTGTGATACTAATGGAAAAAATAGAGATTAGAGTTATGAAGCTAGAAAATAATGGTTTGTAACTAAGCACTTTAGTTAATGTCAGAGGACTTGTGTGCAGGAAGCATTAAATTAAATCTAACTTACAATACCTTAGAAAATTGCTCTTTAGTCTAGGGTGAGGACAGGGATTTTGTAAATCTTTTTATATTCAGTATAAATTCTTTCAAGATTGTCTGTGCTTTTGTAAACACTTTTCCAGCATTGTGAGGCCTGTGGTCACATCAAGTCCATTTCAGTTAGTTTAAGCTTATGGCTATTGTTACAGATTTAGAATCTGCTCTTTCGTATTTCTATTGACCAATAATTAGTCCCTTGAAAATGCAAGAAAGTCACCAGTGTGGCTACACAGGGGACTCCTTCAAGATCAGAAGTTAAAAAGGAGCCAGACTTTCACATTTACTTCACCTGTATATTAAAAGGAGAGGAGGAGGTCAGAGGAGTAATGGAGAACCAAGACTGGATTTGGGGTAGGGGCAGAAGAGGGTCATGTAGGGAATTTTCATGGATAGAGGGGGGTCAGGGTTGAGAAAATTCATGGGTGTTCATCTGAGCCTTCTGAGTATTGCAGAACATTATTCAGTGGATATTTATATGAGTTTTAATGTACTAGCTAGCTAGGTCCTATACTGCTAATATCTGATGGAGAGTCTCCGTTTGCTCAAGTGGAAGAAGCTTCAGCTTTTGCAGTATGAAGATCATGGTTCTATCCACACTCTTGCCAGAAAGTTCTGAATGGCCTTGGTAGGCAGCATAGTGACCACCACGTGTCAACCCACTAAACAGGATATGGAGAGCTAGTTGATAGAGGGCACTTTAATCCGAAATAATACTGTTCCTAGAAGCGGTTTGTGCCAATCTAACTAAATCCATTTCTAAACCCATTTAGTTAAACCAGTGCACACACTTTGTGTAGCCCAGCCCTAAGTAACTTAATTTAGCTGAATCAACCCATGCTCATGGCTGAGTTACCTGCAGTCCCTTCATTATGGACCCAATTATGTGGTATTTCCTCAGATCAGGTATTGAATGTTAACCCTCTTACTGCCACACAGTAGCTGTGGTCTCTATACCCCATTACCTTGCTGATGTGAAAACACAGTTTGTTTAACCTTAATTCATCTCCCTCTCCCTCTGCTCCCAAAGTAATACATGTGTTCTGCTTTTGGGGACTGAAATTCTTGCCTGCCATGCTGCTTTTTAGAATAGTATCAGCTTTGTCAAATTGTTATTAATAGAAAAAGAAACTTATTAATAGTGATTTCCTATGAAAATTATTGTTAGGATCTCTATAAAAAATTAAAACTAAGGAAGACAGTTGGGTTCTTATTTCCCTTCTGAAGAAGGACGCACTTATTTGAGACGTCAAAGGAAAGAAAACTTGAAAAGATGGGAATGATTTCTCCTGTTACTTACACTCTGGTCATTGTCCTCGCTTTTCATGTGGTCTGCTATAAAACTGACTCCATCAATTGCTTCTTGGACTTCTGGAGAAAACTTCATTGACGATCTTAATCTAATATCTTGATGGCCACTGACGTTATCTGGATTTTCAGTAACTTTCAAATTGTATTTTTTAGCAGAGGCTGTGTTTACAAAATAGGTGGAGTTTTTGTATAGGTTGACTGGATCAGTGCATATATTCTCAGATTTATTCTTTCTGCGGTTGCTTAACCTTTGTCTTGCAGAGTTATTCTCTGGGCGTTTCATGAACAGAAAAGTTGGAAGTTTCTCAAGAAAAACCACTTTTACCCATTGGGGCATAGTGTGGGTGCTGGGAGATCTGTGATGGACATTCAATACGCAGACGCTGGTAACTATTGAGAATGTTACTAATACCATTGTAAACATCAGATACTTCCCAATCAGTGGAACATCCAGTGATGTTGGAGGGACAATTTTGGAGATCAGCAATAAGAACACAGTCAAGGCAAGCAATACAGATATACATAAAGTCATCTTTTCACCACAGTCAGAAGGCAAGTAGAACACCAGGATGGCTAATGATGTAATAAGCACACAGGGAATTATAAGATTGATCGTATAAAAAAGAGGCTTCCTTTTAATAATGAAGTCATATGTCAGATCCACATACTTTGGATCTGAGGGGTTTACAGTCTTTCTTCCTGGGAGTGCTACAATATCCCATTCTCCACTTGGTGTAAAGTCATCCATGCTTGCCATGGAAGTTTTAAGTACCATATCAATTTCTGTGTGATCATATGTCCAAGAGCGGAACTTCAGTGTGCAGTTTTGTTGATCAAATGGGAAGTGCTTCACCTCAATCTTGCAGGCACTCTTGTAGATGGCTGGAGGCAACCAGAAAATGCTTCCATTATTCTTTACAATCACATTTGTGTACAGGGAAACTTCATATGTACCATCCGCGCTGAGGAAATGGGAGAAAAAATAAAGAAACCATAAAGACACAAAATATGTGTTCAAACACAGAAAAGGACAAGCTAATATATTCTCAGCCCCCTCTGCTGAATCCAAAAGAGGTTCCACTTCAAAACTTTTGTACCCTTTCAGCTATAAAACTCATTTTTCAGGTATTTATAACTTAACAGTGTAAATTATGTATACATTTTTTCAACCTGGGGATTAACACTTTCTCCAGTTATCAAACTATCATAAATAATAATGATAATGAATGTGCATGTCTATAGCCTGCTTCATCCAGGGATCACAAAGTATATTCTAACCAATTAATTAAGCATTACTACATGAGATGAGAGCAAATATAGTAAAGAGAAATTGTCTGAACTACATTACTTTCTATATTTTTCCTTTCTATTTTATGAACAAAACTAAGGGAAAATATATCACCTTTAGGTTATATATCATCACCAAAAAAAATCAGATAAAATTCACCAAGGATGTAAATAGCTCCATTCATATCAAATGAGTTGCACCTATGAACTGAAGCAGAAATTATGTGCCATAATATTTAGAAATAGGCATAATTAATTATTTGCTGTTAATAAAACATCTTGAAAAGGAAAAGAGCTCTGTAAGTAGTAAGATTTTTCTTCTAAATAAAGTGAGAAACAAATAAACAGGCAAATAAACTGTGTACATCAATACTGTGTTGTGTGTATATAATTTTTTTCTCCGAATCAATTACAATTCAAAGGTACCTGGGTCTGGCAACCCCCAGCCTTGGATGCATTACAACTAGCAGCATAGAAGTGTAAGGCTCTTTAATCCATTGCCAGTCAACATAGAAACTCTTTGACTTATTCTTTTTATCTCTTCATGCTAGCCCTATAAGCCTGGATCTGCAAAGGGACCTAAGTATTGCAACACAGAGCATCACAACGCCTAACTTCTAGGTGTCTAAAAAATCACAGGAACAACACTGTGGCCCACAAAGCCTGAGTTAGGTACCTGGCACCATATACAATCAATGGGGAGAGAAAGGCTCTTTGGAATACAATCCACAAAAGCCACATGCTAGGCGGGAAGCCACCGATACTCGGCACTGCGAGAGTCTGACCAGAGGAGTATGTCCTCAGCCCTGTCCTGCTCACAGAGATAGGCATCTCCCTGGAGCCCAGACTTAAGCACCTATCTGTGCTAATGATCCACGAACTGGGGGGGAGACAAATGTTCTGCCGCCTAAGTTGAGTGCTGGACCCAATCTAGTATGTGCTCAAAGGCCATTGAACTCCACATGAAACAGTGGGAGGGATGGAGGGAAAGGCCCACCCTTATAACCTTTAGCTCAGTGGTTAGGGTAATCATCTGGGATGTGGGAGGCTGCTAGTGCTAGTTCCCCCTCTTCCTGATGAGAAGAGATTTGTACAGGGATCTACAACCTCTCTCCTTGGAGATGCTTTTCTCTGTGCAATATACAATATTATTAATTTAAACGATAGTCTAAGCTTACATTAAGCTTATTTCTTCAAAGGAAAACATTTTGGGATTTTTTTCTTCTTAAGTCAATAGGGTTTTTGTTTCTGTTTAAAATCTTTGCAATTCTTTTTTTGTCAAGACTTACTTATTGTAAAGCACAATGTCTGGCAGCCAGATGTGCTTAGCAGGTATCCTCAGCTTATTTATACCTTCATAGTCAGAGGGTTGCCAAGCCAAACGATAGTCAGTCCATTCCTAGAGGAAGAATTGTATAGTGGTGATGTAAGTTATTTTGTGTCAATAAAGTCATACTGACAACAAGAAAGCAATATGTTGGTAAATTGCAATAGTATCCACCTGGGATGGTTACCTGGTTTAGCCAGACATTTGTGGTCATGATCTGCTCACGTTCATTCTAAAGAAGGAAAAGACATTTATAAAGCTATACTGTACAAAGTTCATCCTATTATTAGGATTTATTCATTAGTCTTTGAGGAATACTTTGGACTCCTGGCTACCTAAAACCATTGCCTATAATGTAAAATCTACCTTTTATAACATTAGGACTATTTCTGTGTCTACCGTATATCACTAAAATGCACAATTGTGACACTACATTAATAATCACATAAAACATGACATGGTACAGTATCTCATGCAATTCTGTAATTCGTTTTAACTAGGACGAACTTGGGCATGTGCAGCTTTAAGAAGTTGTTTTAAAAACCTAATAACAATTAATGGGTAAAGTAATGGTCTTCGGACAATCTTTTTATATTCGTCAGGCCAACAGACTTGTCTTTTTGGCTTAGAGCACTGTTGGGTCTAGAATAGATGGTGGCTCTCATCCACTCTGAACTTTCATGTAGGAGTGTTGGTGAGGAGCTCTCTGACCCACTACTGTTGATTTTTAACAAATCTTGGAACCCTGAGAAAGTTCCAGAGGATTGGAGAAAAGCTAATGCTTTTTGAAACGGATAAATGGGATGACTCGAACAACTGTAGGTCAGTTAGCCTGAAAATGATCCCAGGCAAAATCACAGAAAGGCTGATATAGGACTCAGTTAGTAGAGAATTAAAGAATGGCAGCATAATTAATGTCAATTAATACGATTCTATGGTCTTGTCAAGCAAACTTGGCATCATTTTTTTTTTTTTAATTAGGTTGGTTGAATAAGGTAACTGTTGAGGTAATATACTTAGAATTCTGCAAGGCATTTGACTTATTTCCACGTGTCTTTCTGATAAAAATAAACAGCTACCCTAGCAATATACAAAATCAATGAGGTCCATATTAAATAGATTAAAAACTGGTTAATTGATTGCCAAAACTAATTGTAAATGGGGAATCATCGTTCTGTGGGAATGTTTCTAGTGGGGTCCCACAGAAACACGTTCTTGGCCCTACGTTCAGTATTTTTGTTGATGATTTGGAAGAAAATATAAAATCATTGCAGATAAAACTTATAGGTGATATAAAAATTAGTGGAATGATAAATAATGAGGACAGGGATTCCTGAAGCCACACCAGCTTTGGCATTACCACAAAACTCAGAAAGATCCCAGCAGTAGAACCAAGGCTTATTCTCACTGCTGTTTTCTGTTGATTTAACAATGTGAATAACTCTACCAGTGATCAGCAGCAGCCTTAATGACAGGAATGGTGGGGAAAAAAAATAAGACTGAGAAGAGCAAAGAAGGGTAAAGCAGAGTGACCTTTCTGTGACCGTTACTAATGCCTGAGTGAGGCTGGCAGGAACAGAATACTGTCAAATAGCAGAGACCTCACATATCCTATATGAAAATTGCAAGAAGTATTCACATTCTAAATATATTTATTTTAAAAATCCATCACTCAATTGCAGAGAGTCTAATTTCAAACTGTGGAAGGGGTATTCAAAAGGTAATAAACACCTCGCTCCACTATGCCGGGATATTAGATGTCTTGGGAGACTGCTAATGGGTAATAGACCCTTTCACTTCTGGGTTACTGGTTCAAATGTAGCCCAGGTAAATAATGGCTGAAAGCTGTTAGGACACTGAGTGGTCATCAGATGCGATCTAAAACTACTTATATAAGAATGGCTATGCTGGGTCAGACAAATGGTCCATCTAGCTCAGTATCCTCTCTCTGACAGTGACCAGTGCCAAATGTTTCAGAGGGAATGAATAGCACAGGGCAATTTAGAGTGATCCATCTGCTGTCATCCAGTCCCAGCTTCTGGCAGCATATGGGGTTGAATCCCTGACCATCTTAGCTAATAGCTATTGATGGACCAATTCTCTATTAACATATCTAATTCTTTTTTGAACCCAGTTATACTTTTGGCCTTCACAACATCCCTGGGCAATGAGTTCCACAGGTTGTGTGCATTGTGTGAAGAACAATTTTCTTTTGTTTGTTTTAAACCGTCTTGTCTATTATTTTATCAGGTGGCCTCTAGTTGTTGTGTTATGTGAAAGGGGTAATAACACTTCCCTATTCATTTTCTCTATGTCATTCATGATTTTTATCATATCCCCCTTTAGTTGTTTCTTTTCTAAGATGAACAGTCCCAGCCTTTTTAATCTCTCCTCATATGGAAGCTGTTCCACAGCCTTAATTATTTCTGATGTCCTCTGTACTTTTTCCAAATCTCTCTATATTTTTAGAGATGGGGCGACCAGAATTGCATAAAGTATTCAAGTGAGTGCATATCAGAGATTTATATAGTGGCATTATGATATTTCCTGTTTTATTATCTATCCCTTTCCTAATGGTTCTTAACATTATTAGCTTTTTTGACTGCTGCAGCACATTTAGTGGAAGTTTTCAGAGAACTAGACATGATGACTCCAAGATCCCTTTCTTGAGTGGTAACAGCTAAATTAGATCCCATCATTTTGTATGTATAGTTCGGATTATTTTTTCCAATATGCCTTACTTTGCATTTATCAACACTGAATTTCATCTTTTTTTTGTGCAGTTTAGTGAGATCCCTTTGTAACTCCTCACAGTCTGCTTTGGACTTAACTGACAAGTAATTTTGTATTGTCTGCAAATTTTGTCACTTCTTGTTCATTCCCTTTTCCAGATCACCTATGCATATGTTGAAAAGCACAGGTCTCAGTACAGATCCTTGGGGGATCTGGCTTTTTAAATATTTCCTTTGTGAGAACTGACCATTTATTCCTACCCTTTGTTTCCTGTCTTTTAACCAGTTATTGATCCATGAAAGGACCTTCATTCTTATTCCATGACTGCTTAGTTTGCTTAGGAACCTTTGGTGAGGGACCTTGTTGAAGGCTTCCTGAAAATCCAAGTACACTATCTAGATTGGATCACTCTTGCTACACGCTTGTTGACTTCCCCAAAGAATTCTCATAGATTGGTGAGGCACAATTTCCATTTACAAAAGTCATGTTGACTCATCTCCAAAATATCATATTTATCTGTGCATGTGATAATTTTGTTCTTTATTCCAGTTTCAAACAATTTGCCTGTTACTGTAGTTAGGCTTACTAGCCTGTAATTGCCAGGATCGCCTATGGAGCCTTTTTTAAAAAAAGGTGTTACATTAGCTAGCCTCCATTCACCCGGTATGGAGACTGATTTAAGCAATAGGTTACATACTACAGTGAGTAGTTCTGTGATTTCATATATGAGGTCCTTTAGAACTCTTGGATGAACACCATCTGGTTCTAGTGACTTATTACTGTTTAATTTATCAGTTTGTTCCAAAACTACTTTTATTCACACCTCAATTTGGTACAGTTCCTCAAATTTGTCACCTAAAAAGAATGGCTGGAGTGTGAGGCTCTCCCCCATAGCCTCTCCAGTGAAGCCGCACAGGTCTCAGTCCAGTTCCTGATGGACACATCACAAAAAGCCAACATAACCAGCACTAATGTGCAACCTGGTAGGAAGTCTCAACAAGATGTCAAAAATTTAATGGATATGAAGACCTATCTGGTTTCTCGTGTATAGAAGTGGTTCCTCTAGCTGTGGGATGTGGCTCATTAGTGGAAGCCTCCCCTGCTGCTTCTTATACTCCACATTCTGTGAATAAACAGAGGTCTCCTCAATCCTACACCTTTCTCCAGCACTAAATCTCTAGAAATAGGTGAGTCTCCTTTAAATATTGCTACCTGGGAACTAAATTGATCAAACTGCATTGACTCTTTTTCTTGTTAGTTGGCTTTAAACACAGAGGTCCTCTAACTTAAGTAGCTTGGCAGCCCCGATAAAAACAATTTGGGTGGAAGATAAGGACAAAAAGGTAATCAAGCTGTCCTTAGATGTTGCTGCAGACTTGCAGGGGACAGGCAGAAAGTGAAGCTGGAGTGGCTTTTCAGGTAAGAGATGCCAGAGAAAAGACCAAAAATACAAAGATAAACTAAATCATTTAAGACTCAGTACTGTCCTTTAGCAATATTGCTAACTGCTTTTAATTTCCCAGCCATTGTCCTGGGTTAGCCTTGTCTCACTAATCCCAATGTCCTTATCTGTAGAAATCGAGTTTCTGTCTTCAAATTAACAATGTTATGTAAATTCATAGAGTATGTACAAGGAATAGCTAGATCATTATTTGTTTTTATTTTCTTTCTTGATCTTCCCTTTATCTTATTTATTCTGCTTGGGAGTCAGTTGGACTTAATAAATCCATCCCTTCCCTCATTATTTGTCTGAGTTGATACCACACAAGTTGGTCTGTGGCACACTCACTCTCTCATTTTAAGGAAGGTTTATCATAAGGATGCTCTAGATTAAATCATGTGAGGGTCTGAATCCTGGAAGTACTTTCATGATAAGAAGCAGGGTGTGTAGGGTTATTGCAATACTGTAACAATGTGAGTGGAGGCTATGTATGAGCAATACGAAATCTCAGGCTCCCTGCACTCTGCTCTCTGAGGGTATGTCTACAGTGCAAATTAAGGTATAAATAAGGAGTAGGTAGGCATGCCCAAGATACATTTAATCTTGATAGCCTGGGTAACGAGGGCAGTGAAGACTTGGTGACATGGGCTAGCCATTTCAGTACATGCCCACCTCTGACCCTAGGTATGTGCTCAGGGTCTTAGCCTGTGCTGGGGTCCATGCCACCGTGTCTTCACTACTCTTGGTACCCATGATAGTTAAATTAGAGCCAGAGCAGGTAAACCTACCTGCGCTACAATTGCCCCTTAATTTATGGTATAGTTGTACCCTAAAACCATGTCTACACTAGGAAAAGGGTGTTTTTTTAAACATGTTAACTAATGTGTTAAGATCTTAGTGTAGACAAGACTATTTAACTATAGATTTAACTTGTGAAGTGGTCGAGGCACATTCTAGGATTCCTCCAGTTAACAGCTATTGAAACTACAACTTACCTTCTCTGTCCTAAGATCTTAATGTGTTATATAAGGTGTTAAAAACACCTCCTTTTCTAGTGTGGATATGGCACAAGAGTTAGTCTGCATTAGTGTTTTTTAAGGTTGATTGGTTTGTTAGCTAATATGTTTATACGTTTGGGTCTGGGTACTCCATAAATGCTTGTGGTTTACCTTATGGGGAGCTCTAGAAATAAATGTCTGTGGACTGTTCAGGCTAGCTAATTTTATCTATCTGAACATTTACACCATGCTCATCACCACAGTGTCTGATAAAAGCACAACACACTGCTTCACTCCTACACAGACCTAGAGCATGGCTTTGTTTCATTTGCATCTGGCAGTTCAGCTACTTTGGGTGGAAGGGAGAACCAGATTGGTCTTAAAACAATAGTGACATCAGAGTGACTGGGGAGAGGGGAGTGCATAAGTTGTTCCATAAATTCGTGTGTCTTTATATAAGCTGCAGAGGCAGTTGCTGAGAGCCTCTGCAGCAGTAGAGCAGGGTGTGTCAAGAAGGTGGAAGCCTGCATCTAGGCTAAATATTGCTAAGTGTAAGCACTTTGGCAAATTTAGAGTGGATAGCCTACTGCATGAAAGACAAGGAAGAGCCTTTGGATAGGGTTCCTTCCACACTTGGAGTTCTATCATTAGCAATATAGTATGTATAAGCTTTATGGTTTGGAGTTTCCCTCCCTTTCTGTGAGCAGAAGTGGGCGTGTTTCTGGCACAGTTAGGATGGTAGGGAGGGGGCAGTGCTCTGCTATACATATCTTCCTTCTGTTGGAGTGTGTGGAAGTCTCCCTGCAGCAGCTGTGCATAGGGGGGCCTCTAAAGACGGGAGGGCAAAGATCCTGGAGGATTTCTGCTAGGAAATTCCTGCCGGTGGATCGAATACTCATAAAAAGTACCTTTTACTCCCTTAGGAGGTGTCTATTCCTGTAGAAGAAGTGGTGGGAGTTGAGCAAATGGCAGTGGTGTTTCTAATCAGTTCTTGCTGCTATGTGGGATGGAGGCCTTGAAGTGACACTGGAGGAGCTGGTTAACTTATATGATGGTCTGGGATCTGTGCACTTACTATTTACCCTATTGCTGCTGGGTTCTGTGGGGTTTGCAGACCAGGCTTCCCTCTACTCTGAGTCTGCAGCCTTTATTCTTTGTGGGAGACCATGGGGACACTCTGGAAGGAAAATATCTCCAATAAAATCTCCCAACAGAGGGGAACACTGGAGCTACAGTCCCTTTTTTTTAAATTAGAATATGTGTTGGGTAAGTAATTCCATATATTCATCAAGTGCATCAATTCATGCAGCTTCTTGTCCCTTCCAACAGTGTCTTTCCTTTTCCTCTCTTATATCAAAATTAGAAATACAGAGCACTTTCCAACTTCAGAGCACTTTATAATTAGTCACTAGTTCATCATTACAAAAACCTCAGCATGTTTCACTCCTATACCCGTTTTACAGTTCAGGGATCTGAGGCAGAGTTGAAGGCCCTCATTCAAGAATTCATCCCTATTTATGGGCCAGGTGCTGTTCCCACTGCAGTCAATAACAAAACCTCCATTGCCTTTATTGGTGGAGCATCCGGTCCTAGAATAGCTCTTAGGTACTGTGACGGGGTGTACAAACCCCATGCTGGACAACAAGGGGTTCAGGAACTACATTGGGCCCAGCCAATCCTGCCCCACTACACTTGTAGGAAATGCCCCAATTGGAGGAGGAATAAAAAGGCAAGGAAACAGCTCATTTGGGGGTGGACCAGGGAAGAGAGCAGACCTACAACTCCAGCAAAGGAGAGTGGAGGGAAGGTAGAAATCTGTCCCTAAGACAACTGCCCAAATGTCCCTCTGTAAGAGCAGGGAGGACCTGCCACAGAGACAGCTGAACAGGGAAGCACTCTCTTCTCCCTCTCATGTGAACTCTGGACTTTGGTAATCCCCAATATTTTTTTTTTTTGGACTACCCCAACAGGGGAAAGCCCTTGGACTGAGCTGGCCAAGGAGGGTGAGCCATGCCATGGGAGGAGGCAGTTGCTGCCTAAAGCTGGGTCTACATTGATGGCGGCAAATTTGCCACCATCACATCGATTGCTCTGGATTGACTGAGCGGTCTGTATAGATGTGCTCAGTCGATCCAGGAAGAGACGCAGGAAAACCACCCTCGTAAGCGAAGTAGCCTGCGTCGAAGGGA
Source organism: Mesoclemmys tuberculata (assembly GCA_007922155.1). Classification (NCBI taxonomy): domain Eukaryota; kingdom Metazoa; phylum Chordata; order Testudines; family Chelidae; genus Mesoclemmys; species Mesoclemmys tuberculata. Next base: position 6,222,974 of record ML675621.1, read on the forward strand.
GCGCTGTTCCCTTCGACGCAGCGCAGTGTGGACGTCGCACGGAGAAGACATTGCAAAGTCGACGGGAGATACGCAAGTGATTTACGTCACTTGCATATCTCCTGTCGACTGCCGCCAAATCACCAAGGTAAGTGTAGACCAGGCCTAAGAAAGAGAATTACCATGCTGCACGCCGCCACCAGAAGATGCCTTGTGATGAGCGGGCACCCTTCATACTGCCTTAACTCAGACACTGACTTTGGGACAATCATGGGGGGGAGATAGGAAGTGGCCAGGGAGGGCAGGCTTAAGCAGCCTTTGCTATCAGATCACTGATAGCTCTCAAAGGGCCCTTGGTCAGAGCCCGGTGGAGTGAGAGGACCTGGGTTCCCCTACCAACAACCCCCCTGCAAGTCATGGACCTTATCCCTGACCATTAGGTGATGCTGCCCAACCAACCAACCCCAGGTGAGGACCATCACAGGCATGTATTTAATTTTAAGAACGTGCTTGATCCCCATTGAAGTCAATAGGACTGAAGCTCATGCAAAAATTAAGCATAAATCTAAATGCTGTCTTAAATAGGGATTGCTTAAGTGCTTTTCTAAGCGTTTTAGCCTTTACCTCACAGAGATTCAGAGCTCTTGGACAGAAGTTCCTGGCTCTCACTGCTGTGTTCAGCCCATTAAACCACATTTCTTCACTGTACACAGCAACAGGTAATTTATTATTATACACGTTATGGAGAAGATCCTCATCTGATGTAAACTGGTGTAGCTCGAAGATGATGGAAGTATGCCAGAATGTGTCAGCTAAGGATCTACCTCTGTATTTTTCAGTTCTTTATAATTTAGCAATAAACAGATGTCCTTTTGTTTGAATAAAGGTTATACTTATGCTGAATATTGCCTGATGGACAAATACATTTGTTTTCTTATCTATGTGCCCTGGTCACTTACAATTATATAAATCATATAATAATAGAGAGACAGTCATGTACTGTCATGTACATGTATCAATGACAGAGTGCTCTACTTCAAAGTTCTGTACAAATAGAAATGAATGAAAAGGCACGTTTTATTCAAACTTACCACACTGATTAGCTGTGCCAGGGAAACCTGCAGTTCTATAGATACCAACTGTGAGGAGTTGACAGCAGGGCGAATTAACTTATTATACCTGGCAGGGCTCAGGAGATGGTTCATTAGCTTCTCCTCAGCATCTGCTGCGTTGCTTCCTGTAACATAGCACAGAACAGGATCCCACAATGAAAAAGAGATTGTGTTATGCAGAGGGCATTGCAGCACAGACTCCCCATCCATCAGCTCATCCAACTGAAATAAGAAAGGCTTTAGATTTTTGAAAGACCCTAACTGAATGTGAAACAGAAAGCTCTGGTTTTATTATGAAAGCTCTTTGGGACAAATTCTGCTCTCTTGAAGTCAACTTTATTGGACAAGACATAAATCAAGGCAGAATTTAGCCCTTTACTTTTCATGTTAAAACTAGAAACTTCCTTCATCCGTGTAGTACCAAAACCAATAGGCACTCTCTCTGTGGTATGGTGTGAAATAGAAATTGGAAGCTAGCAGCCCTTTTTCATGTTTTAGGATGAGATTTTTCAAGAGACAGTTGCCCAACTCCCATTTGTACCTTTGACAATCTCTCCTTTAACTGTCCTAGCAGATGAAGGTGGAATCCCAGGCACATATGTGGTAGGAAAAGAGTCTGATATATGTAGGGAAGGGCTAGGGATAAACTGTAAAATCCTTTTTAAACAATTAAAGAGCACAATATATTGCTGGTTCTAGACTGTTTTGCTAGAGTATAGCAAAACCCAAAGCATTATTCTAGATTCGGGCCTTCTGACACTTGGAAACAAAAACTGAGTTATAGAGTAGTCATCATAATGTTTAAAATTCTAGGCGACCAAGGATTTAAGTGACTACAAAATATAACATCTGAGGGATTCCAGGTTATCAAGCAACCCAGAACATTTTCCATTAGTTGAAGTAATCTATTGTGCAACTCCAGAGATAATTAAATCTGTTAGGCTCTTGCTTGGGTTCTCCAAGCTCCCAGTATTGTCCTCTGCAAACTTCTGTTGATAATAGATTAATAGATTAAGGGGTGAATTTTGCTCCGAGTTACACAAGTGTAAATCTGGAAAAACTCAATTGACTTCAGTGGTGTAACAATGAGTAGAATTTGGGCCTAAATGATCAGTACTTTTGCTGTTAAAGACCCAACAGCTTCCCATAGAGATACACATCCTCCATAGGAAGTAGGCAATTCATATAAGGACTAGATTTTTTCCTAGTTACACAATGGTAAATGCAAAGTAACTCTGTTGAACTAGTGTGACTCCACTGATGGAAATAGATGGAGTGAATCCTGATTTACACTGGTGTGAATGGGATGAGATTTGGTCCAGGGAATAGAAATATCAGTAATTTAAATATCTTCTCCCCTTCCAAATAAACAAGTAATTCCCCCAAAAATCTGGAGGGGAGAGGTAGGTATTCTGACCCCAGGTAATATTTCCTTCACTTACACCTTCTTTGCCCGCATTCCCAATATTCCTAAAACATAGCCACTGCAAAGCAGTTATGTGCAGTAAAAACCATTCAGCATTACAAATATTTCACATTTGAAGTACATTAGGGTAGCACGTGCAGTACACTCTAGCATTTCAGTAAGATCTAGTGAGGACCAGACATCAGAAAGTTTGTATCAGATAATCCTCTAAGTGGCTGAGTGCATAGCTGAAGAGCTACTTAGTTTGACCATGAATTGGGCTAAAATCTCTTGGGAACTGGTTTTGTCTTGAGACTCCTGGTACTTTTGGATTCCACCCAGGATAGAAATGCTACAAGAGGAGCCTCTCTGTATTTCTGCTTCTGATTTAAACAGAGGTGAGAGGCATGGCAAAATGTAGGGCATAGTCTCAGAGCAGGATCTGCTCAAGCTTTGAGGAAAGGGTGAGGTGAATATTAACATTGTTCATTCCCTTAAGAATCAGCATCTAGCAAGGCATTGATAGCATAGCAGATTTATACAATGCATGACAGAAATGTACACCATCTACCTCTGTAAATACATCTACAATGCACACTCACTAACTTAGCCTCGCACCTTTAATTACTTTACTGATGTTTCCATGGGTGAAGATAAAATGTAGAACAGTGTTCAGTGCCTGTGTTAAAAGATGAAGCTAAGCAAAATGCCAAGTATTAACTTTGCATATTTTCTACTGTGAAGAGAGAGAGATTAATGAAATTTTACAAGAGGAAAAATTGCAGAAATGTCAACATTCTGTGCTCACAACTTTCTTTTTGACAGTAAAAAAAATTATTCGGATCCAACCTGATTGGCATGGACCAAGGAGGAAAAATTTCTGGTAAGTCATGGATCTGCTCATTGACTGCATTCAATGGCGTTGCCAGCAACAAGGTGTTTCATACAGGTGCTATGTTTTTCATTTTCTAAAAATTCTAGTGAAAAGTTGGTTTCTTCAGCAAGTAGGATTTTTTTCAAAGAGCTCTAAGAAAAAGAAATTATGCCTCCTTTCATGATTTATGAAGCCTCTGGTGATTTTAAGGTGTAATAGCAGAAAAAAGAGGGTGCCAAATTATGTTGACATTTACATTGCTGCAACCACACTGAAGACAATGGAGATGTACCATTGTAAATGGGAAGACAGTATGGCTCAAGGGACACGTGCACCTAAATTAGGGCTCCCAGTTCATACATGGGCCCTCAACTTGACGTAATAGTCATTTCCACTGGGTGATGGGGCATTCAAGAGCCAACTTGAGTATCTATATGCAGTGTGTTGACAATGTGGAAATTTTATTAATCTTTATATCGGGCTCACAATATGCCTGAATTGGGAATGCCGTATAAGCACACTTTTGAACACTTCCATCTGGATAGGAGAGCCACCTTAGACCTGAATTCAAGGCAAATGCAATATTCTTCAGGGGACTGTCAAGATCATTGAAAGAAAGTGGAGATTCTCCCCTCCTTTAGAAAAAGCTCTGCTTGTCATTTAACATCTTGCTTACTTCTTGAACTAAAAATGCCTAGTCACTTTAAGATGATGTCTGTTTCAATGACTGCTCAGTGTAGGTTCTGTAGCTTTCCAGCTGTGAAAATACTGTCCTTTTTTGCAGAAAATCCCATAGCAAGAGACAACCATGTGATCAGCTACCAAATGTGATCAAAATAATTCAGACTGATTTGTTTAGGTCAAGAACTTCCAGACAAGCAGCAGCCAGGTAGGAAAAGAATTTTATTTACTATTCAGTTAATTACTCTATATGTCATGGTATCCATTTCTACAGAAATATACTTATATTATACAACAGTCATTCAGAATGTTTCACAAAACCTCATAATCTAATGCAGACAGTAAAAAGCTGAGCTAGCAGTTCATTCCTGTCCCTTTAGTCTTAGTCACAGCAGCAACAGCATCAAATGCCAGCCCTCTACTATTCCGCCAAAATGGAAAATTGAAAAGATACATCAAAATCATTAGCATGCTGCTCTTTCATCCATTGCTCCAGTGCATGCTGGGCTGCCTTCCAGTGGACAGGGAAAGGAGTGCAGTGTTCTTGTCTAGAAGAGCCTTGCTGTTCCACAGCTGTTCTTATGCCTCTCTTTCTTTCACAGAGGACAAGGAACTCGGATTGTGATGTTCAATAGGACAGCCATTTTTTCTTGTTCATTACTGTTAATGAACTATTATATCTATCATCACCTCTTTGGCAACAGACAACCACAAATCCCTCCTTTCTTCTTGTGGAAATGTTTGGCCAGTACCACTGGTGATTCTCTTCCCTGGGACTGGGATACATACTCTGGCAATGGATTGCTGTCTTGGGTAGACACAAAATGGTAAAGTTAATGTTGAAGATGATCATACATTGGCTTTCTACAGCACATTTCAGTTGCGTGAAACTTTCATTGATTTCAAGAAGAATGTTACCAAAATCACACACACAAGATCACAGAGTGAGTCAGTAAAGAATAGAAGCCAGCAGACTAGCTGGAATAGAATGCAGGATCCTTGACACTCATTCCACACACTACTTCCCATGTCAACACTAACCCTTAGCTCATGTTCCAGTCTGGGGAACTGTATAGAAAAGTATAATTTTCTTCTCATTTTGAGTGACAGAAAGTTTGTTCGGTTTGCCTCCTTTTCTCATTATTAATAGCTGCCTGTCCCTAGCTGCTCATATTCACAAAGCCCCGCAGTAAAAAATTCCATCAAGTTTATTGTACTGTGATTACGTCACTGTTGGGGTGTTTTCAGGGCTATTTTTCTGTTCTTCAGTTGTCTTGGTGTGTTTTCTAATATGTTATGGACATAAAAGGCCAGATTCTGGACTGCAATCAGGTCCCTTTGCTCCTCTGACACTACAAGAGAGGTGTAAAGCTGCACTAAACTGGCAGATGAAATTCCTCTGAAATGGAGATCTCAGCTGGTGCAGAGTTGGTGTAACTGCCTTTAAATCAGCCCCACCAGACGGCCAACTGGTATATGGAGTGGCCTGAAAATGTGTGGCTGTTGTGCCGATTCTCCAGTGATCCCAAGCCAGTGTAATGTAGACTTCCCTAAGCTACACCAGGGCCAGACTGGTCCCTGGCAGCCCCAACAATAGGTATGACAAAGGTGACTTTAAGCCACCTTCTTTCCCCCTCTCCATCCTCAACTCTGGAGTAGCTGAGGATCTAACCCAAAGAATATAGCATACTCCACTGTCTTATGTCTAGAACTGCCACTAGGTTTTGTAATGAGACAGAAAACCAGCTGTGTTACTAAAAGTTCGGAAAGGGAAGCTCTTTCAGTGACACCATTCAGATGTTTCCACCCTGAGACTAGGGTGACCAGATGTCCCGATTTTATAGGAACAGTCCCGATATTCGGGGCTTTTTCTTATATAGGCACATATTACCTACCACCCCCTGTCCTGATTTTTCAAATTTGCTATCTGGTCGCCCTACCTGAGACTCATTTGAGTCACAAAGCAATTAGCTAGCTTTCCTTTTTTATATTCTATGAAATTGCTGACATTCAGTTTGAGATATCAATAGGATTTAAGCACCTGTTTAAAGTTAAGCATGCGTTCTAGAGTTTTGTTGAATCAGCATTTTGATCTTGACCGACAGCACTCCAGGGCCTTTCTTAAGCAGGCTGTCAATTGTGCGGCAGATACGTGGTAGGAGAAGATTGCCACATTTATTTTCAACTGTCACAGCTTGAATCCAGAGCTTCATTCCTGAAATACCTAACCTATCCACCCTAACAGTGTGTATTGGCATCAGCCATAAAGATTGTAGCTTTTGGTCCATCAGAGGCAGCAAGGATAGTTTATAGTGAGGCTGTTCTATCTATTATTTCTTATGAATCCAAGCAACTTTAATATGTTACAGTGGAGGCTGTTTCTGTGCCAGGTGACCTTCTCCCACTGACTTCAGTGGTTCAGGATTGCATTAGAAATACTGTACAAAGTGCCTGTATCATGTTGCGTCTTGTGTTATTTTCTCAAGAAAAAGAGCTCTTACGTCCACATTAGAAATCAGTATTCAGATATAACACCTCCCGATCACAGCCTTCTCCAAAGCCTTTCTGTGAGCACTGATTTTAGACAATCTTCAGTTAGAATATCTTGAAACCTGTGTGGGGTTTTTCCCCCTCCCATGTGGGGTGGGGGGGAGGGGGAGTTTGACTTAATAATTGTTCTTATGGGAATGGAATGAACCACCAGAAAAAATAAGATAACTCTAGCTCTGCACATCGGAACAGACTCCATGAAAATGTTCCAAGCCATTTTAAAAGTTTTTCAGACCAATGCTTCTGGATGGTTTTTGTTTTGTTTTGTTTTTATTCAAACTTACTTCTCCTCCATAATATTAATTATAAAAACCATAGTACCAGGTGAGATTTTACTACCATATTTATATTAGCTGTGGCATTTCCAAATCCAATCTGTCTCATCAAAGGCCTAACAAGAGAGAACTGTGCTGATCCATATTGAATACTGGGCTTGCTTTCTTTTCTTTTCTATCTTCTCACTAACATAGAGTGTAAGTATCTATATAGTAAAGAAAGTAAGACCCAGACCCAGACTGATTAATTTTAATTGTGTGTTTATTGGAGGTGATGTCTTCAGGTGATTGAAAAGAGAATCTTTGTTAAACACAAAGATAATGTTTTAAAATCAGCAAGGTAACTAGATGTACAAATAGCCTCTGCAACAGACACAGTTTTCTAGCTTCTTTGCGTAAGAAAGCCAGATAGAAATGGACCGTAGTTTGGTATGTCGAGATGAGTGACCCCTGCTAATGAACTGCAGTGCATATATCTTCAAATTTGAATTTCTTACTTCACTATATGTGGGTTCACACCATTAGCAAATGAGTTTACTCCCTGCAATATCTGCTCAAATGGCCAATGGTAACTGAATACTGCAGAATATTTGCAGAAATCGAATTTTGAATTTGTGTTCATGAGTATTTGCCTGTGGAAATTTGATTCTAAACCTCATTTGCATCCAGTTAGGAAACCAAAACAGACCATGGGACTTATGTGTCCAATCAGAACAGCTCGTATTTGGAATATCGAATATTTGCAATAAATTGTTCATAAATGAGTTACAGACTAAGAATTATTTTCAGAAATTCTTATGCAAATATTTTCAAATAATGAGTACATTTAAGAAACTGCCATCTGCTCTTGGGCAAGTCACAAGCAAGAGAAAGAGGAATATATAATTCTTATGAACTATTCCTTCATGTCTAGCTTTAAATGACAATTCATCATAATTTAGATACATAGATAGGATGCCACTAGATGTCACCAGTGCATTGGCTGAAAGATTCCAGGATCAAACTATGTCTGCAACTACCATCTAAACTTTTTGTGTGTGTGTGTGTGTGTGTGTGTGTGGTTTTTTTTTTTCTTCCAAATAGCAGTAATCACAAAAACATTGCATTTATATGGAGTAGACTGATGCTTTTGGACAAATGAGTGTAAAAAGAATAATCAAACAGCTGTAAATTGGGAAGTGGACATATGATTTCACATATTGAAAACAGAAATGGATAAAACAGCAAGGGCCAGATCCTCAGCAGGTGTAAATTGTCATAGCAGCAGTGGACAGAACAATCCCCCCCCTCCCTCCCAAAACTGGTATGTAATTTACAGGATACCTTTCAACTGTAAGATTGTTTCCACAGTTCATGTGCTATCACAAACTCCTTCCATGGTATTTTGAGTTTCATACTAAAAGAAACAAAATCATGTTTTATTAAAGCACCAGTGCAAAGTTTCTCTTTTACACAATCTAATAATTAATAATATAAGATGAGACTGAAATAGATACTCACCACCTTCAACAGCTAGTCACTTTGAGAGCATGACAACAAACATGTCGGATTGATTTCCACAGAAAGAAGTAAGGAGTAAAGTTGGCAAGTACAGCTGAGTGCCCTGTGATCATCTTCTAAACTGCAAACATATATCACATTTCCTTTGTCTTCCTGACTTTTAAGATATTTTAACAAATGTTGAGTCATGTTTAGAAATGGCATGTTGTTCCATACGTAGAGTAACTTCTTTGTTTTTCTTCTTTCTTCCCCCTACAAAATGATTTTATCGACCCTGGGAACATGCCAGATTCTCTCCTGCTATCAGGGAAGAGAAATAAGAATGTTCCATTGTCTCCTCTTACATTATTTGCTGACATTGTTATAACTTCTCAAAATACTCTATGTAAAATTATTTATTTATGTAAAATCCATTGCCATTACAAAATGCTGCACTATAATGGGGTATAGTATTAATGCTGGTTGTTCCAATACAAGTAGCATCTAATGGAGCCTCATTTAAAGTTTGTTTTAATTTCCAATAAAAAATTAATGCAAAGCAATAGCAAATATTTACAGGGATTAAAGCTTATCTTCCTAATGTTCTTTTTTTAATCTAAACTAGGCCTCACTTTTAAAATATTATGGTTTAAAACAGATTTTTTTAAAGTTAAATTAATGAGTAAACTAAGAAAATATTGGGTGCAGAAATAATAATGATGGTAAGGGAAAGTTAGTCATTTGGGAAGGAGGCTTTAATATCTACCACCAGTAAAGTAATGCTTTTGCCTGATTATTGCAAATGTCTGTGTGTTGGCTAAATTCTGTATATAAAAATGTTCTTAATATATGCATGAATACTTTCAATTAAGTTTAAGTATGTAAATATATGTTAAACAATATTTACACAATACACAAATCAGAAAGCATAGGCAATATTTGATTTGTAGTTGTAGAATCAGATATGAGATCTTTGTCAGACATTATCTGAAGCCACACTTGTCTCCTTACTATTCAGTGACTCTAAACACAGCCTCATCACTATCACATATGATCCAGGCAGGATCTTCAGTGACCATCCTTTCCTGCTGACTGGCTTTTATTGGATTATGTTAAATCCAAGTTATCATTGCTACAACCTGGTTTCATTAATATCACACAAGATAAAAACAGCACTAAAATAACAGATTTCATGCATCTTTTTCAAGACTGTAAACTATCCTCCTGGAAGTTAGACATTTTGAAATCAGTAGCCCCACTGCCACCATCTCCTCCCTGAATGCCAACATTGTTCTACAAACTCTATCCAAAAAGACCACTCACCATTAAAAGAAAAAGAAACCACCACAAGGAGAAAGAGCCGGTGTGTATTCCTCATGGCAATTACAAGAGGATATAAATTACTGTTCATCAGTAGAGACTGCTGGGGATAGGCGCAGCTATCAGGGTTGCACAGGCATGAGAGATAAAAACAAACCTGAGCCTTGGAGGTATTAACTCCCTGGAAAGAGAGAGACAGTAGGACCCAGTAGATCTGATCTGCAAAGTGGAGCTTTCAGGAGCATGGCAATCCCTCCCCCTTTGCAGCTGTTTAAAGAACCAGAGCAAGAGCAAAAGCATGTGAAAAGAGGAAACATAATATGCTACTATGAAATAAGCAAGGAGGAATTATAATGGCCAGTCAATAAACAAGGTCTGTAATAGACAAATACACAATTCTTGCTATTATGTAACATTTAAAGGGCTTTTTCATTAGAGGACGCATTGGAGCTGGCAGGGGATGGCTGGCTGGCTGGGAAAGAGCTAGAGATAACTGTATTCCAGAAGCCCAGCTAATGAAACTCACATAAGTGAATTACGACTCAATTATTAGGATCACTTTTTGCGTTAGTGGAAATGTTGATCATCCACTACCAACCTATCTTATCTCCAAAATCCAGACTGTGTGGTCTGTTTCAGCTAGATCTCTGAAAGCCCAAGGAAGCTGCAGGAGGGGGATGGTGAATTCATTGTGATTAACATTGACAGGAATTTTAAAAGGGAGGTTAAATCCACCTGGTGAGAAATAATAATAATAATAATAATAAAGACACTCTTGAGAGGCAGAAGGGAAAGGCAGGAAAATTTTGTGCCAGTCATTGTTACTGTTCAGAGGGTTCAGATCCTGCACTAGTATATGAAGGATAGAAAATGTTATGTATTGTGGAAGATCTAATGAAGAGTCATGAATCTGGGAGTGCGGGGAAAGAAAGCTCACCTACTCTTCAGGGACAGAAAAAATGAATGTAGATTATTGCTCTTTGAAATTACTGCTCAGAAGGCCAAAATTATTGCCCAGCCCTGATCTGCTGAAGTCAGCTATAGGAGTGAGAGCAGAATCATGTCCTATCTGACATCAATCTAACTCTGCAGGCTTCCATAGATATTCCTGCTTGACACCAGTATAATTTACAGCAGTGTTAGGCCAATAAACATTACTTTTGCTTCTAAAATAAACTTAATCTGACCAGGGAATTTTTTTAAATATATGTCCGATTAATGTAGTGTTGGGCAATTCATTACCATCACCCTAAACATTCTTGCACCTTTTTATTTTTCACTGAATAGGCCAGTGTTCTCTTCTCTAGTTCCACTGATTTTAAACGAATTATTACTAGGGATTAATTTGGCCCGGTACCGACTTCACTCCAAGCCCAGATAGTTTCCCTTTATACTATTTGCCAATATATTGTATACTTTTGCTTGCTTTCTTAATCATTTCAGTGTCAGACAGACTGTGATCAGGTGCCCTATTATAAATTGCTGTTGCTTTTCCAAATTCTGAAACCTCAGTTCATACCAACCAGCAGTATTCTCAAAAGAATTCACTCAGGTAGCACTTTCAAAGGCTCCTCCATATACCTGCCTATTATTTAAAACAACTTGCCTCCTTTCATGTTAACACCGTAGTTATAATCTTGCAGATTTTATTGTTGTGTTTTGCATCAAGCACCTTCCGTTTTACATCGTTGTGCCTCTTAATCTATTTTAATTGCTAAACTTTTTACAGGTATATAAGGTAATTTTGTTCTTGGTCTGATTTTTACTCTCTTTATTAATATCTTTAAGTTTATAAAAGGAGCTTTGAGGATAAAAAGCTCTATATCTAAGAATTAATGTCCTTATCCTCCAAAAATAGTCACTTGTAATGCATGTTTCCTCTTATCTAGATCCTCATCTACTCCTTGGTAATCTTACATTATGGTAATGTCAAGCAGCCCAACCAGGGATCAGGGCCTCATTATGCTACGTGCTGTATTAAATTTTTATATCACTCTCATTATCTTCTTTCTCCTTTTTATTGCATGTGCATTATATCTAAGTTCAACAGATTTGAGCAGTAGTTAGTGGATGGAATTTGTGCTTCAAAAACACCATTGGGAGTTTAGGGAAAGAGACTGAGAAGAGAGAGACAGGATGGAGGAGCTGTGAATTTATCTGTGTCTGAGTGGATAAAAAAGCCACTGCAAGCCTAGTGACTGCATTTTAATTCTACTTATTGCATCAAAATATAACACTGTCCTGGCCCCTTACCAGTAGCCTTCAATTAAGCTCTTACAGTTCTAGATGTTATTTCTACCAGAAGACCAGCCCCTTGTGCAAGTTGTAACCTATACCATGTGTCTCAAATTGATTTCTTGTACCATACTCCTCCATTTCATACTACCTATCAAAACATGCATTCAAACTGATATACTTTATTTTTCTGTGTGTCAAAGGCTGTGTTAGAGGCCTGTGGATCAACCATATGGCCACAGAGGTTCCTACACCTCTGATCTTACCTGGCGGCAGTCATGTAATATTTAGAGAACTGTGCTCAGGGCAGCTGTCAGCATTGCCATTCTCTTCAGCTTTTGAGGTCATGGTGGAGCAAAGTGTCACTCTGTTGGGAGAAAAACACAAATGTTTGTTTTATTTTTAAACAAAAAATACTACTTCTGGCCCTCTTCTCCCTAAAGGAAAGACCTCCATCTGCCAACTGAATATAGCTCTGGGCTTCAGCAGCAGTCCCATTAGTAATGGATTTATGGTCCCTGGAGTCATCTGGCACCCCCTCTGCACCTATATCCTTCCTGCAGACAGTTCACAGCAGAATATTATGTTACTTGGGTAACAACATTAGTATATGTGGTGCTATAGAATGGGTGATCTGTGGTGAACAATTAACAGGTCCATGCTGTGAAGAGTTTACAGTCTAAAGCCATGAGAGAGCAGAGGACAAATCAGAACAAACAGAGTAGAGGTGGCCATGCTAGCTGGACTGTTTCACAGAGTGTGTGGGCCAGAACACGGTTAATGTGAGTGGCCCAGAGTATCCCAAGGATTACAGCTGTCACTGACTGTGCTACTGCTCCGTTGCTGGGGGAGCTGGAATCAGGTAAGGAAGGCAGAGAACTTCTGTTGTGTTCTGTTCCGTACTTTGCCATTAACATCTTGTGACCCTGCAGACAAGTCCTTTAAACTTTCTATGCATCATTTTAGCTAATGTACATATTGTATACAATATATATGGCATATTACATATTGTATACAATATTGTATGTACATATAAAGTAATATGTACATTAACTATAATAATACCTTCCCCACAGGGATGTTGGGGGCTTTCGTAGTGTGTATTGAGCTTTGAGATCCTGAGATGAAAGGCCTTTCTACCAAGCATTTTAGTATTCAGTATTCTGGAGTCACATATTAATGGTCTGCACAAGCCGTGAAGATGTGAGGGAACAAATCTATCAATTTAATTGATTATGTGCAGTGATTTGTACTGCATTCCTTCCACACCCAAAAACTTCTTTTGCCTTTGGTGGGCAGTTTGGGTGCATAAGGAATATAGTATCACAATGTGCCCAAGAAGTGAGCTGGTGTTTTGGCAGATTTATCAGAGTGTTTTCAGGCTGCCATTTGCATTACTGGAGAACTAGCCACAGATACTGAAGCTAGCTGTGCTAGCCTGAGGCATAGCTGGGGTCCTTATTTGAGGCTGGTACAGGTAAAAGGGAAACACTGCAAAAAGAAATTGCTTCCGGGTGGAAAAAAACCACCATTTCCCTCAAATAGTCACTACATTGAGCTGAAATTCAGGTTTTAGTGAGTGACTAAAATGAATTGAAGAGAAACTTCAGATTGGCTTGGTAAATATTGAGCTAGCAGAATAGCTATCACTTTACTGCTGAAAATTGCTACAGGAAAGATTGTTAGTGGGGAAGCAAATCTACCAATATTTGTATTTCTGTAGCACCTTCCAGGTGAGCGAACATTAATTAATTAATTAAATCTGGGTCATGGTTCATGTAATCAAAGTCAAGGGATGTTTTTCTCAGCTTTGTGTTCCAATGGAGAATGGAATCGCTCACAAGTGACTCATCTTCTGCAAACCTGCAGTATGGTTCCTCATGTGTACAAGCATGGTGATGGCTGGAGAAAATGATTTAAATAAGTTCATTATAAAAGGACCATTGAGACAAAGGCCCTGTCTATATTTGGGTTTGGAGGTTTTTTGCACAAACGTAGCTACTCTGGTGTAAATCGCTATTAAAGATGTACTGTACTAGTATAAAACAGGGCTTGCACCTGAGCACCTCATTTTGTAAATTATCTGAGTAAACTGCACTGGTGTAGTGTGTCTACATGTGTGGTTTGTCTGGGTGGAACTGCACTGATGTAGCTGAACTGCTGCAAATTTCTCTAGTCTAGAGAAGCCCTCATACAATACAGCTCATTAACAGGAAGTAACAGGATTGGTCTAGTCTTCTGGAATCTGTGGTGCAGAATAACCTGATAGCAGTAGCTGATTTCTATTGACAAACTAACCCGATGCCAACATTTTTAATTTGTAATGAGGGACCTTGCTTGGGTTTAAGATCAAATACCATGAATCTACTTCTTGTGACAGCTCTGTAAAAGTGTTTGGATCATATGATTAATCCAAGTGGGGTCTGACTACAGTAACTTTTCTTTAGGCAAGATACCACAGTATCACTCTTCTGCAAATGGCAGTGGAAAGTAGATTTCTAGATGCTGCCAAATGTTCAGATAAATACTACTTCTTTGGCATTCTAAATTATGGTGATGCCTGTGAGTAGAAACCTGACACATCACATCATGGGTATGCTCCAAACCCACAAAAATGCTCTGAAGAACTCCCACACATAATAATGGGATGACAACAGCCATGTAAAAGGCCACAGATGAGTGGAGTTGCACGTGGTCAGAATTTGTCCCCAGCTATCTAAATGTGAATGTATGGTGTGACGGGGTCAGGCCGGACGGCTATGAAAAAGTACTAGAAGGCATGTATATTAGCCCCAGGCTCAACAAAGCCCTATTCCCTGGGTAATTCAGCTGGGGCTGATTAGGCAATTAGGCCACCTGGGGCTGCTTAACTAATTAGACCACCTGGGGCAGTTTAGGCAATTAGGATGCCTGGGGCCAATTAAGGAGCCCCGCCCCAAACACTTAAAAGCCTGCAGGGGCAGGTAGGCAGTGTGGGTTGTGGAGTTTGGAGAGAGGAGGTGTGGAGGATGGAGGTTGGAGTTATAGTTTGGAGTCACAGTTACAGTTTATAGCCTTGGAGGTTTGCAGCTCGAAAGCCTGCAGTTGGAGTTGGCGGCTTGGAGCTGGCAGGCTGCCGCCTGCAGCCTACAGAGGCTTATAGCTTTCACTGTTACTACCGTAACGCCGGAGGGCGGGACACCTGGCTGGGGAAGCAGGAAGCGGACCCCGGACTACCCCAAAGGGAAGGTAGCAATACTCAGGGGCAGAGTGGGCCCCGGCCCCTCCCTCAACCCTTCCCCAGCTGCACCACCGGCCAGACCGGGAAAGCGCAAGACCCACGAAGGCGAAATATCTCACCCCCCCACCCTGTTACAATGGGTTAAATCAGAAAGCATTCTGTCTATTAGGAAGCAGTCACAGTTTGAGTCTAGGAGTATACAAAGCAGCTCACTCTTTGGAACAACAAATTCCTTTGCTGGTTAGATTTTTGGAATGTCAGAATCATATTATTAATTTTTGACTAGCAGGTGGGTTACGTTTCAATGGTATGTGAAAATACAATTGTGAAGTCTCTGGCACATGATGTTTTCCACTGTCAAAGCTTTAAGTCTTCAAATTATAGAAGTGTAACAAGCACTGACAGCTTTCAAATATTTGAAAAGAAGCAGGTGGTGGTGTGGGATGTACTGTATTGAGGCTGAAGATTGTATTAAGATCAGTATTTGCTAGATTCGGTTGTATGGTTCAAGGTTTTTGATTCAGGTCAATGAGATGAAGTAACCTGTAGCACCACCCTCCTATATAGCCAGTAGTCACTGGCTGAACAGTGTAGTGTAGTGCTAAAGAGCCCATGAAACTGGCTTCCAACATGCCCTCAAAAATGCATGTAATCAAGCAAAAAAGATGTGTGTGAAAAGTTATGTCTGAGATTCACATTGTTCATATTCCGGAGAATTGAAGGCTGAGATGGACCACAGCTTAATTCAAAGGGATGGCTCACAATATGCAGCATTTCTTGAACATGCATCTAGGTATATCTGTTTATATGATGCCTGAAAGGTCTGAGCAACTGGAGGAGCTTTGCTTGCAAAAATGGTTGAAGAGTTACCTAATGATTTAGTCAAGTTAGGTTTCCTATCTGGGTACAAGATAGCTGAATCCTGTATCATTTTGAGAGTCTTTAGTTAACTGTCCTTATGCAAATCAGAGCTAAAAGTTCCTCCACTGTGAAGATCTGTTATTATGAATCTAGTACTAGAATAGAGCCCTTTGTTCAGAGTTCTCTCCTGTGACCCAGTCTAATTTTCCCCAAAGGAAATGTGTTGTGATGCTAGGAACACTAAGAGCACTAAAAATGTCCTAATAAATGGAATGACCCTGAAAGATATTGATTACCTTCAACAATCATTGAAGGCAATGGTATTTGAGGGCTTTTAGCACATCTCAGGATCAGGCACAAAGTTTGTCCCTAGCATATTTTCCTTGATAAGAATGAAAACTCAGAGAGGATGCTTTTCCCCCTATTGCCTGTATTGCACATCTCTATCCATCATTCTCTTCATTAGCCTTTGAGGGTTTGTCCAGATGGGTTTGAGTGATTATCCCTGATAGTGAATTAAGTGAGGTTAGAGTTTTCAGGATGATGTTCCATACCAATATATCACCTTGGGAATGATCTCCCTTTTAATAATCCAGATCAATAGAGAACATGATAATATTTCATGCTATTATGCTCCTATGGCAGAATAACTGTCTTTTATCTGTTGGATCCTAAAGATAGCACTTGTATGTCCAATACAGATGCACCAGCAGCAGGACCCTTCCTTTTATTTCACAGCAACAGATTTAACTAGGGTGCTGCTCTCTCAAATGAAGCATTGTGGATGAAACTTGTCCCCATGCAGACAGCTAACACAAGGCCTGTGCTCTGGGAAGTGCATGGGGCTTGTCGAGGAACCCAGACTCAGGGGTCCTTACTTACACGTCTGTTGCCCAGCAGATGGTCCAAATTAGCCAGACAGCAGGTTAGCAAAGTCAAAGCTTATTTTTTACGTAAAGAAGGTGGTCCGATGGTCAGGGCGACCCTAAGCATACATTTCTTAAAGCTTATATAGTCTTACACAAACAAGTCTTTTACATCACAGTTTCCATGGAAATACTTACTAAAAACTCCTTATCTAAGGAATTCCTCAGTCTCCCAATTTCAGCTCCCTCTATCTAAGTTGCAAGGTCTTTCTCCTCATTTTGTACTTACTGGCGCCTTAGGCCTCAAAACTATCTTATTATTGCTACACATAATAAATTAAACATCTGCTAGAAAGGCACTTTCCATCTCATGCTTTGTTAGCCATTTAGTCAGACTGGAAAAGAGAGAATCCATCTTCTTTTCCCTCAACAGGCTGCATCCGGTCTACTACTCTCTCAGAGTACACCACAGAAAGAATGTCATGGCTCTAGTCCCCTCCCCAGTGCATCCATCTGCAGACTTGAGTAGCTGCGGGAGAGAGCAGGAAGTAAGATGCACTTCCAAAGCAGTGGGCAACAGTCTGTAAGAGGTTTCAAACTCCAGGAGCCATTCTGCTTTCCTAAGGCAAATGTCTCCCAGTGGGGCAGTGGGCCACCCAGGGGCAGTGCAGCACAGCACCTAACAGGCCCAACAGAGTCCTAAAGAATTATTCCATCTCCTTTGGATCTCGAGGCGGGGAAGGGTTGAGCTACAAGTGTGACCCTTGGAGGAATTCTAATGGACTTGGAACCGATTTCTCCTGGCACGTCACATGACAGAGCAGGAGTTCTGGCAGCATTTGAAAGTGAGGGGTGTGAATGCTCCTTCCTTCTGGGCTCCTCCCAGGTCCATGCTCTCCAGCCAAACTCTGCCCAGTCCCATGCACAAAAGAGTTGGGCGGAGGCATTAACACAGCTGCATTCTAGCCTTCTGCTTACACCTTTCAGATATTTGCAGATTGTTTCCTGCCTGATTTCCCGTTCTCGGTGGGGATTCAACCTGCCATGTAAGAGCAGTAGACCCTTGTGAAATGTAAAGCAGTGTAATAATTCATAAATCTAGTTTGGCAGCAGTCCTAGTTAGGGGCTAATTGTCAGAAATGTGCTTTTCAAAGGTTTTTTTTTTTTTTTTTCTATTTGTGATTAAGAGAAAAAATGTGGTTTTAAAACCTGCTAAATTCCTGATAGAATGCACCCTGAGAAATAGCCAGCATCATCAATGATTCAGTGTGAACAACATTAAAATTACATCAAGGGTTTGATCCAAACCCATGAAGCCAGAGACCACTAGCTTCTAACTTCCATTTTCCATGTTTTTGCATGTTAAAAGTGCTGCTGAACCTCATTGGTCTTGTAAAGTGCAGCACAGGAGTTTTTTATTGAATTTCCTTTGTATTTTTATTGTGTTGGGGGAGGATTTTTAAAAAAATGCCATTTCTTATTCTGCTTTAACAGTAAAAAGCCAGAATGGGATTATGGAGGTAGATGTTGCTCCCATTGAAATTAATGAGAGTTGTGCCAATGATTTCAATAGGAGCAGGATTAGCTCAGTATCGCAATTTTCCCATACTGCTTTTCTGTATAAAAAGAACAACAAGAGAACTTCAGATTAAAGCTATTTATTTTAGACTGAGGAAAAAATATATATACAAAAGTGAAGTGTGTATGAGAGAGACTTAATGACTGCCATTTCTGTACACAGGCAGTGACTACAAATGTAAATATGCAGTATGCCATGGGAAAAACAGGGCAAACAGGGAGCAGTTTTCATAAACAGATGTCCGGGATACAGGGTGACCAGATAAATAAGTGAAAAATCCGGTAGTGGTACCTGCGCTAGCTCTGAATGAGCTAGCATACTAAAAATAGTAGAATGGTCCCAGCTGCACAGGCAGCAGGACAGACTAGCTACCCCAATTATGTACCTCAGGTTTCAGATGGGATTGTATTCAGGGTGTCTAGCCTTTCTCACTGCCCATGCAACTGTGGCTAACCTGCTGTTTTTAGTGTACTATCAGAGCTAGGGTGTGTACTTCTACCTGAGCTGGAAATGAGCAGTGTAGATAAAACCTAAAAAAGGGAATGCTTGTGCTCTGGTGGACTGTGCCATATCATACCCTGTATTATGTGGATGCATTGAGGAGTCAGATAGAACAAGGAGTTCTTCCCCCCAGCACACTCAAACAGCAGCAGGGCAGGATACCTTCCTAGGACTCTGTATACCTAGGATGGATTCATTGGTTGGACTGCTGTTATCTTGGAAGGGAACAGCACTGGAAAGAGTCGATGTGGCTTGAGGAAGGAGCCGTGAAAGGTCTAGCAGAAATGGGCTAGCAGCACCATAGAAATGGTTAACAAGTGAGCTAGGGGTGAAAATGCCTGAAATGCCATGGTATGACACTGAGTCAGTGAGTGGAACCACTTACAAGGAAACTCGAGAATCCTATTATCTGTCTTCTCGCTTCTGAGCCTTTAGTGTATGGCTGGGTCACACTTTCAAGGTTTTTTCCCCACATCTCTGAAGCCTAGAATCTTACATGAAAATCTCAGTGTTCATGTTTTTAATCTCCTGACTCCAGGTGCAGTGGTTTAAGGTACGAGAAAGTTGCAACAGTCACGGAAAGAATGTCTTGCCAGCCACAACAGCTGAACCCAACTATCTTGAATACCAGCCCAGTACCCTAGTCAGACAATGATCCATGCAGAATCTAGGGGATCTGCAGGTTTTTGTGGGTGGACATCAGGGCCTGTTCTGCAGTTGGTGTGGAGTGGGCACCATGCCTCAACCTTACAGAATGATTGGGGAATGCTTCACAAAGAGACTCTTTGAGGTGTCCCCTCATATAGCTCTCGGGCAGAATTTCTTGCAAAGGGGGTGTTTGTGCCTATAGTTAACAATTCCCTTTAAGATTTCTTGTAATGGCCCATTCCCTCAATCATAAAGATTGAAATGTAAACAATGAAACAGCAGGTGGCAATCTAGAGCTTGACTTTTAATGTAACACAATGTAGTAATCAAATGGTAACGAAGGAAAACTATTAAGATAGGGGAGTAATTTCCTAGTCTAACTAATAATCAGTAAATCAAGTGATCAAGAATGCTATAGTATTTGTCATTCTTTCACAGATATGTAACTTCCTATCTTGTAACTACCCTTTCTTCAATTGTGCCCCACTGGGAAAGGCGCAACAAATAGATGACAGGGTGGAAAAGCACTTTAAATAACCCTGGATTCGTATTGTGGTTATTTTGATAATCTATTTACAAAGCCAGAAGTAAAGTTTTCCTGTTTAAGCAATAAAAATATTTATTATATTACTACATATCAGTATGTATTCAACGTAGAGCTGTAGATCTCCTCTTCTGAAAGATAGAGAGACTTCTATTGCTCTTCTTTCATCCAGAAAAAGTATCTAAACTTCAGTTTTGATTTTTGATTATATGGAGCTTGTAAAGCTTTTTGAGTGACCCAGATATTTTTCTCTCCCTTGGCTTATCCAGCATGCTACTACAAACATTAGTTATTTCCAAGTCAAGGAGAGCGGTTCCTTCTGTCTATTCTGATTTGGTTTTCTTAAGCTTCTTTAATGCCTCTGGTGCTATCATCTGTGCTGTGTGGAAAGCAGTAATTTGTACTGACATTGTCTAACTGCCTTGCAGAAAAAATATGTTGCATATCAGCAACTAAAGGGAGAAACTTATCTATAATTTAGGATGATAATGGGGTGTAATTCTTGAAGTTTCACAGCGTCTCGAATGCTGTCTGAATCTGCTATCGTTAGAGTTGTCTCAGGATTCTATTATGCGGATATAATAAGTTATGACTGAAAGAAATCATTATGAGGACTTCAGCTTTGTGTAACCCCTTTATTGTCCTTCATGGCAGTTGTGCTTATTGGAACTCAGGAGTAATTTGTTTCTTCAGAGTGAAAAAGGAACTCTCAAATTATTAGCACTTCAAAAATCAGAGGTAATAGCATGATTGTTGATAAACACTAGCCCTTACTCTCCTCTCATGCCAGTTGTAAACTCGTGTAACTCCACAGACTTTGCTGAGTTACTACTGACTTACACCAGCTTAACTGAGAGCAAAGTCAGACCCATTGAAGCTTGGACACGGGAGGGTATTTGTCCTGATTAAATGTGGGAGCAAGGAATCAATGTTTTCCATTTGATTTCTCAAAGAAATGACATACTGAAATGAGGGTCTATCTAATACGCACACGCACACAGGGCAAAAAGCTTGTCCTTGATGTTACTAGCTGCACAAAGAAAGGAAGGGTCAGCTGTCCAGGGGTCCCTGAGCTGCCATCCTGTGACAGCACAAAAAGGCTTAGGAAGGTCTGCAGGAGGGAGTACATTCTGGAGAGTGAGCACCTTAGTGCTGCTCCAGAGAGTACTAGTATGTGCTCCCCCTCTGATATGTGGATTGCACCATATGTGCACGGTGAGGAAAAGAGCATGACTGCACCTCCAAGCCACCTTGGGTCATGGAGTGCCAGTGAGCTGGAACCCATCCTAGTGCTGGGAGGGTATCCTGTTGTGCTGCTGCTTGAGTGTCCTGGGGGAAGGAGCTCCCTGTGCTGACTCCACAGGGCATCTGCACAGTACAGGACAGGATCTGGCATCGTCAGTCAGAGCACAAATATTCTTAATGTCCTTCTAATGGCCAAATATACAAGTAAAATCAGTGTGTGCAGAGCAGGGTGTGAACAGAGAACACTTACAAGAGACAAATAAAGAGGAATACACAAAACTCCTTTTCCCTGCTCTAAATCAAACAACAGCAGCATTTGGTATTGCAGCCTTCCTGCATCGCTCTCCTGGCTTTTCAGCTCTCTCCGGGCCCACCAGTTTCTTCAGTGCACCTGTCATGGAAGGGCCATGCAGTCCCTTCACTAGTGATAAAGACCGAGCACTTCCTAGGGCCTGCAAGACTTCCCTTATTTCTACTTCCCTTGTGGACAGAGGCAAGATCTTCAGATGTTTTCTGGCCTTAATGCCTTCAGGTTTTTTTGGTGATGTCCTGTTAGTTAAACAGAAATTATGACAATATATCTCAGACTTTGTTCTAACTGAACCCGGTGAGTGCCACTGACTTCAGTGGGAAAGACTGGACTCTCTTTGGCCACTAATTCGGTATCTGTTCCTGATGTGCAGGAATTTTAGGTGACTCTGAAGAAATCATTGAGTATCCATAGATTGGTGGCATGTGTCTGACACGGTTCAAAGGCCTTTGCCTTCAGTAGAGCATTGCAGACTGCTGCAAGGGTGGAGGGCTCCCCCTAGCCATCCTGTTCAGGTGCATGCAGTGCCCCACGCACGACGTTCCTTGCCAAGTGTTGTGCCTATGCTACAGTTCCCAGGAGCTAGCGCAGAATGTCTGAAGAATAGAATGTCTGTTTGCACCGAATCACACTTTTGGTTTGTTCCAGTGGATCCTTTGAATGGTTCTGCCCTGCCTGCAAAACCATACGGGTGCCACATGTATCATGATGAATGGAACTGAGGAAAGAGGGCCGGGTTTCAGGAGGAATGTAGTCTGATGTAGCCCCAGGCATGCAAGTTGGGTCTAGACTACTAGCTCTCATTCTCAAGACCCCACCATATAACTGACCACTCAGCATTCTGAATAGAGTCCTCTTTCCTACAACTCTGCCTGCTGCTAGACCACTTATTGCCAGTGAAACACCATGAAGGGCGAGGGATATCTCCCCTCATGCTATCTATCCAGAGCCCATGATAGAGAGTCTGCCATCCATCTCTGAGTTTCTGACTCTGGCGGTCCAGCATGTGTAGTGATAAGACATCTTTTGATGGTGCTGTAATCAGAGGTAGGAACTTGACTCTGTGACCAGCTTTCATGGTTTCAGTTAGTTTTATAAATTTAATTTTGTTCCTGTTCTTATTTTGTTGCTTTAGGTTTTGTTTTGAAGCTAAGATAATAGTTTCCTTCTCTCTTGTGTTCTTCCTAGAATGCTGAGGTCCAGACCAGGGTCTGCAGAGAGGACAGTTCTTCAGGTTCCTCCATGTGGCCCAGAGAAATTTCCCCCATCCCTGCTATTCCCCGTCTAATACAGAGATGTATCGCTCGTTGAGGCAGTGATGAATGGGAGCTGGAGCTCCCTGGTGAGGTAAGTGGATTTACTTGGGGGTAATAGAGATGTGTATGATCACTGAATTCCCCCTGCAATTCTAAATGTTAATGGTATTCTTCACTTCCTGTCCTAAATTGTTGTATAGAGTTTAGCAGCTGTGATATTCCTCATGAGAGATGGCTTCACTTCAGTTATGGGCAAAATTATTCCTATGCAAGCGTATAAGTGTTCATAGAATGCTTGGGTGCTGTTAGTGAGGTTTGGGGTTTGTTTGAAGTACCTTTGACTATGAGTTCTTTGGGGTAATGGCTGGCTTTATACTGCATATCTGTTCAGGGCCTACCATGATGTAGCCCTGATCCTTGGTTCCACAGCAATATATCTAATAATAAAACCAGCATCTAAAAATGACAGGGAAACTGGTGCAGAATGGCTCTATTATCCTTAGACTAGAAAATAATTAGATCAGTGTTTGGGTCTGTTAACAGGTAGAGTCTTCACGTTGACCAACACAATGCACATGTTCTGGGTTAGCATCTAGAACTCATTCCCCTCCCTCAAGCTTTTATTCTTGAGAACAGGAAACATAAACCTGAGCTGGAGTTGGTTGTTTATAGAGATTTTACCTGTAACATCTCCTATCTCACTTCCTGCCCCCTCTCTTGCCTAAGAGAAACTCTCTTCCTTTTATTATCCTAAATTGGAGCTAATGAAACCTACCTGTTCTAGGTGCCACAGTAAGTCAGCAGAATGGCTAGAGCCCTGCATGGATACAAAATTTGTATCCGCATCTGATTTGCAAACACAGGCCACGGATATAAAATCATGGATATCTGCAGATTTGCAGGGCTCGAAGAGTGGCTTTGTATCTCCACGCAGAGTCTGTGCAGAACATAATATCCTGTCACAAAGGTCTGCCTGATAGTTGTCGTTTGTTTCTACTAGCTTCTTACCATCTCTCATGCATACTCTCTGCCTTTTCTTCCATTTATACTCCTTCATGACCTTTTCAGCACTATTATCTTTTCCTAGCTTCAACTTTAATAACTTGAAAAAGCGTCCCTTTCAGTTCTTGTTAATCTGTTCCTGTTCACTCACAGTGCAAAGGCAGCGAGCCCAGAAATTGTATCTGGAGATGTAATGGTTTTCTTTTGTACTTCTAAAATTTTTTAAATTAACTTACAAAAATAAAAATTAAACAAAATGGAAGTTTCTTACTGTGGAACTGTGAGTGACCTGAACATTTGCTGCAGTAGTTTGACATTAGACCAAAGCTGATGATATAATATTTAGCATTTGTGTAGCACGTTTTAGCCATAGATCCACAAACACTTCACAAAGCTATCAAGGTATTCTTATTGCCCTCTTGTATATGGGGAAATGGAAAGTCACTTTCAGTGACTTGCTCATGGTCACATAGAAATTCAAAGATCAGGAGTAGAATCCAGTTCTCCAGATTCCCAGGTCATGTTCCCTGGACCATGCTGTCTTCTCAGGGGGTGAGATGGGCTTGGCTCATAGAGTCCAGATTAGGATTCAAATCCAAATCCAGATTTTCCTGTAGGTTGTGTGATGTGTATATTTATATCTGTAATTCCAGTTCAGGACCCCTCTGACTTGGATATGAGATTAGTGTGTGCTGGTGAGTTGATGCACTGTATTAGGTGTACTAACCATTGCACCCTTGTTCTTTCAGGATTTGATGTATCATTACATAGCTGATGCAATGAGTTACTTTTTTAGCCTGTGTGTGTATATTTATATACATACACACTTCACAAGAAGAATATATTTGATTCTTTATCAATGCGATGTTTCATAGAATTATAAATCCAGAAGAGACCATTATGATCACCTAGTCTGACTTCTTGCACAATACAGGCTATAGTCTTACCTTGAGATTCCTGCATCTAGTCCATAACTTCTGGTTAAATTAGAGCACATATTTTTAGACATGTAATCTTGATTTAAAGACTTCAAGTGATTGAATCTATCACATCCCTAGATAAATTATTCCAATGGTTAATTAACCTCTCTGTTAAAAATCTCACCTTATTTCCAGCTTTGAGCCATTGGATCTTGTTATGCCTTTGTTTGATTAAATTAAAGAGCCCTCTATTATCTGAAATCTTTCCCCCCTGTAGATGCTTATAGACTGTGATCAAGTCACTTCTTAATCTTTTCTTTAATAAACTAAATAGATTGAGCTTCTGTAGTTTCTCATTGTAAAGAGGTTTACCAGGCTTCTAATAATTCTTGCAGCTCTTATCTGAAATTTTTCAGTTTGTAATACTTTTAAAATAGTGTTCAGCTCTGCTGTTCACAGCATTCCAGTACCATCTCACTAATGCTGAGCAATAATAATACCACCTTACTTCTGCTTGCTTTTCCTCTGCTTATACATCCAAGGATCACATTTGCTCTCTTAACCACTGTATCATGCTGGTGGCTTTGAGTCAGGGGATGTTATCTTAAATTAGCATAGATTAGTATACAGCATTGTTATCTGACGTGGAAGTGATGTATTGCATCTGGTTTAAGTGATGTGTCTATTACAAGAGATGTATCTGATTCAGTAAGCAATATATCTGAATCAGCAATCTGATTCAGTAGGTGACTTGTCTGCTTCTGAAATTGGTATATAAAATCTAATGAGTGATGTGTCTTGTTCAGTAGGTGATCTATTTTTTCACTCCTGAATAATTAATTTGTATATATGTGTTTGTGGTTTATCTACAGAAGCCCACATAACCTATATCAGATTTACTTTGTGACATATTTATGTTAGTGTATGGTCCAGTAGAATAGTGAGTTCATTCAATGCCATATGAAATATTCAAATTCAGAATGATGGTCGGTACATGGGTTTCTAAATGAGGCTGAATATATTTATAGAGAATAACTGGGATATTATAGCAAAAACAATGAGAGTCCTGTAGTACTTTAAAGACTAACGAATTTAATTTTTGCAGGCATAAGCTTTCGTGGGCTGTAACCCACTTTGTCAGATGCAGGAAATTATAGTTTAATGTGTAATTGAAAATATGTAGACAGCATAATACCTTGCTTAGCAGAAAATCTATTTTGAATTATACCAGGTGAGATCTAAAATACCATCTAGTTAACTCTGATGGTCTGAAGTGTGACACCATGCATCTGAGTAAATAAAATCAATTTAGACTAGCTAAAACTATGAGCTGGGATCGACTTTGTATAGTCACGTGTGAAAATTTCCCATGTGCAAGGAATGGGTAGAGGGGGGAGTCCACTTCCTGCATCACCAACACATTTCATCTGAGACCAGCACCAGAAGGGTAAACAGATGTACTGATTTTATAGGGACAGTCCTGATATTCATGGTTTTATCTTGTATAGGTGTCTATTACCGTCCACCCCGTCCTGATTTTTCACAGTTGCTATCTGGTTACTTTAAGCACAAGTAAATTCTGGGCTAGAATTTTTTGCCTCTCCTAAATTACCCCTCTGTAACTAGGCATCATTATATATAAGTGCTCAAGCTTATTCCTAGGTGAAATGTCTGATGTAATTTTCAATAGACCCCCGCCCCATTGCATAGCGTACCACACCCTATCATAGCAGATGCTTACAGTCTTTGAAAGATTCTGGCAAACCACACCCAAGTGGGTTATAGATACAATAGAACGTACCTGACATCTAAAGGAATAGACAAGAGTAAAATGCAGCAATCTTGACTATGTCCTGTATCTAACTCTGCTCCAGTTGTCCTCCAGACTGTTGTCTCTTCAGAAGCTTTGCTGCATCTTGGAATTTCTGTATTGCACTTAATAATACTGCACATATCCTTATACATCTTTGCAGTCACAAAGCTGGTCACAATTAATTTTCACATTCCTAATTATATTTTGGGAAACCTGCACTGCAGTGTTACTAGCTGCTTCTTGAGTCGTCTGACAATATATGTCCTTAAGCAGAGCGGAGCATACACATTTACATTGGTGCAGCAGCTTCCATGGATTGTACTGACATCACTGAGAAGTGGAGCATTGTGAGGTTCACTTGTCTGTCTTTTTGTGTGTGTCTATTTTTGGCTTGTTTTCTTTAAACTGTGGGACCTCCTGAAAAACCTCACAAATGTGCTGAACAGAAATTCTTCTAGCTTCTTAACAACACAACCTTGACAAACTCCAGGGAATACAAGAGGGTAAATGAGAGAAGAAAGCTCTAATAAAGAAATCAGAGACATAGATGTATTTCTCTTGCTTACTTTTCAGACACCTCCTTTGTAGGACTAGCTGAGAAATCACTCCCTTTTTATGTAACCTATGTAGAGGACAGATAAGTCAATTGACATACCTATTCTGTCTTACAGAATTCCTCTGTCTGACAGAGTATTTGCACAGATTATGAATTCCTATCCTTGCAAGAAACTACAGCTGGATTTTCTATATGAACCCTCTAAATACTAAAAATAGACATTATAATAGGATTCACATTCATTCTCTCCTTAGGAATCCAGTACCAGTCTTTACCATGAGACAGATACTCATGTACACAGTTAATTATTCATTAAATGGAATTTGAAATTATGCTGAAAAAAAACCAGAACCCATTATAGCACAGCAGTTACAATGCACCCTAACAACACTAATTAGACATTTATTTTCCTTTAAAATGAATATAACATGGGGCCTAACCCCCTCCCCAATATATATATATATACCTTGTCCCAATCCCTGTATTGATTTGTTTCTGACAATTGGAGATCTTCTACTTTCACGTAGACTCACCCAAGGTGTCTTATTTAATTGTCAATATAAACATTTTGTCATACTACATAACCAGTTGTTTAAGCATCCATACTACTGAGCACATACACAACTTCTGTAGCCCTTCGGGCTAGCTTGCCTTTACTATATTCTCTGCCTTCTCTTCATTATATTTAGCTGATTTTATTATATTCAGCTGTAATGTAAGGAACCTACAGGCCTGCATCCTGTAAGACATTAGCTTCAGCAAGTTAACATAAGGCTTGAGAAGTACAAACTTTGAGCAGATAAACGGCCCAATGGAAAACCCCCAAGTATTGGGGAGCTGAAAATACAGTGTTTAAGGGAAATTTCTGACCACAGGAACATGACCCACCCAAAAGGGTGTTAACAAATTAACGTACATAACAGGTACATACATAACAGGTACATGAGCTACATCTGCAGATACCTAACCACAAGTGGGCCATGGTAACAAATTGATGTATATGATTATAAATTGAGATAATTGATATACTAATCTATAGGAGAAAAACACTCCAACAGTAGTAAGGTGAGGAAATACAAATAAGGAAAAGGGGAAAATCCCCTACTGAATAGACATCAAACATAGTGGTGTCATTATTATATTATAAAAGTTGCATCCCAGCCTAGTGGCAGTAGGAGAAGGAGATGTAGTCCTTGGGAAGTGCTAGGATGATGGCCACTGGTGATGAGGGGGAAGGAGATGAAGATGATGGCTAACATTTCAGGCTGTTCTACAAGGGATGGTGAGAATATGTGTATGTGCAGATGTACATTCTGTCGTCTGTCTATCTCCCTTACTGAGTTGTGGTGTTTGTGACTAGGCTAAATATATTAACAAGCTGTTTGTAAATATCAAAGAGTTCCTACATTGTAAATGTTGTGGCTGTGCACATTGGGGTCCCTAACTATGTAATAATTTGAATAATACTGTTCCTGATCTTGGGACTAGACCCAGCCAACCCTCAAAATGATAACAGGGAATTCTTAAGTAACCAATATAGATCAGCCTACACTTCAAATAAGAATAAAAAACCCTTTACAATGACTGTAGCTGTTAGGCTCACACACTGTCTCTGGTTCAATGACGTAGCACACCACCTGAAGACATTTGCCTCCAGTCTGCGATTGCTCCTTTATGGAGTTTTCCCAGTCTCAGTCCCACTGATTTCTTAATAAATAACTGCTGCAGACCAATAATGTCCAACTAACCTGTAAAGTGCAGGAAACTGTATTGAGATCCATCCCACAGATCAGTCTGGGTTATCTCTGGCAGCTCTATCTTCTTCCTGCAGGGCTGGGCTGTCTCTTTTGTAGCCAGGGAACAATTGATACAAAATTATCTTATTTAAAAACGAATGAATTGATGTTAATACAATGCTGGAAAGACGGATAGTGCTTGTGGCAAGGTGCAGGGACACTGCCTAAAGCCCAGTACACAAGGAGTTAACTCCAATATTTCTTCCCCCTTCCCCTGAATACCTGTGCAAGAGATGGACTATAAAAAAGGATGCTGATGTGAAAGGGTCCAATTCTTTGCTGCACCTCCAGGAATCAGGGAACTTTATGCCTTTATGGTCTTCTTCGAGTGATGTCCCTGTGGGTGCTCCACGTCAGGTGTTGTCGCGTCCCGCACCCTTGATCATTTCAGAATTCCATGACCATATCAATCAAACTACGGTCTTCACTCACCCCAGGGTAAAACGGTTCTTAGCAGGGTTACAGAGAGTATTCCCTGTCATACGTTCCCCAATAACAATGGGACTTAAATTTGGTATTAAGGCTATTACGAGAGCACCGTTTGAACCACTGGCAGCATGCTTATTGTTATATAGGTCCATGAAAATCGCTTTCTTGGTTGCTATCACATCAGCCAGATGTGTAGGGGAGATCAGTGCACTCATGGCAAATCCCCCATACACAATCTCTCATAAAGATAAGGTCATGCTTAGACCCCATCGAAAGTTTCTGCCAAAGATTGTCTCAGATTTCCATATTAACCAATCCATTTGTTTACCTATCTTTTATCCCAAACCGCATAGAAATCCACAGGAAGCTGCACTCCACATGCTTGATGTCAGACAGGCTTTATTGGCTGAACATACAAAGGGCAAAGCCATATACAGCCAAAGGCTATCCAAGTGGATAAAAAGAATGTATCCATACGTGTTCCTATCAAAAAGACCTACAGACTCCATCAGATACAAGAGCTCACTTGACCAGAGCAATTTCCACTATCATGGCATTCCTAAATAATGTCGCTGTCACAAACATACATAAGGTGGCCACATGGACTTCAGTCCACACATTCACCAGACATTATGTAATAGATCAGGCATCCGCCAGCAACGCCACTATAGGCCTATCCATACTTTCATCCATATGCCGAAGTCCCTACACCAGTTGATGGTCACTACACTACTCCATCTAAAGTGGAGCACCACAGGGACATCACTCAAAGAAGAAGGAATGGTTATTCACCTAGTGCAGTAACTGATGTTCTTCGAGATGTGTGTCCCTGTGGGTACTTCACTACCCACCCCCCTCCCCTCTACTTCGGAGTTCAATAAGGGGACTCTGTAGTAGAGAAGGAACTGAGAAGGTCGGATTGCGCACATCAAATGATCCAGGCCATTCCCAGCCTCTGGCAAATAGCAATCCCTTCCTATAGTTGATGGATCTATCCTCCATGAACTTATTCAGTTTTTTGAACCCTGTTATAGTCTTGGCCTTAACAACATTTTCTGGCAAGGATTGACTGTGAGTTGTATAAAGAAATACTTCCTTTTGCTCATTTTAAACCTTCAGCCTATAATTTAGTAACGCTTCCTTATTTACTTTCTCCACACCAGTCATGATTTTATAGACCTGTATCATATCCCCCCTTAGTTGTCTCTTTTCCAAGCTGAAAAGTCCCAAATTTATGAATTTCTCCTCATATGGAAGCTTTTCCATACCCCTAAATGATTTTCTGTACCTTTTCCAATTCTAATATATTGTTTTTGAGATGCAGCAGCCAGATCTGCAAGCAGTATTCAAGATGTGGGTATACTATGGATTTATAAAGAGGCAATATGATATTTTCTGTATTATTATCTATGCTTTTCCTAATGATTCCCAAAATAGTTAGCTTTTTTGACTGCTGCTGCACATTGAACTGGTAGAACTATGTGAGCTCTGAATGATTCTGCTTGTGAGGGTTTGGCCATACCCATCTCCTTCAGATTCACTTGGAGATTTGAGCTCAATGAATGTTTGTATTGCCAGAAAGTATGTGCCTGAGAAGCCCTCTTTCTCTTGTAAAAGTTACATTAGCTGTAGAGAGAAGAGGAGAGGAGTGGGAAATTGCGTACTTTTGAAACTGTTCTTCGGTCAGATCTTACTAGGGATCAATTATGTTCACTATTTGTTGCCCAGGGTAAGGAGCGAGGAGACAGGAAGGGGATTTCTCAGGGAACTGTTATCCTGTTTTCTGCCATAAAATCTACCTTTTAAACCTTTGATTTTTTTCTAAAAGCCAAAACTTTCAGGATGGAAAATTAAATGGGCCTTTAAAGTATGTGAGTTAAAAGGAAAATGAACTATAGAG
Organism: Mesoclemmys tuberculata; assembly: GCA_007922155.1. Classification (NCBI taxonomy): domain Eukaryota; kingdom Metazoa; phylum Chordata; order Testudines; family Chelidae; genus Mesoclemmys; species Mesoclemmys tuberculata. Next base: position 6,254,330 of record ML675621.1, read on the forward strand.
AGTTTAATCTGAGTGTTCCCAAGCATTTTATAGGAATTTTAAGGATTAAGCAGCAGGCTTGATATATCATCAGCCAAAAAAAAAAAAGAAAAAGATGTAATGGTTTGTCTGGATGGATGCATGACATCCAGTGCTTGATCACTTCAGTGCACATGTTCAGTATAGATGATCTTCTCCCTTTTAAAAGTGACCTGCAAAGAAAAAACTTAGTGGGTTTGTGCCTCATTTGCTTCTCTATGATGTATGAAGAGTGCTTGAAAATTTCTGGAAGGTTAAGGTGGAGAAGGGAGCTTTTGCTTATTTTTGTACATTTAAAAACTCTTATGTTATCTAGCCTGAAAGACAGTGATGACTGGAGAACCAGAGAAATGACAGCAACACATGAATCAAGAGCAAGAGACAGAGGGGGCCTATTCAGTCTGGCTGTTTGAAATGGATTTGTGGTTTTGTGTGTGTTTGTTTAACCACAATTTAACTTCAGTGTAAAATTAACATTTTGGAGAAGGGGAGCAGAAAGTTGATCTTTATTAAAGACTCACCCCTTCAGCTAAGATGTGAGAGCTGAAAATAAATGTCCCTGAGACCTTCCAAAGTCCTGTAGCAAAGCCAAGGCAGACTAGAGTTGAGTTCCTAATATTTCTATCATTAACGCCTGCCCTCCTCCACAAATTAAAAAACCAACCCAAAATCCCAACAGCCTTTAAACAACTAAATTCTCAGGGCGGCTTTACAAAGAAGCAAAACAGAGCACAAGGCCTATTTATCCCACACAATTTACAATCCTATCTTTAACCAAAGGGGGTATGTTGGCATGGCTAGTGCTCCTTCCTGGCCTTTAGCTGCTAACACTGGGGACTTATGAGTAGGGCTGTTGGAGCGGAGTCACTGGCACTGGAATGCAGCTGAGCATGCATTAAAAAGTTAAGAGCAGCGAAACCAAAAAACTTACCAAAACAAGACACTCAGTGCATATGCTTCTCCCCCTGTGGAGCGGAGAAGAGAACAAACAACAGGTGTGTAATCACATTGCTTAATGCGCTACTGGAAGGCACATAGACACTACAGAGGTGAGCATGGTATAAGAACAGAATTGTCAATAATGAAGTTAATTAAAATTTCAAGCTAACAGAATTGCTCCTATTTACTCTTGTGCATTTTCTCAAATATAGCTGCAGGTATTTTTCCAGACAGAGCACTGACAAGGTAAAGGGAGAGGACCTGGAAGGCATGCATTAATGTAAGCAGAACCTTAAAAAGGTAGACTTAGGAATGCAACTCTCTAGAACAATACAACACACTTTTTTTAATAAGTGCTTCAACTTTTCTCTGGCTGAGGAGTCACCTGCTGAAAGGGGCAATGACTTTTATTTTTCGGTGATGTACCCGTAGCAAGTGTATTCATTTAGGAGCAAACTCTACCCCCTACACCAAGCCTGGGTGATCGACTTGGTGGAAGGAGAGTTCCCACAGGAACATATCGTACAATCTGGTAGATCTTCTGCAACATGTGGGCACCTCCTCTCATGGAGGAGGATAGGCAGTGGCTAATCTCCGGCTTTGCCCCCAAACTCACTTTGCACTTTCAGACACAACGAGCACAATGTAGAGCTGAGCACTTTGGCCCATCAGGCTCACAGATCTCTTGCTCAGGGTCCCAGATTGCTGCCCTTCCCACCCTTGATGAAGTGGAACTGAATGAATTTGGCTATGGTGAGAACCTCTTAATGCTAGAATATGAAAGTAACCCTTGGAGACCTGGGCTAGTCTGTGTGAAATGTCTGAGCCTGTAAATACCTTTAGAGTACAATATATTTTAAGAATGGAACAGTGATGTAATATTTTTACTCTGGTATAGGTAAAGTAAATGCTCTCGGGAAAAGGATTTCAGAACTGAGGCTTCCCATTGCATGTGGGTTGGTGGGTGCAGGACTGCCATGTACTGGCCAAATCAGAAAATCAGTCCTGAGCATGTTAAGTAGCTCAGGGGTAGCAGGCTAACTGGGAATTGGAAAGGGGTCTGCTTTCGTTCCACCAGTAAGAAGGGCCCCATCTGCAGTGAGAGCACTCACAGGGTGCTCTATGAAGAGAGCTGAGAGGATAGCCTGTTCTATTTGGAATGGTATGTGTGCTCAGGTTCTTACAGTATATGTCAGGTGTATAATGGTTTAGGGTCCTTTTGAAAGCTCAGGGACTGTTTCATTCCTATCTAAAGGCTGAGGTAGCAGCATTTCTGTGCATAGCAGGGTTGTCACTTCTTATTGTCCCTGTCTCTTCTAAAGTCAGTAACCTGCTCTTATTGATGTATTTTCCTTTCCCCCCATCAGTCTCCTGTTTGCTGAATTTAAATTTATATCACCTAAACCGCTGCATCCAGTTTCCTGCACCAGCAGAAAACTGTGTGCAAGACGTTACTGCTAGAGTCTAATAAAGCCACAATTATTGTTGTAAAGATAACAAGCCCTAATCTTTGTTATGATGTGGACTCTTTGCACCACATTGGCGTGGGCAAAGGAACTGTAAAGCCAGCTTCACTGACCACATGGCAATTCCTGCAGCTGGGATATATCCAGAGAATCCTTATGCATCAACTTTTCCTGGCTGTCATATCAACTCCTTGAAGTCATAGACAGCTGGATATAGGTTAAACCAACCCTGGGGCTGCTCTTGCTAATGGTGGGGGCTAAACTGGCTCCAGGCTCAAAGTACTACATAGGTGGTAAGCTAGCTTTGAACCCTTTCCACCTGGTTCCTACCAAAGTGCAACTTGGCTGGATCCAACAATCAGTTTTATAGACTATCTGACTGCCTTACTGGAGTTGTGCTGAAATAGATCACTGCAGTACCTGTGCTTTAACGACAACAATAAAAAGTTTGGGCAAACACATGTCAGTTCTTATCACACAACCTACTTCACTTGCCCTAACAGTACAGGTGCTGTATGCAGGGATCGGGGAAAGCTCCGTGCGCAGTACTTCTTGTTTTTAGAAGCCTTGTTTTCAAAATTGGCCAGCTGCTGTGGAGTATTATTGCATGGCACAGGGGCAGGACACAGGATGTGGAGCATTATTGCATGGCACTGTAGATTGTTATTTCTGATAAATATTTTCCAGGCCTTGCTGGATAACTTTATGGTTGAGACTAAAGACTGCAGGCTTGCATGCTTGGAGAAGGGTGTATACAGCTCATACGTCAAAGAGTCCACTGATCATCACAGGGGTCAGGAATAAAACCTTCTCTCTCTTATCCCCAGAAACAATTGCATAGTTAGTCTGATATGTAATAAACTTGGGTCTGTACTTCCCATCCTCTTCTGAAACATCAGGTATTGTCACGGCTGGAGGAAGGACATCAGACCAGTGGGCCCAGTGGCCTGCTCTGGAACAGCATAGTCTGTGGGGTTTTCTTTTACAGTATCCAAAAGACTGTGCTCCTCATTAAGCCCAAACACTTTTATGTTTAGTCATGTTACACACACAGCCTCTCAAGGCTCTGAGCTGTGCTACCATCCTTCTGGCTATGCCTTTACTTGAGGGCAAATCTTCTGCAATGTCCTCAGCATGAGTAGCTGAGCCATGTGTTGGGCAGGTACACAGGGGGAGGAATCTTTACTTCCAGACTATTGAGCTACTGTGGAGCCATTCCACGTGGAGGCTGTGCCACCTCAGTGCATAGGGGGAAGATTCCATGGTCTGCCCAAATCTAGCTCCTGCCGGCCTATGCTCTACTCAGCTCATTCCCTGAAATCCTATTCAACACCAACTGGATCTGTTGGAGTACAAGGCGGAGGGCATAAATTCAGATCTGCAGCCAATGGGAATCTCTTCCTCATCTGCGGGTGAAGCTGTTTATTTTCCAAACATTAAAACCAGGATGAACTCAGATTAAAAATTTAAAAAGATTGAAAATTGGGATCAAGGAAAAAATAGCCCAAAAATCTGTTGTAATATATACATTTTACTACAGTATAATTGAAACATTTTTATGATGTACAAAGGTATATTTTGTCTCACGCAGAGCTAGTAGTTTTTCCAGAAATCCTGGCTTGCCATACACTGCATAATTTTCTTCAAAGGATCCTTTCTCATGCTGAGCCTCTTGCTGGCCTTGGCGGTAGTCCAACTTTGAAAATAAGCGCTCTGCACCTATAGATGCAGGGGATACACTCAAAACCTGACATGCCACTTTGTTGAAGTTGGGAAATGTGTCCTGATGACTGTTGAAAAAAGTCAGGACATCCAGTTTCGTGTTGCCAAGGTTAGGCAAGTTTATGTAAATAATAAATTCCCCTTTCAGCTTTGAAATTTCATATTTAGTAGCAAATGGCTGAAACACTCTGGCATAACAGTCATAGGCTGGGTCTACACTGACGGTGGCAAATTCGCCGCTGTTACATCGATTGCTGTGGATCGACTGAGCGGTCTGTATAGTGCAATATTAGTGCAATATTAACACTATTAATATAGTGTAATATTAACATGGTTTGATTTCCCGACCTCCACTATTTGTGTGTTCTGTGCTTTACACTGTGGAATTGCTTCAGTCTCAGAGCTGCAGGACACAACAATTGTGTAAAGCCTTAGTGTTTAGAAAAATAAGTACTCAAAAATACTGACTGGATTGATAAATGGGTGTAGATCAGTAAAAACTGATCTCCTTTAATAAAAAAAACCCTGGTAATATATCAGTGAAAATCGGTAAAAACTGAAAACGTGGAACAGTGTTTTTCACAGCTAATTTGCCCCCCAAAGTTATTTTGGAATTTCATGTCAACCAAGCTGTTCACTTACTTGTTTTCTCTTCCAAACTCTGTGGCTCTGCTGTGGAGAGGAAGCTTAGTTTCCTCGATGTCAGATGCACCTTATTGTTCCACCTGCCGAAAGTCACCTAGGATATTGCTTGCCATAGCGGAAAGGTTGTGAGGACAAGCTGTATCCTCTCAGCTCTCTAAATTGATTTCTGGGTGCATTGTTGCATGCTACCAATTAGCGCATATCCTTTCACCTGATGGGATCAGGGCACGCTCTCCCACAGCACCAGCTGCCTCTACAGCAGTACTGCAGGAAGTAGTATGTCACTGGACATATGGAGAGCGGCTACCTGGAGTTGCATTCACACATTCACAAAATATTACACATTAGCTCAAGCCTCTACTGTGGACGCAGCAGTGGGAGCTGCAGTACTTCAAGTAAAAACAACGAGAATCCTGAAGCACCTCAAATTCTTAAAGTGTCTTTTTTCCTGGCATCTTCACCCCTCCATTCTGAATACTGCTTGTCACTCACTCACTTGAAGAAGAAGAGAAGGTTGGTTACCTGTAACTGGAGGTTCTTCAAGATGTGTGGTCCCTCTCTGTATTCCATTAGCCACCCTCTGTCACCTTTGGATTTGCAATAAGAGGAGGAACTGGAAGGGTTTGCCCTCACCGCATTGTATGCCCTCAGTCTTCGGTATGACGTGAACTATTGCGCATGTGCATGCCAATGGACATTGCTTGTGAGAATTTCTGGACTTTGGTGTGTGGGGTGCATGTGCACCCACGTGTGGAGTACAGGTAGGGACCAGGCATTTCAAAGAACTTCCAGGTATAGAGGAGTAATCTTCATTTTCCTTAATGTTAGGTGAAAAATGTCTCAGTTGCAATCCTGAAAATAAGCTAGTAGTATTCCTGGCCGTAGGCCCTGTAGTTATTACACCCATTATTAGCTTAAATAAAGATATCTCTGGTGAGACATAAATAAGTGGTGGCAGAGATAAAATTAAAAAAACAGTTTGGCTCTGTCATCAGGTTACTGAAGGAGAATTTCTACAATGTCTGCAGCACAAGAAAGGTTAATTACTTTTTTATGGCAGTAGATTAATAGCTTGGGTCCCAGGATACCACTTCAGGGGCAAGGAAAGATGGATTTTATTCTGGGGCCAGGATGATTGCTGCCACTCTAGAGCTTGCTATGGACACAGCATTGAACTTGCTGCTGGTGCTCCATCATAACTGATTTCCTGCTGTTTCTGTTATTGAGAAAGTCCCATGATGTGCAGCTTTGATAACTCATATTTCCACTTGAAGCTGTGTTTTGCCTTGCAGCTATTTAATTATATCTACAAGTGCTTAAAAAAAGATCCACAAGTTCCTCATTGCCCAATAGCTTAATTAAAAATAATATAAAGAACAGGAAGATGGGAATGGCCACAGGGCAAAGCTGCTCTTTCCATTGTCAATTTTATTTTACATCAGTTAGTTTCACCTCCCTTACCACTAAGCAACAAGATAGAAAAGACTTCTTCAGAATCAGTGGAAATCCTGCAAAGCCTGGGCCAAACATACTTTGCTGAATTCAGTGCGAATTTTGCATAAACAAGACCTGAACCCTGATCTTGCAATTTGACCAACGGAGATGGATGCCTGCACTCATGAGGAGCCTTGTTGAAATCACTGGAACTCCACAGAGATGCAGGGGATCTGGCTATGTGGATGGTTGTAGGATGAAAGCCTTGTAAGGCTCTCAGGTTTGAAGTTATTGCATTACTCTTTTTCAGTTTTCCATGGTTTGTGGGAAGCATTTTATTCTGAAATGCAGGTTTTTTTCCTGCATATGTGACTCAGAAAATGAAAACTTTGCATAACCCAAAAAATAATTTGGCATGCTAGTTAGGGTGCTAACCTGGGATTTAGGAGACCCAGCATCAGTTCTCTGCTCTGCCATGGACTCCCTGTGTGAACTTGGGCAAGTCACTTAGTCTCTCTGTGCCTCAGTTCCCCATCTGTACAATGGAGATAATAGCACTGCCTTTCCACATAGGGGTGTTGAGGAAAATACATTAAAAACAGTGAAAGATAGGAACAGACCAAAATAGCAGGCAGAGTGCTTATGAGTGGAGCTATGACAAAGTGATGTGCTGACTGCCAGCCCATAGGGATCAGCATTTTGGGGGATGAAGTGGATGTTGCTTCAAAACAAACATGTCAAACATGCTGTTTCCAGTTTGGGGGAAACTAAAGGGGGGGAAAATCAAGCATTTGGAAAATAAAATAAAATATTTTCTCTAATTTATCTAATCTAAAAAAAATCCTGTATTTGAGATGCATGTTGGTTAAAAAGACAATTCAATAATGTGCATTTTGTATGGTGTCTGTCACACAAACTGTGTCCTAAAACAACGTAGAGTAAAACACACAGAGTTAAATTATGAATAGCAGCAGAGGGAAAGAGATTAATAGGCACAAGCAAGGCAGAAGAGATATGTTCCCAAAGATCCAAATTCATCCTTGCCGTAAAATCCACTGACTTAAGCTGTGTTATACAAGGGATGAATTTGGCCAGAAGTGTGGTGAGGTGGTGACATTAGGAAGGCTGTTCTAGACAGATGAGTCTTTAGGACTTCTTGTAAAGAATGAGGCACCTATAAATAAATGCACTTCAATCTGTGAAATGGCGGGTTGCTTGCTAGCTGGCCAGGAGCAAGGTGGACTTTCACAGTGTGCACAGTTGATGAGAAGTGACAAGTAAATCAAATAAACGGACCTATATTTGTGATCTATTAACTACATTTTGACTGAGACCTTTCATCTGACAATACCTGCCCAAAAGTATCTGGATTTATCCTTGTCAAAGAGTTCATATAAAATGTAGCACAGTAGATGAATATAGTAGGAATTTTGCAGGCTTTAGGCTCAAAAGCTGCAGTCAGAATCATATTGAATTGTGGTTTGAATGTAAACAATGTGTCTTTTACAGCTTTGTGCAGGAGAAAATACTTTCCTCCTTAGAGTCGCAGATTATATTGTAGAAGGTGAGACAAACCGATGCATTGCAAGAAGAGCCAGGATGAAGAAGTTGGGCAGCCAAAAATTGGTGGTGGGATCAGAAGAGTCCTGACTAGCATGGCTGTGTAGTAGAGATGTTCTGCATTAGCTTAGTATAGAATAGAGGAAGGAAGGAAGGAAGGAAGGAAGGCACGCACCTGAAGAAAAGGTAATAGCCTGAGGAAAGAGAAAGATGAAGCCCTGGAAATAGCATGAAAGAGATGTGGCCCCTGAAAGCTGCAAGCCAACTCGGGACCCCAGGAAACAGAGAAAAATGGGGGGGTCTTGAACAAAGCAAGAGCATGAAAGATGGGAGCCAGGGAGGCAAAGTCTGAGGGAGAATGGGGTTCTTGAGAATGGGATTTTCTGAAGATGAGAGGTGAGTCTCCTAGAAGCTGAATGTGCAACAGATGGGCCCTATGGTGTCTTTGAGAGATGGATGCCCGTTCAGCAAGAAGGAGAGGTGTATGAGAGTGCAGAAGAAGAAAGATAGACAGCCCTGGAAACTGGGATCAGAGAGCTAAGAGAGAGAAATGGAGTCTTGGAAGCAAGAGTGGAGAGGGAAAAGGTGTGTCCCATAGATCCATGATATGGGTCTTGTGAACAGAGAGGATGAGATTCTTAGAAAGAGAGAGAACTTAATGTTTTCTGATCAGCTACTCTACTATTTAAAATGCGAGCTGCTTTTGTTCCCAGGCAGTCATGGTGCTTTCTTCAAAACAACTGGGGCATTTAAAAAATGTACTGAAGGAATTTCAGCCCAACACTTTTGCAGGTTCTCCATTCCCCTCTTCTCTAATTTGCAGTTGCATTTGGACAAGCTCTTAGCCTGAATGCCTGAGCAGACTTACCAGAACAACTAGATAGATTGATTCGAATGGAAATTCATTCTGTTTCCTTTCCAGAAGGTTTAAATTTAATCCCTGTCCCTTTAAAGCAGAGATGGGACTTAAACCGAAGCCCAGGTTGGCACTTATGTTCATTTGGATCTGCACTTTGTGACTCAAGCCTCTTTTTACTCGTACTATTATTATTAGGAGGAAGGGACTTTAATGTAAGTTACTAGGCCAGATCATCTGGTGGTTTAATTCCTCTTCAATGCAGCTAAATCAGTGTACCCCAGCTGAGGATCTAGCCCACAGTATAGAACAGGGGCAACCCAATGGTCTTCCAAATGGTGCTGTCCATTAGCCTGAAGCATCTGCAGGTTCAGAAATAAGTCAAGTTTCTCACTCTTTGCCCAGTATGGGCCAGAAGCATTGTAGAGGCAACCCATTTGCCCTCAGAGGGGGTGGAAGGGTTCAATTAATGCCATGCTTCAGTACCCACTATCTGCTAATTTAGGCACAAGGCTGCAGATTTTGAATCTGCTTCATTTCCCAGCTGCAGGGTGAGTATAGCAGCAAGTGCATCTATATGAGGAGGCAGGGAGTGATGATATGGTAAAACAGCTACTTTGTACAAAAAGATGGGCCAAAGACTCCAGAGGAACCCACATTGCCAAGCCTGACAAGATTCCCAGGCATGTGAGATGACATGCCTGAGGACTCCTGACACACACGCAAAAGGAAAAGAAAAACAATATTCTGCTGGCATTAGGAGAATAATAGGGGTATACCATTGGTGCTAGAATCAGTTCTTTAGTGTGGAGTGAGTGAAGCTGTCTCTAATTCTGTGGAGCAGTAAAAAATTATTAATATTTAAACATTATATGCCTTTTCCATTTGGCTATTCCTGAAAGGTGTGCTATTATAGATCCAGCTGTCCCTGAGGCCTCTCAAGAAAGTGGATGCACTCAGTGTTTGTTTATTTTGTTGACTTTCTTTCACCCTTTCCTTTATCTGCTCCCTTGTAGAACTGACAGAGCATGCTTGTAAAAATCCTGGATTGGAACAGACTGACACTAATACAGAAAAAAAAATCTGACTGTCATCTCTGAGCTTCTGGTCTGTTCATGAAGGTTGCTTTCTCTCTGTGTTAGAAAGTTTGTTTTTTTATTTTTTCCAATTCAGCTCCGTTGATTTCTAATGAGAGATCAAAGGAGGTTTGAACATTATTTTCATGGTATTGGTTCTTAACTTGCTTTGATGATAGAATTATTATAGATCTGTGGAATAGAAGTCAATTCCTTTATATAGGCTCCTTAGGGCTCCAGAGACACTGAATAATAAATTAAAGAGGAACTGGTAATGTACTGAAAAGCCTCCACTTCAGATAATTATAACAAACGGGAGTGCTTCTCTTTTTGCAGAATAAATGCACATAATTGTGTATGGATAGTCCCTAACATGGTCTGTGTATTACCAGAATGTAAATCAATAAATACAGGTTAACAATTAATTATGCATTGTTAATAAATACCCATTGATAATCATTACAATTACTAATTATTTAACCCCCATTAATGGCTTAAGAGCACTTACTACATATTGCGCTTTACATATCTGCTTTACGGCATAGTGCTTTATATATAATAATTCCTCACAACACCTCTGTGAAAGTAGGACTTCTTACACCTTCCCCCACCATCACCCTGGTTTACAGATATGAAAACTGATAAAGAAAAGTCAAGTGACTTGCTGAAGGCTGAGAGCTTTCTGCATACACACAGTAGAACTTTAATTTTATAAACATCAATCTTGCAAACAACCAGTTATATGAACCATTTTTCCCAGTGGAGGGGGGGGAATCACACAACAGAAGTGATGTCTGTGAAGAACCAGTTGACATCCCTTCACATTCTCATACTTTCAGTGCATTGCAAATCATTTTGTAGTAGTTTGAAGGACAAGAAGCAAGTGACGCAATGCAGTGTACTGCAACTTGTGCTCGGTGCCTACTGTAGTTTTGAGACATTCAATTTTATTAATGTTTCTATTTTATGAACTCAATCCCCAATAAGTTAATCAAATAAGGATTCTACTGTATTCAAAAAGCTAGTTAATAGATAAGATGCCAGTAGATGGCCTTCAAGATATGTAACATAGTTCTTGGGTTTTGTAGGCCCAATAAAAATTATGCACTGCAAATGGTTTCCTGTGTGCAGCTCATTATACATCTGCTTTTAACAAAGGGCATCAGTTTAGAGCTAGGATTGGAGCCCATCAGCTCCTGGCTCACAGTTAATCGTTTTAACCACAAATTCACTATTTCAAAATTCCACATAGTGGAAATTTACTATTCCAGTGAGGGTTACTGGAAGCCAGGAACAGACACTGTCTTGAAGAGTGCACTTAGGACTTCATCCAAAGCCCACTGAATTCGATGGACAGATTCTCAGTGACTTTAGTGGGCTTTGGACCGGCGTTTTCTGTTCTATAGACATAGGTGGAGATTTTCAATGGCACCAATAGGACCTAGATGTACAATTCCTTTTTACTTGGGTGCGTTTCTGCCTTTTGTATCTTTGAAAATCTCCTCCACTGACTATGCTGCCCCCAGCTGCTAGATGGTGTTCAGGAGCAGGAGCCATTGCTGGGTCCAGACACAACCTCTTTGGGGCTAGCGTTTTGCCATCAGCCCAGCTGTATTGGCTGAGATCCCCTCCACCTCCTGCCACTCCTACCCATATACAGCCACAGTGTCTGCCTGTTGTGTAGATATGCTGGTGGGAGAAGAGCTCTTGTCAAATCTTGCCTGCCATAATACCCTTGTGTTTTACTCCTGTAAAAATGCAGAAGACTATAATTTACGCCTTCATTCTATATTGACTGAATAGACATTCCATATGCAGTAACTGGCTGTTGTTAAATCAGTGGTCTCTTTTAGAAAACTTACTGTTACCAAGGATACCAATGTCTAAAATGCCTTGAGTCTCACACAGTAGCTGTGTGATCTTTAGTTTATTTTTTCCTCAACTCTTTCGGCACTTACAGGCTAGAGGGATGTAGGTGTCTCAAGCTGAACCAGTGTTAATACCACTTCATTGCATCTTTGTCCTCCAGGCATATCCAGCAAAATGAGCAATCCACTCTATCTCCAGCCATGTAATAGTGAAAAAGCACTTGATGGGGTGGAGAAGGGTCATTGGACCCTCAGGGGATTTGGCTGTAGTCAGAGATTGCTGAGCAGGGTGCATATTCCACGTGACACCTGGCAAAAAGCTGTGAAGCAGTAGGAACTATTGATCAGATCTCTGTGGGTAACATTGCATTTGTTTTTGTGTAGAGCAGTGTTAATGACCACTGAGAGTCTAGCTATCAGCGGTCACATATGTGAGTGTGAATCTTTCTACCTAAATATTCAGATTAATTTCCATTAAGCAGGAAAAAACTGAAAATGCATGCAGGGAAAAGAAACAAGTAATTAACAACCAACCAGAAGAAACCCTTATTCAAGTCACTCATTTCTATTTGGCTGGAAGATGTAATGCTAAAAAATAACTTCCCCTTGAGAGAGGGATTCAATGTACATCTTCATTTTAAACACGGGTGTAATTCTATTGATTTCCAAGAATTATTCCAGATTTACTCTGATGTGTGTGATTAGAATTGTGTGGGGAAAAAATACCCACCCACTGAACAACATAAGTTTTGCTGGCATAACTACTTGTGTGGACAGCATTATGTTGGTGGGAGACACTCTCCCACTGACATAGCTACCACCACTCATTTAAGTGGTTTTATTATGTCGGCGGGAAAGCTCTCACCTGTTGACATAATGCCATTACACAAGCGCTTATGCCAACAAAACTTATGTTGCTCAGGGGGGTGTTTTTTTCACATGCCTGAGCGACAAAAGTTTGCCAGCATAAATGCTAGTGTAGACAAGGCCTAGACAACAGCTGATTTAGAGGCAAGGACCCCGTTATGCTACAAAGATTGAGATTTGTATATAGTTGTTATACATTTGTATAGCCTTTTAATTGATTTGAGGCTGGTTGTGGTGGGGTGTCTACCCCACACAGGACTGGAGGGGCCAACTAATGGCCAGGTGTGCCAATTAAATCCATAGACTGCACCAATGTTCTATAATTGCCGTGCTACATCTTGGGACTCTGCACTAAGGTTTTTCTGGGCTAGAAATTTGCTTAGAACATAGCACCTAGTACCTGCCTCTCTGCAGATCCTCTCCATCCAGCTGTGCAAGCTTTCAAAGCTTTGCATTGCTGATGCACTGGAACACTCTCGAGCACCAAATATATGGTAGAAAGTTGGGTGAATGCAGTTGTATTCAGAAAGGCAAACAGTGATGCCGCAAAGACAACAGCTTCATCTCCTGTGTAGGGCTCTAATTTAGCAGTCCACCCCTGTTCAGCGAAGCACGTAGACATAACTTTAGTCGTGTGCTTATAGTAATGCATGTGCTTAAGTGCTTCACTGAATTGGGGTCTAAATTCAGAGGCCAAGGAGCAAGAAATTGATTGAAAGCAGGCTCAGCTGGGCAGAAACAGGCAGGGCCTATAAAACCAGGAAGTTGGCAACAGATGGTAGCTGTTGGGAGAGGCAGCAGTCACTCCCTGGGATGAGGGTTTGGAGCTGGTGTCCCCAGAGAAAGAGGGGGAAACAGCAGTGGTAGGGATCAGTCCAGGGAATAAGCAGTGAGGGCTAGGAGAGTGAAGGCCAGAACTGCTGGGGTGAGAGTCCCTGCAATGGAACCCAGAGTAGAGGGGGGCCTGGGTTCCCCTACCTGCCACTGAAGGAGTGGCACCTGAGGCAGTGAATGGGAAGACTGCCCAGGACTGCTGAAGGAAAAATTTAGATATACCTTGGAAGGCAGGTATGCTGAGTGACCTGGCCAGAGGGCTGAGTCATGAAGAGGATGCTGTATTTCCTGGAGTAAGAGAGGAATTACAGACCCGAGAGAGTGATGGTGTGCAACCATAGGAAGGGGTTTCAACCTGATGAGCTAATCCCCAGAGCGGCCAGGCGGAGGTGACCTATCATACTGGTATCTAACTCCTAGCAATCTATTTAAAGGCCCAAACTCAGTACTGTCTCAGATGAAAAAAACCAATTGAAAGCAACAGGACTTACACCTTTATTAATTGGGGCTGAATTTGTCCCTCACACAAGGTTAAATTTGTCCTTCTGTAGAGGCCCAAAGCCTATGCACCTCTAAGTCTCACAGAAGGCCCAGCGTTTTGTAGGACTTAAATGGTGAACACCCCTTCCATGGACCCTCTGCAGAAGGTGAATTTCACCTACAGTTTGACAACTTTATCTTTCATTTTCCCTCTTCTGGGATGATCCCTATTCCTGCACACTCCTTCATGCTGAGCAACAGGTTCATACTTTTGATGGTAGGGATGGCTGGAAAGGAAGGTCTTTCTGACTCACCAGGACACCAGAATTTGTTGGAAATCCATTAGTTGATTGGAAATCAGAGTTTCCTGAACAGGCTTTCAGGCAAATTGTAGCATTGTGAGGAGTTTACAAGTCCTAACAGAAGTTTCTTTTAACTGCATTATCTCATACAGATGTCATTAGGCATCAATTCTCTGAAACAATGGCCTAATTCACAGTGCAATTATAGTTCATCAATACACACTAAATGTAATACGCGTTCTTGGAAGACTCATGGAGAGACAGAGACAAAAAGGAAGAGCTGAAGCTTAAGATCCTAGATGAAAAGAGTGAGGCTACTAAAAAATAAAAACAACAAAAACACGATGCAGATGGTTAGTGGGTAGAGTAAATCCCTTTGTTCTCAATGGAAATATACCCCTGTGCAGACAGCACAGCACAATGTTTATCCACTACCCCATTTCTGTTCTCAAACGAGGATGTCAATAGTATCTATGCCAAGTGTTGGCCCATCCATACGGGAATAAATTTTGCCCATGGAGAATAAAAGTAGAGATTGAAAGCAAATTTATTTCAGATGTTTAAGAGCCAGTATCAAAGTGCGGTCCCAATTTTTACAACTGTATCTATATTCAGGTAAACCTTAATGTCACTTACAGTATTGTACTTGACAGTGCCAACATTGACGGTGGCAGTAATTGCTTTAGCAAATAATTATTTGCACTGGCAAGGTTGTGGGTTCAGAAAAGGCAGTGCTTGAAGATCAACCATGAGTGAATCTCCCAGTGAGGGCTAAATTTCTGAAAATGTTTTTAGTCCTGTAAGAGTTTTAGAATAGCAAAGCTCAAGTAAATCATAACATTAGAAAGGTCTCTTCACCATCTATGCAAGCAAAACAGGAGAGTAATAAAATGTTAGCAACAATTTTCTGATAGACTGTCAGCCAGGAATGGTTTCAGTGAGTAAATGAGTTGTTTGAAATTCTGTTTACGAGTTGTAGAAATGGTCTTGGTGAAATATGAGTGGAGCAGTGTGTGGAACAAGCTGGGTGGAGGATTAATTTCTTTGGAGACCTCTGCATACATACTCCTGCATACCGGAGTGTTCAGTTAAAGGCAATAAATAGGATGTAGAGGTAGGACAGGCTTCTTTAGATTCCCAACAACCTGGTCAGATGGACTTCTGGGAAACTCCAGACATTTACCATGAGCTGTGTCACCTGTTAAGCTAGTTCTTTGATATGACACGTCGAGTGAAAACCCATGATGTTTCAGTAAGTAGTGCATGTGATTCAGTAGGTGGCACTCCTCCTGTTATATCAATAACCTAGACCTGGTTTACACTTATCTTCAGGATTCAGCAGCAGTCTACGGGAGATACGCAAATGACGTAAATTACTTGCATATCTCCCATCGACTTCGTGGCGTCTACTCTGCACGCCGTCCACACTGTGCTGCGGTGGAGGAAACAGAGTCCCCTTTGAAGTAGCGCTATGCCACTTACCAGGGTGATTTTCCTGTGTCGCTTGCTGGATTGACTGAGTGGGTCTATACAGACCGCTCAATTAATCCAGAACAATCACTTTGACAGCAGCGAATTTGCTGCCATCAGTGTAGACCTAGCCCTAGTGTGATGTTAGGAGGTTCTGGGCTGATGGAGGTGTTCCCATAGGATACAAGACTTGTCCACCATTAAAGATCCACCTGCACATTTCACAAGACTAAGCACTTTAACCTCAGCTTCAGTTTTTCTGCCTACATTCTGAAGTTTCTATGTGATGTGATATTCTTCAGGGCCTGCCATAAAAAGCAGGTTTATCTGTGCATTCTTAAACCTCTGCTTGGTTCCACCCCAAATGTGTCTGCATTTCAGCGATGGGTAAAGCAGTTCCTGCGATCTCATTCATTTCTTTTATTCTGAGATGGATCTATTTAATTTATGTTCACAATACGTCTGCTTATGTGGTTTCTGAGAAGGGATTTTTTTGTTCCTTTTTTATAGTTCTTATTGGCCTGGTTTGTTTCCGAATACAAGTCCCTCTTAAAGCTATAACTTGTATATGATGGTTCAGGGGTTTATTTTTGCATTGAAAGGCTAGGTTTTTTTAAAAATTATGTGCATGAATAATTCCATTTTTTTCTGACTTGCATGTGCAATTTGTATGATCATATGTGCAATAATTGTGTGTACAAACTTACATATGTATTTAGGAGCATGCAGTCCTACAAATCCACTGCCCAAATTCTTCCAGAATGTTTGGTCAGTTTCTAGTTTTTTTAAAACAGGTTGTTCTCCCCTCTTTAAATTTATCGCTGCCCCCTTTCCAGTCTTCACCCCTTTTTCTTTTATTTGGGATTCAGGAAAACCTGTGACTAATAGCAATAGCTATATATAGTGCAAGTTTCTTCTACCCAACTCTGTCAGAGCACCTCAATACAAAAGGACTGTTGTTTCAGTCCTTAGATGCGCCTGAGTAGAAAATGCTGTAATGTTGATTGGTTTTGTGGTTTGGACATATGAATAAGAAAGGAAATTGACTGAGACCACCAAGCTCTTCTTCACTTAATCGCATTAGTATCTAGGTCTCCTAGGGTGCCAGGTTAGTGCATTAATCTATTGTCCCCCCCTTTATTCTCTCCCACAAGGGAAACAACTTTCTGTTTTGAAGTGAATACAGTTAGTGAACATTTAATAGAGAATATGAATTTCTCCTTCCCAGAAAACCTCTCTACCACAAAATGGAAAAAAATTAAGAGGGTAATATTCAAAAGGAAATTTGACAGCACTAGCTCCGCATTGTCTCCCATTTGTCTTTGTGGGTTTTAATAGCATACACAGGCATAATGCAAAATGAATTAATTCCCGGTTTCCTGTCTGTCATTCAACACCATCTAGACAGCACCCTTGAAAGCACTTGGAAAGTAGTAAGGGGAAGATTATACTAATCAATATCTTTTTTAAAAAGCATATCGTATGAAGAAATGAAATTTTGGTTTCTCTTGCAAGCTCTGGCATGAGCCTGTTTGGTAGTTAGTTAACGTTGTTCCTATCCGATGTTTTTTTGTGAATATGAAATGAAGTTGGCCTCAGGCTCTTCGTGGGCATTATCTTCAGCAACAAGGGCAAGGAGTGATGAAGTATGAACACTAGTGCATGATAGGCTAGCACAGTGGGGTAAATTTACACTCCACCTGGTTATGAACTAAGGATTTGTGTGGACCCAGCTTCTGCACACTAAAAGTTCCCTAGGTCATTTTGATCTACCCTGTTTTGAAATGAGAATACGTTAAACTAGGGAACTTTTAATTTGCAGAAGCTGGGTCTATGCAGACCTTTAGTATTCAGCAAGCCAATGCACGGTAAATTTACACCTTAGCTTGCCATGAACTAAGACCTCATATAGACGAGTCCCTTCACTACAGTCTTCCTCTTAGGACTTGTCTAGAATGCAAAGTGCTAATGTTCTTGAGCAGAGTTGTGAGCAGTTGAGTTAGTTGAGACGATACTGACCACAACTTAGTACTCAGTGTAGATCAGGACTCGGAGTTAATGTTGCTATGATGCTAAATATGACTTATCCTAGTTTATAGTGACTGATAAGTAGTGGTCAGCATCATGTCCGCTCACGCAGAACATTTTTGTATTGCAGTCAAGGCAAAATGGATTAAGTTAAAATGAAGTAAACCATTCTTAAACTGAAATAAGTTTGTCTACACACAAACTGGCACTGGTTTAATTAAATCAGTTTAAAAACTTATTTATTAAAGAGGTGCAATATTTGTGTGTAGACAAGGCTCAGGAGTGCTTCATCCATTCTATGGCTAAATAGAAGACTCTAGTGTTTTCAGTCTGGCCTCTTTCATGAACACCTAATTCTCCTAATCTATTGTAAAAGTTGTTACATGAGTTCTCTGGCTCTTACCAAAACTCCACGTTATAGAGCAATTCATACATGATTAAAACAAGTGCTTTATTGCTGCCATTTAACTTTGTGAAAATCAAAGTTTTGTGCCATTAGATTATTATATTCAAATTAAATGGACTCTTCATTTTTCCAGTTTCCTATGCGTGAAAATAGCAATTTATCATATCTACTAGAAAATAGCAAAAAAACACTTTATCCTATTTATGTGTAATAAGAAACAGTGGGGCATGAATTGTGTTGCTGTGACTCGTAGTATTAATCACAATGACGCTAGCCAAGTGATTTCTTATGCAGTTAGATGTGAATTAGTCTGTATTACTGTAGAACCGGAGAGTTATGAACACCTAGGGAATGGAGGTTGTTCATAACTCTGAAATGTTCATAACTCTAATCAAAATGTTATGGGTGTTCTTTCAAAAGTTTACAACTGAACATTGACTTCATACAGCTTTGAAACTTTACTATGGAGAAGAAAAATGCTGCTTTTAACCATGCTAATTTAAAATAAACAAGCACAAAAACAGTTTCCTTACCATATCAAATTTTTTAAACTTAATTTTTTTTTAGTAGTTTTCATTTAACGCAGTACTATACTGTATTTGCTGTTTTTTTGGGTCCCTGCTGCTGCTTGATGACATACTTCCGGTTCCAAATGAGGTGTGTGGTTGACAGGTCAGTTCTTAACTCTGGTGTTTGTAACTGAGATTCTACTGTAATTAATGCAATTGTATGTTTCATTCAGATTAGAATTATTTGGTTACATTTTAAAGGGACACTGCCAACTTGAAATCTAGTCAGTTACAAAACTGAAAGTAATTTCAGGTTCTTCGCCTGACCCTAAATCCACTCTGATGTTTGTTTAGGTTTTACAACCACATACTCCAATTTTTTAAAAAAAAAAATTCTCTCTCTGTTACTATTTGAAACATTTCACCTGTTCGTGTGAATCTATTAACTATGGTCTGTACAGGGGAAACAGTTAAACTGACTATACACAAAGTGATGTGTCATGTACAAACAAATTACTTTTAACAGCAGATAAAGCTTTCATTTTAAAAAAATTAAGTATGTTCCTGTTTCCCTCATACAAATACACCTTTTCTAATGAAAAGCACTTGGAGCCAGAAACCACTAGAAAGAGAGAAGGTCTAATATTCTCCCACTAATTTAAAAGTTGTTTTTATTATATTTTAATTGATTCTTAAACCTGACTAGAGCACCAGATTGGAATCCAGGAGGCCTTGAGTCTACATCCAGTCCTGCCAGCCCAACATTGGGTAAGTTGTCATTTGTCATTGCATTTCTTTGACATACGCTATATCTTGGCTATTTGAAGTGGGAACTCTTTGGGACAGAGACTCTCTTACTGTGTGTTTATACAGTACCTGGCACAATGGAGTCCTGATCGCTGGGGGGACCTCTGTGTGCTACTGAAATTACCATAATTAATAATCTGCCATTTAATCAGAACCCAGTGGGGGTTCTCTATGAAACTCCATTTTGG
This sequence comes from Mesoclemmys tuberculata, assembly GCA_007922155.1. Lineage (NCBI taxonomy): Eukaryota > Metazoa > Chordata > Testudines > Chelidae > Mesoclemmys > Mesoclemmys tuberculata. The sequence goes on from ML675621.1 coordinate 6,273,805, forward strand.
GAGCCATTTGAGAGAAGCAGATTCTTTTTTCAGCATCCATCATTTTTAATTGGAGATGAATTTTCAATTAAATACGAAAAATTTCAGTTGACACTGCAGTAATGTCATGCAGTCATGTTGTATTAATGTAGCTGGTATGACTTGAATTATAGTGGGCTTTCCCAGCCAATTCTACTGAACACTTATGTAGGTCTGTAAGTTTTCAAAGCACAGTACAAACACAGGCTAATTGATACCAGATGTCATGCACTTTTTCAATGGACCTTGGGTCTGAGAAATGTTGTTTCTCTAGCCTCCCATTGAGCTGTCCAGTAACCACTTGTATTTTTCTGTTTATTTAATAATCATTTAACCAATAAAAGCCTGTAGAAGTAATGAAATGGGCAACAATAGTATCCATCCAGATAAGGGAAGCACCTCCATTCTGGGACTGATCTGGGACTAGCATGAAGAAAATTACTTGCTAATGAACACTGAAAAAAGAAATAGATCTTGAGAGTGCTCTCCCCACCTGAAACCACTTTAGACACTCCTTAGATGACTTCTTCATGTGTTAGTCACAGAAAAATCCCAGAATGGAATATTTGAGTTACTCCCCTGAAAAGGTCTATTTTATTAGTATCTGATAGTATGTTCTTCTGTACTATAACCTCTGCCTGGCTGCCATGTAGAACACTGCATATTAACCATTTCTGATGTGGAGGAATTTCTGAATTGTCTGTAGTTTATTGTCTCAAGGGTTGCAATCCTGATTTGACTTTACAACAAGCATGTGCAGATTATGCTACCAGTGTTTCAAAAACTGATGGTGCTTCATGATGGTGCTTGTGGGTCTTGGCTGCTAATTAGCTTGCAGAAATGTTCTAACATTTAAATAACTACAGAAAACATCACCGGAATAACTTGCTCAGAGCAAATTACTGCATTAAAGCTTCACTTCATTAAAGATGTAGGCTTTCAAACACGCATTCAGAACTCTTCAGATCTGAAGTTGCAATTGCTCCTAAGATGCCTGCTTTTCATCAGACACTAGTTTAGCTGATCACTTCAGTAGATACGGAATACTCCAGAGTGAACACTCTGGAATGATGCTGAGTGGGGTAAATGTCAATAAGTCTAATATACTGATGACTTTACCTAAACCTGCCAGCAATAGAGTTGGAATTTACTATATTTGCTTCATACTTTTTCTTTTTTTGTTTTGCAAAAATCTCTCTTTCCCTTCCCATCAGAACTAAACTATGTAAGACTTGTGCCTTGTGATAGACAGTGACTAGTGATTAGAGCAGGGAATGGTGAGTCAAGAGCTCTTCAAACTTCTGTCAGTGACTTGCTGTATGACTTTCAGCAAGTCACTTCACCTCTTTTCCTCCCATCTCTCAAGAGTGCTATGAAGCTTAATAAAATATTTGCCTTGTGCTTAGAGATCCTTTGATGAAAGGTGTCATAGTAGTACAGTTTATTATTTTATTAATATTAATCATGTATGTTTGTTATAAACATGGGCCCAAAGAAAATAATTAGAAAATGACTCAGGGGCTTTAGGTTACTCGCTTGAGGCCTACATTATCCATGCTATAGAGGAAAGATGATCCATACTCAATTCAAAAACTGACATGAGACTTAAAAAAAACAAAAACGAAAGTCCTGTAGCACTGTAAGGACTAACAAATTTAATTTCTGCAGGCATAAACTTTCATGGGCTGCAACCCACTGCATCAGATGCATGAAATAGCAATCGGGTAGGAGGCATATATATACATCCAAGGGTAAGAAACAACAATGGGGAGGGTAGATGTTAACAAAGTCCATTCAGTTAGAGTAGATGAAGCCTATTCACAGCCATTGATTAGAAGGTGAGAATGTATGAACAGTGACAATTACTTCTTGTAACAACATAACCATTCCAAATCCCTATTCAAATCCAGTATGATTGTGTCAAGTTTGCATATGAGTTCCAGCTCTGCAGTTTCTCGCTGAAGTCTGTTTTTGAAGTTTTTTTTGCAGAAGTATGGCAACTTTCAATTCAGCTACAGAGTGTCCTGGGAGATTGAAGTGCTCTCCTACTGGTTTATGGACATTACCATTTTTTATGTCTCATTTGTGTCCATTTATTCCTTTGTGTAGTGACAGTCCGGTTTGGCCAATGTACATGGTAGAGGGGCATTGCTGGCACATGATGGCATATAGTACATTAGTAAATGTGCAGGTGAATTAGTCCCTTATGGTGTGGCTGATGTGGTTAGGACCTGTGATGGTGTCACTAGAGTCCATGTGTGGGCAGAGTTGGCAACGGGGTTTGTTGCAGAAATAGGTTCCTGGGTTAGTGCTCTTGTTGCATGGTGTACGGTTGCCGGTGTGTATTTGCTTCAGGTTGGGGGGGGGGCTGTCTGTAAGCAAGGACTATGCTCAAAAGGGTGAAACTCTGCTGGAAAGGTTTGAAGGACTTCAAAACTTAGCAGGATCTCTATCTAGGTGGAAGATGGGTGACATCTGGTCAGACAGGCAGACCTATAAGCCGAGTATTGTTTTCAAGAAATGTTTTTTTTGTAGTGCTTCTGTTCTAAATAAATACTTTGCTTTATGCATGTGTTGAAGTAACCTCAGATTTGCTGAGGTGATTGCAGTGAAGGGCAGGAGGATTTGCAGCCCAAATCCCCAGTCTGGAGGGAGAAGAACATGGGTTCCCACCCTAAGCAAGGTGACCACTAGAGGCCTGAGACCTGAATGGAGGAAACCTCGAGGAGGCCACAAAAGGGACTGAGGTGCAGATAACTTGGAACTGTGACAGGTGCATTTACAGAATTTGACACCATCATTAGGTGGTAAAACACCAATTAAAAATGGATCCAATGTCAGTTAAAGAACTCTTCCAGAAACACAATACAAGAGCTCATTAAAATCTCCAATCCCAAAATGGTTATTAGCCCACCTCAATTTCATCTGATAGGCCAGTGATGAAAAAACTGACTGATCAGTGATTAGTAATGTACTCAGATCATATGCTAACAATGTCTACCCATAAATAGTTAACTAGTTTCATTACTGAATAAATAAATATTGAGACTTGATTGGGTGTGAATAATAGTGGCATAATTCACGCCCGGTGTTGTGTTGGACCTGAGACTGAGGGTGAGATGTTGAAAGCATTAGGCATGAAATAATACAGAACAATGGACACTATATGGCATAAATCACGTGGGGGAGCAAAACTGAAGGTGCTAAATATGGAAGCTTTATCCTATAGCATCAGACTGTCTGCTCAACAATAGCTAAAACAGAAACTATTAATCCAACCCTAAGTATAATTCTTGTTGTGCAGTGACCTCTACAGCTAGTGGGATGATAGAAGCTACTTTTAACCTATCTGGTCCATGAGTGGCATCTGCAAATGCAACTCACATGTCAAATGCAATCAATGTAACTAGCGCAGAAAGACCCCAGGGCTTTCAAACAAAGCAAAATTTGTAAGAACCTTGTTCCATTTTGTTTCCAAATGAAAATTGTGATCCTTGATATGTGCTGCTGACATCAATCTTATATAAATACCACCAATTGTTAAAGCTAGGTATAAACCTGGAAAGAAGAAAGTTGTTAAAAGTTACTTCTTAAGTTAAGAAGGCAAACTTCTGCATTTGTCTATATCTGCATTTTAAAATTCTCTACAGCTGCCACACTTCCACAGGTTTATCAGTGTGTTTGTTTTGTTGGGTTGTTTTTTTTTTTTGCATACTATTTTACTTCTTTTTTTGTGATTACTTTGTTTCCTGTGCAGATATTCTAATCTACAACTTCTGTTGGGAAAAAAAGTGAACAAATGTTATTGTTGGCAGACGTTTCTTTCATCAGACTGAAAACTAAATCTGGTTTTCATACCACCCAAGTGTGATGGCTGTAGTGGTTCTGTTATTTATTTGTATTATGGTAGTGTCTACTGACTCCAACCTAGATCTGGGCCCCGTTGTGCTAAGTGCTGGATGCATGCATAGTAAAACACAGTCCTGGCTGTAAAAATCTTATATTCTAAATATACAAAATGGACAAAGGAAATATTATTATTGCCATTTTACAGATGTGCAACTGAGAGACAGACAGCTTAAATGACTTGCCAAAGGTCACACAGGAGGTCTATAGTAGATGCAGGTTTTGAACGCAGATCTCCAGTCCAGTGCCCTAACCACAAGACCATCTTTCATCTAAAAAATTAAGTTTGAAGTGCCTAGGTTCCCTGGAACTACAGGCTTGAATTTCACTGACCCCAAATGGACACTGTTTACAAGTAAAAAGGAGTTTTTTTAGGAGATCTTATGACTGAGAGCTTAATAGAATCAGAGCAAAGTGTGGTGCAGCTTACAAAAGTCCCAGAGTAGCAAGGCTGCAGCAATTTCGTGTCTTTACAAGTTAGCATCTGAGCAAGACACTTAGGCTACATCCACAGGAGGTAGGGGTGATCCCCAGATCAATAGGCATACTTATACTAGTTGTCATTGCGCTAGCATGCTAAAAATAGTAGCATAGCCTGGTAGCACAGGCAGCGGTGAGCAAGGCGCCCTAGCGGGGTTGCTGGAACAATTTTTATAGTGGGGGTGATGAAAGCCATTGAACCAAACTGTTAACCCTGTATATAATGGAAACCACTTCAAGCCAGGGGGTGCGGCAGCACCCTCAGCACTCCTATTTCCAGCACCTAGGCTCCCTGGGTATGTCTATACTGCAGTTAGACACCTGCAGTTGGTCTGTGCTGGCTGACTTGGTTTCACGGGGCTTGGGTTGTGGGGCTTTTTAATGGCAGTGTTGAGCTCAGGCTGTGGTTCAAGCTCTGGGACCATCCCGCCTAGCAGGGTCCTACAGCTCAGGCTTCAGCCAGAATATGAACTTCTACAATGCAGTTAAACAGCCCCTTAGCCTGAGCTCCATAAGTTTGAGTCAGCTGACATAGGCTAGCCATGCAGGTCTAATGGCAGACATACCCCCAAGTACACGTCTGCACAGACCCCATGAGTACATACTTGGGGCAGCTAGCTTGTGCCTTCACTCACTGCTACCTGTGCTACTGTGGCTGCACTACTATTTTTAGCATACTCAATGGAAGCTAGCACAAGAATGTCTATTCAAGCTGGAAATCGTGGCCCCAGCTCCAAGTGTAGGTGTAGCTTTACAAGCTTTAGGTGGACTACTTTAACAAGTGCTAGAGGCATACGATTCTGCCTTGTCAACACTTAAAATCACTCGAATGCTGATAGTCCTCCAATGTCTTCCCACAAGTCCCTTCCCTGTATGCCCAGGACAGACAAGTTCTTCCACCGTTTACTGGGAAAGAATCAGAGCAGATCAGCTTCCTGCAGCACAAAGAGTTATGAGATATGCTCCCAGAAATCCTAGCAACACATACAAGCGAGTGCTGCACCAGTGAGGACACAGTAACTCAGGTAAGGCCTTGCACTGTGGCTGCTCACCTAGGTTAATTCTGCAGCAAAGACATACCCAAAGCAGTTAGCAGATGTTAGTTGACATCTTCCAAATCTTAGTCTAGATGAGGCCAAGGAATAAGGTGCCCAATTGTGCCTTAGAAAAAATCCCCACTATTTCATATTTCTTTTTTAACAGTATAAACAAATCTTGATATTCTCTTAGTTATCATAGATCCTAGCAAATAGAAATCAATTTCCCCTTGGGCTGAGAGAGGAAAATACACAACAGTAAAAGAGGAGTCAACTCTTCTTAGAATGTAATGTATAATGTAATGTAAATTATGTATAATATATGATCTATTGACAAGATGGGATACGATATGGTTTTTTAGGAAATGTTCCAGATTTTACCCTAGAGGCCTTTCCAAAAGCAGAGTGCAAATCTGCTGGTATGCGTAGAATAAAAGGATGCCATGCAGTGAGTCTGGTTTTTGTCTTTACAGGATGAGGAGCACTTGATATTGCAGCCTTAACGTGCCCTTAACATTAGCTGTTTTCCATTTACTATATAACTTTCTTTAAAAACATATTGTGGGAGATTTAAGACTCTCAGCAAACCAGCTGAAATCAAGGGCCCCACCTGACGTGCCAAGCACACTCAGTTCCCATTGAGTGTAATGGGAGGTGAAGTATTCTGCATCTCCCATGATCAGGACTTTAAATTTTTCATTCTCCTCCTAAGCACCAGGAAATATGTTTTTCATCAACCAAATATAGCAAGTAAGCAAGAGGAGGGTCTAGTAAAGAAAATACTTGATGTAGTCAAGAGCTCAATTATGCATCAGTGGATTCAATTTGTAGAGCAGAAACCATCAATCTTAGACTAACTCAACCTCTAGCACAGAGCTCTAAAACATACACTGACAGACTGAATTAAATTGAGTGCTAGCCAGATGTCACTTCTTCCAATAGGTAATTCAATTTAGCCTTACAGAAATTAGTCTCCTAAAGACTGATATTTACGTTTCTCAATTGAAAAGACTAGAAACTATATTACAGGGATCACGTGCATGCACGGCTGATCAATTCCTAGATGTAAGCTCTCCCTTTGATGCAGAGAGACAGATCTAGTTACTCAAGGGGCAAATACACCTTTATGTGTTCTCCTTTGCAAAATCTCAGCATGTAAGATAGTTATGAAGATTGTATCAATGTGGTGTTATATAAGCACATGGTTTATTTTTAGTGTAACAAGTTAGACCTTGCAGATGAGGAAAAATGTGCATGCGAATTCCGAGCACAGAAAATGATATATTTGTGCTTCTCTTATCTATAGGATCAAGATAACTAGATAAAACAAAAACCTACGGGTAATAAATATATAGTTCCATCCAAATTAATTTTTCAAGGGAACATCTATATAGTCAGAAGTTACAAAGGAAGAAGGCATTTTCCAGTGATTTGCTGAGATCCTTCAATATAGGTCATGCAATGAGAGAGAAGCAGTATTGACCGGGAAAAAAAACCAAAATCATGTAAGGGATACTTTTAACAGTTGCTTACTGATAAATATGGTTGCTTGCAACAAAACCTTACTCTCACAAGTAGTCCCATTAATATCAATGTGTTCACTCACATAAATAAGGAAGGAAGGGTATGCACAATCTGGCCCTGCAGGAAATTTGTAAGACCAGTAGTTTCAATTGTAATATTGCATTTGTAGCTGCATTGAAGTCAGTGGAGGGTTGCTTTTGCGTGAGGATTTTAGGATTTGCCCCCATGATTCCAAGATTATCCTTTGTGATAAGCTATAGAGTGCCTCACTTCGCCTCTATGAACTGGTGACCATGTATATGCTTTTATAATAAGAGTATCATGGGAAAGCAGACGATGCTGGGGAGCCAGAATGGGCCAACCCACATTATTAATTGCTTTGCATGCAATTCAGCTGACTGCAGTCCACCTGATGTAAAGTTGTTAGGTTTGGTGGCTCATGTCTTATTTCCACTGAAAAAAACATGTATAAACAGAGTGGATTGTCCAGCCAAAACAAGGTGAGTTTACTTTAAATGTCTGGGGTAGGGGAGCAGAGGATTGTAGTCCAGCTACTTTGAGGTCTAGGGTTTGACAGACAGTTAACCACTGTCTCACACTCTGAATGATGAAACACCAGCCTCCTTCCAAAAAAGTGGTTGTGGTTGTCTTGTCCCGCAATAATCATATCAGGCCATGAAACACTAGAATGAATTTAGAAACTCTTTCAAGGTCCTTTTTAAGACTTGATCCAAGGTATTGAATATGAAGAGCATCACTTTGCCTTACAATGTCACATTCAAAAATGTGGGCAGGTGTTAAAGCCTGAGAGGATATATCTCTGCCCCATCTGTATTGATTCTTGTTCCAACAGTGCCCCTGTGCGTGATCTCACGCTAGTGGATGTTATTCGCTGAGATGCTTTAATATCGACCAGAGGATCTTTTATCTTTCAACTGTTTATTTCAGCGAATGTTTTCCTAGATAAAATGTCAATATCCTTGATCATTGTGATTCCTATTTGAGTTTCTGATCTTCCAACTTTGACCATATCATCAGCTACCTTACTCCGATGTATACCAAAGTGTGATGGAATCCATCAAAAAGTTACTTTATTGCCTTGCTTTCTGATCCTCCAAACTTTCTTATTAATTGCATTGTTGATAGCATTCTGGTTTCTTAGAAAGGAGCTGAAGATCACCACCTGCAAGTCAACAGACATCACAACATCTTCTGTTTCTGCTCTGTTTATTTCTTGTAGTGCAGTGAGAATAGTTTTCATTTCAGCCATATAATTCAAGCTATCCCAGAATAATGCTTTTTCTTGTATTCTCTTCATTAGGCCCCTATGTAAAGACACCACAACCTTTTTGAAGAATTTGTCTGATGAACCATCAGCAGTATACACAACTCTGGCTAGTGACTGATAATGTTAGATGGTCTGTTATATAATTTTCCTTAGTGTAGACAATTTTGTGTGTTCCTTTGACCAAGGTTACAAAAGGGAGCAATATTTACTAAAGTCAGTAGGTTCATGTGGAGGAATTGTTGGGCATACAAGCATCTTCACGCTCTCTACCCTCTTTACTTCATCAAATGCTTGCTTTCTTCAGTAGCCTTTACACACCTTTCAAAACAGGATGATTGTTTCAGCCTTGATTTAATTTTCCAGTTTTTGAACAGCAATGACATTCAGACAGGGAACGAAGACTGTTTCCGTACTGAATTAGCTGTTGTTTTCTGCAGTTCTCAGGAGATTGAACATCAGATTCTTGCTCACAAATTGCTATTGGAGTGGATCTTACAGCTCTAGTTATTGTGTGAACTGCGGAAGACTGCACAATGTCAGTCTTGCAAGGTTACTGGGAGCACTATGTGACCAGACATGTGAGACACTGAAGTATGTTAGGATACTAAAAACGACATACCGTCAAAAAAGCAACCGCAATACCCATTTCTCTTTAGTGTGTTCCACTAGTAAAGCTGCTATCAGTTCACATTGTCTGATACAGAAAGATGCATAAATGCCAGATAAACTGTGGTGAAGGACTGTGTGTTCTGTGGCCTTCAAACAGGCCACACACACCCATGTTCAAATTACTCAGGAATCATTTGCCGCTTTCACCCACTGCTTTGAGATCAGCTCCATCCCATGGCTGGTGAACACAGTAGGAAACTCATTCAGATTGGACTTGACATTTCCACGTGCTGAGTAATTTCCTTGGTAAATGCTCTGAGAGGCAGCCTGAATGCACCAAGTTGTAAAATGTGTTTTGTGAATATTTTTCACTTTGTTGGCAGGGCCCCAAGCAGCCTTGGATCACTCCATTGACTCTCACTTTCATTTCCAATGTTCTTTACATGAAGGCTCAGTCTATCACACGCAACCTTTCCACTGGCTATTAATTTTCACTGTCTGGATGATTGACTCCAGCACTGCATCACTTGATAACTTAATAGGATAAGCAGAAATGCAAGTAGCTGCTCAGATGGTGACTTAAAAAAATTATGTATGAAGGAGATGAACACATGGTGAGTAAGTTTATCTGCTTTGAGTTACATTAAATTGTATTTGACTGTTGCCAGTCTTAATGGACCAAGTGTCATTTTGATTGACAGTGCTCTACTGAAATATAATGAAGCCGATGCAAGTTAAAGAAAGGTACACTGACAAGGGTGATTTGTGGCTCAGTCATCAGGACAGTATATAAAAGAGCTTAAAATAGGGCAAGGGAAGGAGGCAGTGTCTTCTACAGTTATTTTCTGTTTTGTAGTTCTAATTTGCTGTTGAAGAATTGTTGGACAGTTTGCATTCAAATCTTTTTTTATTTTAGGTTTATTTGTTTGTTTGTTTGTTTTTCACTTTTTTTTTCTTTTAACCAAAATACAATTCCAGACAAGGCTGGAAAGAAATCATAGTGCATAGGTTGGGGTTAACCACAGATCAAATCCGGCACTGGAATTTTCAAGGAAAAATCACAAAGGACAATGTGAAAAGGTACCTGGAAGTTGGAGATAGGCCTACATCAAGACCACAGACATGAACACTCTGAGTTTCAGGATGCGTTGGGTCCTGATCTAAACTTTACAGTTGATTAATTTATCTATAATGGACCAAACCAAAACCTTGCATCCAAACATGCCTCTTGTGGATCGTGATCTGGACCAAGAGACTCAGGGACAGAGCCTTCTCTCATTGAAGTCTGTGATAAATCTTGCTTTGACTTCAGTGGTGTAGGCTTCAGGCCTAACTAGGGAACACAGAAATTGCCAATCCTGATTAGACAAGCCATTGATCTAGTCCCGTTGTTTATCTGGTTTCAGAAGAAGGTGCAAGTAACCCTTCTAATGTCAATTATAAGTAGAAATGGGCCCAAGCGTCAAAATTTGGAACTGGATTTGAATCTAAATATGGACTTCCCTAAAGTTATGGATTGTTTAGATTTAGGACCTGAATAGTAAAATTCAGGGGGGGATCTTGGGCTGGGGTTCTAATTCTAACTACATAATATTTATAATTCCTGCTTCTTGTTCTCTCCATTGTACCCCTATCCTCCCTTCACATGCTCTCCCCTTTCCCACCCCCACTCACCTCTTCCTTTTTCCAATTCTCTGAGAAAAAGGACTTGGGTACTTCAGACAAATACTTGGCAGTTGATTTTCCCTTGTGCAGTGCAAGTAAAGGATGAAGGTTCTGAGATGTGCTGTGTTTGGAAACACAAAATGAATATCTCCTGAAAGTTCTGGGATGTGTCATTCTCTTGTGCCACTCTCCAGGCTTTTTACCATCAGTGAGCTTGAGAAAAAGAGCATAAATAAGATTAGCTAGGCTTAATAAGGAAGAATGCTCTGTCACTGGAAAATGTAGTGGAAGACTGATGTACGCAAAATCACCCTGACAGAACAACAGAGCTGTTCATTAACAAAAATCCTATTACTTGAATTAGAGCAGAACTGTTCTGATAGACTGTGGATTGAAATCAGCTGACTATATTCTTGGCAGCACCCCCCAAATGTCTGCTTTTTCCACAATAATTTTAGTACAGAGAAGAATGTGTCAAATGGTCTGAGTGTATGCACCAAAAGAAAGAGAAATCTGGAAACATACAAATACTGCTGTGTTGGTAACATTTGCTTTAATATAATCTTAGAGCAAATTAAAGTTTGAGGAAAGCTTTTTGGGAAGAGAGAACATGGGATTAAAAATGAAAATATTATGAAATAATCATCCTTGTGCTGTTGGGAAAAGCACATTACTTCCATGCCTACAAGTATGTTTGTCTTGACTCCCACATATTTCTTAATCTGACAGGTAATCAAAGTATACAAACACTTATGCATTCCTTTTATATTTCCAAGCAAGAGGTCGGATGCTGTTGAGTCAGAGAATACTTCAGAGATGCTTTCCTAGCTTTTTACCTGGGTTGTAAACTCACCTGTAAAATAAAATAAAATCTACTGAGAGCTCAGTGCTGCCTATGTGAAATGAGTTTGTATTTGGTCTCAGTCCAGTTCCTACTGGACAAGTGGACGATGTCACAAATGCCACCATCACAATCAGCACTAATGGCAGCACCCTTGTTGATAACCTTAATATTGAGGCCAAGGTTTTGATAGGCCTGAGACTGAACTACCCTTTCAGCCTAGTGGTGATGTCTCCATGCCAAGAGACTTTAATGGAGCAGTTTGGGGTAAGGGCAGCAGCTTGCAGTGTTGGTGCTGCACTCTACTGGGAAGAAACAGAAGTCTTCTGTTTCCCATGCTGTCAATCAGACAGCTTTCATCTCCTTCTATTCACCTTCTAGGAACAATGAGAAGATTGGAAAGTTTTATCCTTCATTATGGTCTCCCATTCATTTTTCCTTTCCATAAGAAAGGAGGGAAATCTGTGATGCTACTTTTTAAATATTTGCATTCAAATCTGGGGTGTGCTCAGGTTAAAAATGCTTTACATTTTCCCTTTGAGTTTGAAGGTACTACAGCAGCAGTTATTGATCCAGCTCTGAGAAACAGCTTCAGTTTTGAAAGTTGCACTTTTTCTTTCACTGCATTGATTTTTATGGAAATAATTGTCTTTTCTGCTGCTCAGGACAAAGACTGTTTCCTGTCATAATCTGAGTTTGATGGTAGTAATGAAATTTACCCTGGCTGCACAAAAGAAACTGCACCCAGGCATCCTTGTATCTTGTCAGGTTGCAGGGTTTTATTTACATAACAGTAAAGATAAATTATCTGTAAAAGTTCTTGTATAAGCATTCATTTCAGTCAGTATGCCAGTCTTTTCCTTTTTATAGCAGAGTGCCAATTCTGCCACAGTCTAAGTTAGTGGAAGCGCATTTCTTTCTTCTATCAGTAGGCCCTTTCGTCATGTATAATAAAAACAGTGTGAATGCGCTGCCCCTGCCTCTATACATAGTGTGATATAAAAAAATCTGTGTGTATGGTTCCAATGAATGTTAGTGCTGGTGAAAGGTGCTGAATGAAAAGTCCTGGAGACTGAAACAGCAAGGACAATGCAGTACCGGATTTCCCACATTGACCTGTCAATTTGTCTCAGGTCTGGTCTACACACACTTTTCATACCAATATAACTATGGATTTTTTTTCCTGTTATACTAATATCAGTTCAACCTCTTGAGTAGATGCATTTATACTGGTGTAAAGATGCTTTATACCTGTATAACCTGTATAACTGGTTCCTCTTCTCATACTGAATAAGCTGTACTGACATAAGCACACTTACAACTAAATATATAAGTACATCCACACTGGAGATGCACTTGCACCATTCCAGTACAGTTAGTGACACAGCTTTTGTTTGTAGACAAGGACTTAGTTCTTAAACGGGTCAGGAATGTTCAGATAAAAATGTTTTTCCATTCAAAAATTGAAACTGTTTGCAGGAAAGGATCAATTTTCACAAAACTCCTGATTCAGCACACTTTGTGTAATTTCAGTGCAAATCAGGTGATGGTTTGTTAGGTTCTCCATACACAAAGAGAAAATGGAATCTTTAGTCCGATTGAGAGTGCAATCAAAGAAGGAACAACAGTAAAGTGTCTGTGAGATCATTCAATGCATCATTTGACACTGAACTGTGTACAACCTCAGCATTTAGAGTACTTTAGAGACTGAAAAATGCAGTACAAAGAAATAAAGCCATAACAGTATAAGTTTATACATCACAGTTTCAGCTAAATTTCATTTGAGATGTCAGATTTATTTGTTGGTTCTCAAAGTCATGCTTGAGGGAGAGGAGAATTTATCTGGGTCAAAACCAAAGAAAATGTTCAACCAACCTTTGCGAAGAGAAAACAATAAACTCCACATTGCTCTAGCTATAGCTCACTTTTGAAGGAATAACAAATTTGCTTAAAATTAGGCACCTAAATCAACAGGTAAACATCAAATACATGTATTTAGAAAACTATGTGACATTTGTGTGACTGATTTAGGCAAACTGGACCATCCATAGTATGGACCAAATTCAGAAGTCACATAAATTACATGTCTGCACGTTAGCATTGGTGTAAATTACACACTGAGGATCTGATTCTTCTTTACACAAAGGCCTTTTACGCTGTTCTGCCAGTGAAAAAGGGCCAGTTTAATGTCCACTTTAAAGCCTCATTATGTTGCCAAAGCAGAGTGAAAGTACTCTTGTGTAAATGAAAATTAAGTCCTGGCGGAGCAGAAATACTTGAATAGGAAGGTATAAATTAAAACAGGGGAACATTCATTGCCAGATTACAGCTGTATTAAAATTGGTCACATTTTGGTCCTGATCTACTGCAGTGTCCAAAAACAGACACCATCCCTAGTCTATTTGAAGGGATTTTGTTGATACAAACTGATCCTATGTTGTTGTTGTTTTTTATCTGTATTATAAGAAATTTTCAATAGATTAAAAGCATATTTTTCTATCAAATACATATTTATTTACCTTCTAGTTCTGCATGGTATGAAGAAATACTAGGATTTGGGGTACAATAATATGAATGTGTTATATATTGCAAAGCTGTTGTGTTATGACCAGACATAATGTGCTTCCAAATTTTTACGCATTAATTCAGGTAATGCTATAACTCAGTGGGATGTTATGATTCCTCCTCCAGCCCCCCGCTGGTATTATAAACTCCAGTACATGCGCAGTGTAGAGAAGGATTTTAAAAGGGTCTTTATCTACAGCTTGCAAAATATCTCGGGGGACTAATAGGAAAATAGTTTTCCTTGCAAATGGAGGTAGCCTAAACCAAGATGAAGTTTAATTGCTTTTAGAGCTGTCAGCTAGAGTGATTTCACTGTATATGATTGATAGTAGTGAATAGTACTTTATGTTGCTCACTGGCTGTGTGCCTATTTTTTTATAGCTGATGTAGGAAATTTGATTCTGTAAGTGGAAGTAACATAATACTGAAAAAACAATTTGTATGTTTGTTTCATTTTGGTAGATTTTTACTGAACATATGCCATCCCTTTGTTGTACATCTGAGTTTACCAATGTTAATTGGACACGTGTTTGTACTGTAAAAAGCACAATGATAGCGAAGCATCCACAAACAGGTAAAAAGAATGACCCAGTAAAAATAAATAGGATTTATGACCATGATAAAAGTTAACTGCTTTCCCCTTGTGTGATCTTGAGCAATATTTCCTATGTCTCTGCTTTGGGCCAAGTTACCAGAGCCATTGTTTCCATAGGAAAAATAGTATTCAGATCCATAGTTCTAATTCAATAACCTAAAGTGTATGGACTTAATTCTGCTTTCAGTTACATCAAAATAACTCTGTTGAAATCACTCAGAATTTACCCCAGTTGAACTGAGATTGAACTCTTGCCTTGGGCTAGAAGGTAATGGAAGAAGTGAATGCAGTGGCCCATTGGAAAGTTTTAATGTATAAGATAAATTATAGGGCCTAGGAAACTTTTTCCCAATACAATCTGAAAGAGAAATATTGGAGGCTGGAAAGCATTTCAATATCCCAGTTATCCAAAGTGTGACTGGAAAGCTTCCTGCTAGCTCATTTATGAAAATAAATAATCCCACCTGGCCAGATTTTGCTCTCACTTATGCCAGTTTAAATCCAGAGTAACTCCACTGAAGTGAGTGCAGTTACTCCAGATTTATATCCATGTAACTAATATCAAAATATGTGCCAATGAATTTGTCGTACAGCCAGTTTCATCTGTTTGCTGGTCAGAAATTTAAGAGCACACTGTATGGTAAGGGCTTGGAGTCGACAGTCTAATATTTTCTTCACAACTGGTGTGTTTATAGTATCAGTTCTAGCTCTCATTGTGTCCCCTTTTGGATGCTGCTGCATCTTCACAACTGCCACTTCTTGAGCTATCTTTTTTTATCTCAGTTACACAAGTGTAAATCCAGACTATTAAAATCAACAGAATCGCTCTGAATTTACACCGATGTCAGTGGTATCAGAACCTAGCCCATAGTTTTCTAACTTTAACCTGTCACTAGAGAATTTTGTATACTGTGTTGTTGTAGCCATGTTGGTTCCAAGATATTAGAGGGACAAGGTGAATGAGGTAATATATTTTATTAGACCAACTTCTATTGGTGAGGGACACAAGAGACTTAAAGAAAAGCTCTGTGTATCTCAAAAGCTTGTCTCTATCACTGACAGAAATTAATTCAATAAAAGATATTACCTCACCCACCTTGTCTCTCTAATTAGAGAACTTTGATGGGTTCACTACTTTAGAAGAGGGTGAGAGTTGCATTGTGTTTTTTAGCTTTTTAAACTGGGATTTTCAAAGTAGCCATAAAATGTTAAAGAACCAGTATGACACTGAGTTTTACTGGGAATTGGGTACCTAACTTCCTTAGGTGCCTTTTGATAATCCTACCTTTAATCGCTTATACTTGCCATTGTCTTTACGTTGGTTGTCCTTGAATGTGGATTTGTATGTGGTTTTCTTTAGGGTTATTAGTTTAATAATGTTATTTTAATGTCCATTATTTTCAAAGTCAGAATGCACCAGCACCTCATCACCGTAGCAGCTTCTCAGCTCAATTTAGCAATGACTTCCTTTAGGATGGATTTTTTTTATTGCAACAATAATTTATGTTGTGTATTTGAGACATAAATCTTTACCCAGACTGTTATGTTAGCAGAATAAATAATTTTGCATATATAAGGATTCTGCCATTTGTTTATGTTAAGAGTCTGATTAAATTAAACAAAGCCCAAATTCTGCTTTCAGCTACTCTAGGGAAAGTCTGGAGTGACTCCACTGAAGTCAATGGATCCACTCCACATTTATCCCAGGGTTACCAAGAAAATAATTTAGCCTTATGTCATTTTGTCCTTGGGAAGCCTGTCAGTTGGTCGTCTTAATTTTTTAATTTTAAGAAGGTGGGTTTTATTATAATGTTTTAGTTGTATTTTTTGTGATTGTTTTTTTTTATTGATTTCCTAAAGAAGCAGAGGATGAAAAGTACAAAATGTAGATTACTTGCAGCTTGTATATATTTCCAAATACCATATACTTTTTGGGCTCTTCATTAGAATTACACAATTATGGAATTTTTACTGCTTATCAAAGCTGCAAGACCAGACGGTACAAAACCAGACAATAAATACTACACAGACATGATATGCTAGATGTGGGTAACAGTAATAAAATAGAAGATATAGATGAATAGGGAGAGGTGGGAAGGAGGTGATCAGGCAGGGGTAAAAGAGAAGGGATTAAAAGGAACGAAGGTCTGGCATTCTTTGAACCAGCTGAACATTTTTATCCAAATGGTATCTAGAGATGGGATCCACATTTCTTCAGATTCATGTAATTACTCTGTACAGCAATAAACTTTTCTTTCTTTGGCTGCTAGCTCAGACAGGCTCAAATGCCACTGCTTTATTCTGGGCATAAGCCTACTCTTCCATTTTTGTAAAATCATGTGCTTGGTGATCATTTCAATCCTCAAGAGCCAAAGTCTTTATGGCGGAGTTAAAAACAGTTTAGCAGGTAAATGACCTAGGATATAACTTTCATCAGAGCTTTGGCTGCTGACATTGAGCACTATTTTAACTCTTATGTTCACCTCCTTCCACAGTTGCCCGACTGTTGGGCAGTCCCCCAGTGTATGCATCAGAGTTCCTTTTCCTTTGTTACAGTGACAGAAAACATCAGGATAAGGCCTTTCTCTTGTGCAATCTCTGTGACATTCAGTATATTTTGAATAAAATCTTCTGTTGTGTCAAGCATAACCTGAGATCCACAGAGGCTTTAGCATCTTTAACATTATGCAATGTGCACTGCCATTGGGATTCTTATAAGAGCTATAATAAATCCCTTTGCCTCACAAAAAACACCAGACTAATGGAGTTCTTCTGCATTGACTAAATATACATAGAAGATGTGGGCTTGCAGAGTTTATGAAGCATTTCTAAGGTTCCCAGTAGTTCTGGGGCATCTGACAGTCTGTGGCATCCAGACCAAATGGGTATGTTAGCAAGTGTTTTAATTGTAAGTATTGCCACTCCGAATGATAATTTCATGATTCTCACAGTCATCGGTAAAAAGCTAGTAGCTCTATCCAAAAGTGGTTTTTCTGACCAGTGTGTAAGAAACCGTTTTGTATACAAAGCCTGGTTAGTTTTTCATGAGCAACTGGCCAACACATTTCAGGCTATAGTGTCTCTGTTCCCTGAGTAGTTGGATTATTCCTCTATCCCAAATGCAGAAAAGAAGCACAGTCATTTTCCATGGGGTAAATCCTGTGACTTATAGGTAGGAAGTGTCAGGCAGCAGAACTGGCACTGGGTCACTGTTGTGGGGGGGAATCTAGTCACAGAGGGGGTATGTCTACACTGCAATGAAAGCCCACAGTTAGCGGGACTGGAATCAGCTGACCTGTGTTAGCAAACTCTGGATTTGAGCGTCTATATTGTATTTTAATCCTATGGTAAGACTCTTCTAACCCATTCTCGAGCCTAGGGCTCTAGCAACCACATGCCCCCTCCCTGAACTGTGGTTGCTGCAGCCCTTGGTGCACTGAGAGAAAAGTCTACTGCCTATCCTGCACATTGCCAGGCGGGGGGTTTTGAACTCGGGCTCAAGCATGGGTTTATAGTGCAGTGTAGAGATACCCAGATAGGCCAAACAAGGAGACTGTTTATCATGCATACCATGGAGCACAGCATATCTCTCAAAGCTCCATGAAGGGGAGAGAGGGAATTGGCTCTGCTGGGGCTCCATATCCTGGAGAGAGGATTCCATTTTCCACATCTCACAAAGCCCCAGAATGTGGGTTGTATGTTAGAAGCCAGTTTGTTTCGTTCGGTGGCAGCCCAGGTTTCCTGATCCTCTCTGGCTTTCTTCATACAAAGGTATTTCAAACTGTCTTGAAATTCCTAAAGCTTTTATGAGCACTAATCTCCAGACAGCCATTTCTTTTCTATTACCTTTCTTGGTGACACAGTATCTCTTCTGGTCACCATGACATTTCAGAAACACAATTCTATTTTTGCCTTAGCAATGAGCATATCTCAGAAGGTTCTATAAAATTTGGATTTGTTTCTCCCCAAATATCTGGATCCTTTTGGTTTTCTTTTACTATCCCCTCTAACACACACGTACTCATTCCCAAATGATTGTACATCAGTTCCATTTCTATTCGCTCAGCTTCGCTTTCCTTCTATCATTGACTAGAGATGACTGCCCCAATCTGAGCTTGCTTCCCTTTACATCCTGGTTCTGTGAATGACCCCCGTGCCCCATCTTTCTTGCCCCCTCTCCTTGAAATTCTCCATGCTTCGCCAGTTCCTATGCTACCATCTCCTTCTCTAGTTCTCTTTTGCCCCCTTTAATTTTTTTATGACAACTCTATTATGTGTTTTAATTTCCATGTTTTCTTAAACACCTATCTGATTATTTTACAATATGCACTTGTGAATAAAAGATTGACTGCTCATAATTCTGCCAGTAGCAGTGTTCACTAAAAGTATATGTTTTCCTGTTATGTAAATTCTCTTTTCCCTAATTATTCTTCATTCTTTAAAGCCAACTAATTTAATATGGTAATAGGAATTTGCAATGGGGCTGCCAAGCCATCTGTTTCCCAATCTCCATGGATTCACAGTGACTGTATTTGTTATGCACCAAGAAGTGACAGATGTGTGACTTGGAAAATATTATGCAGACCTGTTCAGTTTTGAGGCTTTTGGCCAAAACCAGGATAGAAAAATGTGGATTAGTATTTACAGGATTTATTCCATGTGCATGATTTAGAATGTGTTTTCTAAGCTTCTAGTCCTGCAAAGACTTACACATGTACGTAATATCACACATGAGTAGCTAGTGCAAAGCTAGCTCAAGGACCAATAGCAGTGAAACCGCAGCAGCACAAGCAATGGATGCTTGGGTGTGCATTCAGGATCTTGGATGGGTGGACCTATATCAAAACTAGCTTTAGTAAGTCTACTTGTGCTGCTATTACACCTTCAGTTGCAGTGCACACATACCCTTTGGCTAAATGTGCATGAAGGAGAATACAACTCTGACTGCAGAAGGGATTTTCTGTCCAGATTTGCCAATTACAAGGAAATGGTTCAGATGTTCAGACCTACACAGCCATTCCATCTCAATCCCATTTCTGTAATGCCTCGCACCAAATCCATCAGTTGTGTGGGACCATTTAGTGTGATGGGCAGAGCTGGGAAGACAGACCAAGTCAATAAAATGAGAACTTCAATAACAAGTTACTTTTATGACAATACTTCTCCACCAAAAATAAATTAAATACACAAATGATCATTTGAGCAGAGTGGATTGATTTAAATCAAGGCAATTTAAATCACCAAGAGAAAATCATTGATTTAAATCAAGTTTTCCACTGATACTTCTTCACATATTTCTTAAACAGTGCTGCAAATCTGATCACTAAAACATGTTAATTTACAACTCAATGCAGCATTTTACAACATCTAGGAGGTATACTTTGTAATTTTTTAGATAACTTGATTTTTATTAATTTAGGAAATAGTACATAATCATTACCTGTGTCAAGCTGTAGATGCAGCAGCAGTACATAAGGAATGGCAAGAACTAAATCACACACAGACAAAATAGCACTTATATTTTATTAAACTAAGTCTAAAATGTTACATAAATATTTCACATTTGCAATTGTAGCAGTCTCCTGAGTTGCTGGCTGATGGCTGTCCTTAAACTCTTAATTTTTTTAATTTTCAAATGTTGTTAACTCTAACAGACCAGTCATCACAACACTAAATGTACACTGTCCTTAAAACTTCTACAACTAGCTCTCATGTTCCCCACTCCCACTGTCATTTTTATTGGTAGACTGAAATAGAAATACAAGTTTTCTTGCTTTTTCCACTCCCAGTTGATTTCTTAGCTTTGAGTGAATAATACCAAATAATGAAAATATTCTCTCTGTGCATGCAAAGGAAGCTACTGCTGTGAAAAGTTGGCTTAGCAACTGAAGGAACTCTGTTTCAAAGTGCCTGGCTAACAATTTCCACTAATTCAGGGGAGTGACTTTGTTCAAAACATCATCAGTAAACATGTACTGTTTAAATGGTTCTGCTCCAGCCCTGAAATTTATTATAACTGGCATAACTGAGGAGTGATTTTGAGATGCCCATGCCATGGCAGCAGCATCTTCTTCAGAAGTTAGGCATCTACTTCATCAACAACATTTTCTTTTATTCCTGGAGAAAACGTACTTTTGGCTAAAAGATGCATTAAATGGGCACTGCAGCCATATGTTATTAAGGAGCATCCTTCTGTTTCTTCTTTTAAGTATCTTCTAATCTTTGCCACATTTGCAGCATTGTCTGTGAGAGAGCTGTGCACGTGATAGTTGAATTTTTGTTCACATTATATTACAGCTTTCACTGCCATTTCTTTTAAATATTCTGTTGTGTTGGTATTTCCTGATGCATATCTTTCAGAAACAATAGATACAACCCCATCTTCTGTTGTCATTAAGGTACATATTACTGGATCATTGTGTACATTGCTCCACCCATCAAGGCTTAAACTGGCAAATTTCCCCTCAGTATTTCTTGCACACTGTTCAAGTTCCTTCTCATACACTGTATCTAGCAACCTTCCACCAATGTCTGCTCTACCAGGTGGAGTGCAGCCTGGTCAGAAGGACTCACCATGTCAATGAAGGGTTTACTGTTAACAATGAGAAAAGGAGAATTTGTGGCATAAAGAAACAGAGCAATCTTTTCATCTGTGGTGTTTTGTTGGTATTTGCTAGTCCTTACTACAACCATCCATGGTGGTGGTTCTACTGGATGATTGAAATCTTTTGCTTGCTACTGATATTTCATTGTCTGAAGTACGTTTAGTTGCAGCACTGCTGCTAAAAGTACCAGTGGATACTCTGAAGTTGTTGCAGAAGGACAGTCACAGTCAAAGTCTGTTACGCTTAAACGGGATTCTGAAACAGAATTCAAAAATGATTTTCAATAGTCGTTCTTCTCACTCTCTTATTCAGTTAATTACATTTTTTTCCAGCAAGGATGCAGATCCGATTCCAAATTACCAAAAAAGCTAAAAGTGACTGCTCTTAGGCCCTGCATCTCCTTCTTGCACTGCTTACACTTGACACGTTTTCCTTTTTCCCCAGGGAAGGAATTTCTTCAAAATATTCCCAGAAAGGGTCTCTTTACACTCAGAAGCCATGACAGTTTTTCTGTGGCAAAAGTGTGGGGGAATATAGGAAGCTGTGTGTGTAGTGAATAATGTTTTCCCTTTTTCTTTCCAGTCCACTCCACTGTTCCTTTCTACTTTGCCTCTGTCCTTTGTCTCTCTGTCTTTAAGACAGCATCTCAACTAACTCCTTTGTTGTGCTTGGCCCAACTTCACTACTAGCACATAAGCACAGACCAACAACAGTCCTATCCAGCCTGTGTCTTTCTTTGCACATGTGACTTTAGTCTGTTGAGAAACAAACTGAAAGCCCAGAACTTGCAAGAAGCAAGAGCTGGTAGTTAGGCTGGACAGACTAGAGCCTTTAATTCATTTTTATCAGACTGTAAGTGTAGGTTTAGCATGTTTGTGATGAGATTTAATATTAACTGTTATTTTTTAAATGAGAGAAAATTACTATTACTGATTTAAAAAAAAATTAAAATTCTTTTTGATTAAAAAACAAAACAAAACATTGAGTGATATTACAACTTCAGTTGAGTTTTTTATTTATACCTGTTGCATATTTTTAATATGAAATATAGAACATATTCTTTGGTGACATTTAGAATGCTGCCCTTTTGGACCTTTGCTGTGGTTGTCTGTTTTCAACTTTGCTGGTATTACTACATGTGGGAAGTAAATTTGTTTTCAATTAATGAATCTCTGACTGTTATCTGAACATTTGTCATTTCAAATAATCACTGAAGTTTACCCAACATTTATATTCATTACTTGAGGCTGCTTTGCATTCACCACCTCTGCTCCTTTAAACCAGTTTCAAATAACATGACCCAGTCCAAACTCCAACTGAGGTCAATAGAAAGACTCCCATTGACTTCAATGGGAGCTAAATCTTGCCCAAGAACAGGAATAGGAGTTTGGCCATCATCCTGCAGTGACCTGAGTTCCATGCAGCCAGACCTCTATTCCCCCCCCAGAGCTCACTGCAAGATCAAGGCCTTGGTTTGTGCTCTCCCTGAAAGAGAAAATGCCATTTGATCATTGGAGTTCCTCGATACTCATCTTCAAGGTTCAGGCTGCTTTCTGCTCCATGGAAGGTTTGAAACCTTCATCTAATTTCAAGTCTAAACTTCCTGGTGGCCAATTTATATCCATTTGTTCTTGTGTCCATGTTGGTGCAGAACTTAAATAACTCCTCTCCCTCCCTGGTATTTCTCTCTCTGATGTTATGTATGGAGAGCAATCATCTCCCCTCAGCCTTCTTTTAGTTCGGCTAAACAAGCCAAGCTCTTTAAGTCTCCTCTCATAAGGCAGGTTTTCCATTTCTTGGATCATCCTAGTAGCCCTTCTCTGCACCTGTTCCAGTTTGAATTCATCTTTCTTAAACATGGGGGACCAGAACTGCACACAGTATTCCAGATGAGGTCTGACTAGTGCCTTGTATAATGGTATTAACATCTCTCTATCTCTACTAGAAATACCTCATCTGATGCATCCTGGAACTGCATTAGCTTTTTTCACAGTCACATCACATTGGCTGCTCATAGTCATCCTGAGATCAACCAATATGCCCAGGTCCTTCTCCTCCTCTGCCACTTCCAACTGATGCACCCCCCAGTTTATAGTCCCTAAGTGCATGATCTTGCACTGTCTATTATTAAATTTCATCCTATTTCTATTATTCCAGTTGACAAAGTCATCCAGATCTTGTTGTATGATATTTCGGCCTGTCTCTGTATTAGCAATACCTCCCAACTTCATGTCATCCACAAACTATATTAGCGCACACCCACTCTTTGTGCCAAGGTCAGTAATAAAAAGGTGAAATAAGATCGGTCCCAAGACCTATCTCTGAGGAACTGCACTAGTAACTTCCCTCCAGCCTAACAGTTCACTTTTCAGTATGACCCATTGTAGTCTCCCCTTTAACCAGTTCCTTATCCACCTTCCAGTTTTCATATTAACCCCCATCTTGTCCACTTTAGCTAATAATTCCCCATGTGGAACTTTATCAAATGTACTGAAATGTAGGTGAATTAGAGCCACTGCATTCCCTTTGTCTAAAATCTGTTATCTTCTCAAAAAAGGGGATCAGGTTGGTCTGGCATGATCTACAAGTCAGCCTTCCTTGAACCAAGCACATGCTTATGTTATGTCAATTAGGGAGTGGAGAAAAAAGTTCAGAATTCAGCTGGTGACTGGACAGTGTTATGAATGAACGATGCAGTTTCCAAGCTTTGTACAATGTGGCTGGTGGGGTAGCTTTTGTTGACACATTTTTTGTGTAAAACAAACCTACTTTCCTAGAGTCCTCTGAGGGTCCTGGGTCCTCTCAGTGACTTATAAAAAGGTCTAATAATATAATCCTCCCTGCTTTTTTTTTTGGTGCTTGGAATGCTTCTACACTTTAAGGCAAAAAGGGACCTTCTTGATCATCTAGTCTGATCTCCTTCACATTGCACAAAATCTCACTGTAGTGGTCTGTGCCTCATTCCATTGCAGCCCAAGCCCTTGGCCCCCCACAAACCATTTCCAGATGGCTTCTTGCTCCACCAGTGCGCTTTATTTACAACTGGTTGCCCACCACCTTCTATATAGCCAGTTCCTACCAGTCGCAGGGGTCTTACAGACTCAGCCTCTAGTCAAAGGGTGTTCAGCCTTCCCTTGCTATAGCTTCTCCCCTTCTGGCTGATTGTCTCTCCTTTCCCTCCAGCATCCTCTTCCTTAGAGCTTTTGTAGCCCTTGGAGGTTCTACAGCTGTTCCTAATTCCTTCCTTCCAGGACAGCTTGCTCAGCTGGCTCCCATCTACCCTTGATGAGGGCTCAGTAGCAGGACTAGTCCAGCCTTGCTGGTAGCACCTTGTTACACTCACTCACCCACTCCTGCAACAGGCCCATAATCTCTGGCTGAGTTACTGAAATCTTCAAATCTTGGTTTAAAGACTTCAAATTACAGAAAGTCCACTATTTAGAGAACATTTTAGAATGTTAGAACTAACTGCCATTTTTCACAAGGCTTAATGGAATAGTAGCCATTGGATGCAGTGGATAATTAGTCTTGTCATGTGACAAGGGACCTCTGCAACTCTGACCTAGAGTGGGGCCAGGAAATAAAGTTTCAGTTTCTTGCCCCCATTCCCGTGCGTCACCCCCTTATTACACCTAACTTCATAACTCAGAAAGACTGGCCTTTGCTTCCCACTGGCAGGAGAATGCCATTCCAGTTTCTTTTCAAAGGGTTCATCTGAGTGGGCAGCTCCTGCTGTGTGCTGGAAACTCTGTGATTTGGCTCCAGCTATCTGCTTGTCAGTTGTCACATTTCTTTCTCTGAGTTCCTTTATGTTCAGTGGTAGATTTCAAAGATCTATCCACAGTTGTAGATTGAAACTATATCTATCTGCATAACTGTCAGGCCTCCATCTCCCATGGTATTGCAGTTGATCTGATCAGCAAGAAGTAGGAAAAGATAAGGGTCTAGCTCAACTGGCATAAATTGGAATAGTTCCATGGAGGATCTGGCCACATGGGTCTAATTCTGCAAGATGTCAACTGCCCCCAACTCCCATTGGCTTAGGTGAGAGTTGAAGATGTTGAGCAGCTTCCATGGCTGTGGCCTATGTTCTATAATAATATATAAGGGCATAATTTATTCCTTATTTGCCTCGTTAACTATCTTTTATTACCCTTAATATCCACATGGCATAAGGAGCAGCAACATTGTTGGCATGGTTGAGAACCCAACTTTAGAGTCTGCTTTCTTGCAATCCAATCATAGGAAGTTGCCCATTCTTTCCCATTGCCTGACCATTCTTCTCTCCCGCCAGCTGCTGATTATAAGACCCATCAGGCAACAAGTCAAATGACTAACAAGAAAACAATTTCTTGTATTAATTATTTACCATTCAGTAGAGTCTCAATACCACTCAGAGTTAGCCTACTTCTATAAATCATTTAGCATGTTAGTTCATTGCAGTTACATACAGCTCAGAGTACATATATCTCACATAAGAATTTCTCACTTACGCACTTTTTTTGTGCAACCCCTACTCATGCCCAGTGTTCCTTCCCTCGGATCACAGCTTCTTCTGGGCAATAGCTCATCTCTTTTCATTTTAAAAATTAATTTAGTTTTCCTGAAAGGTGCCAGATTGACAAGTCTGGAAACGAAAGCCTCATGTTTATCTACAGAACATGTACAACGTGTCTAGTGGGAGTATAAGTTGTGTGATACTGATCTGCCTGTGTGTCTGTGTGTGTCTTATTTGGGAGGGGTAATCTCTGGTTTAGTTCATATGTTCATTTATTCCTTGGCCTTGCTGCTGAGACTAGTGGTACAGAGTCAAGAGGCATTGGTTCTATTTTCACTTTTGCCAGTGACCAGTTATGTGATCTTCGGGAAGGGTTTTCATCCCATTTGCCCTAGTGAGAAAGAGGAATCATTATATTTACCTCCCTCTGTGAAGTGCTTGGAGAGCTATCTATAAAGATGCTGTAGAAGACCTCAGTATTCTTACAAGGAGGACAGCTGTACACTGGACTGAAACTACCAGCAGATAGCCAAAAAGCCTGCTATTACACAGTGTCACAGGCTTTACCTCTAAAGCGCCCATTTGGGGGTGTATATGGGGACTTCCTCTGTTCCCAGCCATTGCCTCCTGTAATAGAGGTTGCTATACCATCTGGAGATGGGCTGTGTCTCTTCAGTTACCAGTATCATGGAAACAATTCTTCCCCCTTTCTGTGAGTTAACAGTAGTCCACGTGAAAAAGGCAAAGTTGATCAGTTTTACGGTCCCTAAACAGTCCCGTTCACTCCATTCTCCTATGTCTGAGACAGTGCTAGGTTTCTAACCCTTTGTCAGTTTATGGGCTCAGGCTGAGTTTTCTGAGCATTTGGGAAAAGATAGGGCGGAGATGGGGAGGGCTAAGAAGAAGTTGGAAAATAAGTCATTATCAGATATCAAGAAATAAAGAGTTTTAAAAGAAGCCAGGATCTTACAGAGAATTAATGTATGTGCTAGACCACCAGGCCTTAAAAAAGGGCAGTCATTACTAAAAAGCTCTTTGATGTTTTTGCACATGACAAACAGATGCTGTGCTCTCATCTGATACAGCTCCGAATTCCTTCAATTCATCTAAAAGATTATTGTCTGAATTTCATTTACATGATGTAAGGAGGGTTTAAAGTGGGTGTATATGCCCACTTGAAGGCCCCTTAACAGTACTCTGGCAGTGCAAAAGAACCTTAGTGTAACTGAGAATTGGGATTTATATATTTTGTGGATGACAGAAGAGATGTTTGAATAGTTCAGCAGATACAAACATGTACGAGTCCTTCATAACATGTCAGCGTTCGGAGATTGCAATAAGGGTGACTGATCAGTCTGGATCACTGGTGCATTTCCTGAAGTCACTGGCCCTGAAAGCAGGTAATGCTACTGGCTGGCACTCACCTCCTCGAAGCACCACCAGCAATGGCATACAGAACATGTCTGGCAATCACCAAATATTTAAGATGAGATTTTGATGTGAGTTTTGCAGCTTGCACCGATTTTTAGTCTTTCAGTATTCAGGGGAATTTTCAAGATTTTTCTGTGAATACTAAAAAGACTATTCTATTACTGATCTACTATATGTATTCATAATGCCCAATCATTCTAGGAATTTTTAGCAATCTCCCTCACTTCCATATAATCTAGACTGAATTTGCTTGCTCACCTCTCCTTAAGCCAGTGCATTCTTCATGATTACACAGGAGACAGGATGGTAAATATAGTGTATGAAGTAATCAGTTACAGTGACTGTGCTTTTAATGTAACTTGACACTCTTCACTCAATAATTTTGCAATGGAAGTCCTGATATTTTATTTTTCTTTTCTGCATGTACAATAAGAGATTAAAACCAAGTCATCTGCATGTAGAATGAGAGAGCCTAAGCAAAATTGTAGTATATAAACCTCTTGGTGGCTCAGTTTCCCCATTTGTGAAATGGGATAACACTTGACTATCTAATGGGGTTTAATCCATTAACAATTATAAAGCACTTTGAGATCTTCAGGTAGAAAATGCTAATAAAGGGAAAATATTGTGTTGGGTAAAATGATGTGAAATTTAAATTGAGTTTACACCTATAATTTTAACCAAGGAGTAGAGGAGAGACTATGCAAATGACAGCTTTGATATAGCTTTAATAAGACACCCATCAAGCAATGACTAAGACTCATATGAAACATATAAAGTTGGCTGTCAGACGCATTCAATTTAGATGACAGGAACTGCTGCGAGCACTTTTCATGCTGTCCATACAAAACTCCCTTTTAGAAGATCTTCAGTGGCACACTTCAGCTATGATAGAGGGGTGACCTTTGTCCTAGACTAGAGCATCACTAAAAGACTTGGAGTATGTCAACACCATGGAGACTATTCAGCCACAGCTATGTCAGCGCAGATATAGCTTTCACTGACAGAAGAGTTTTTCCATTGTTGTAGGAACCCCATCTCCCCAAACTAAGTTAGTTATGTAAACACAGCAGAGTCTACACTGGGGGTTAGGTCAGCATAGGTACATCGGTCAGAAATATGTTAACTTTTCACATTTCTGACCGACATATGTATATATATATGTGTGTATATATATATCTCAGCGTAACTTTTAAGTGTAGACCAATCCTAAGAGTGGTATAAAGGAATTGCTTCTGTGGATAAGACCAACCTAGTCTTGTATCCTATCTCCAACAATGGCCAGTGCCAGATGTTTCAGAGGAAGGTATAAAACCCTCAATTTTTCTGATCACATGTGTATGGGAAACGTTTGTTTCTAACCCCAGGCAGATAATTACAGTTATGTCTTGTAGCATAAGAGTGAATATATGCCTTTTAATTTTTTATCCTACTTAGTTGTATGAATCACTGCACCCATTAGCTGTGTGTGCAATAGCTTAATTTGAAGATGCGGTATAATCCTGATTTGTATTATGGTCACCAGTAGTGGTCCCAACTTAGACTGAGACCCCATTATGCCAGGCACCATAAAAATACTTAGTATAGACCATCATTGCTCCAAAGGCGTAATAATCTACATACAAGACACACAGGGAGGGAGATATGAAGTATTCTCATCCCATTTTACAGACGGGGAGCTGAAGCACAGAGTAAGTGACTTGGCAACTGTCACACAGGATATCATTGGTAGAGCTAGGAACTGAACCAAGATATACGGATTCTTAGTCCATGCCTTAACCACAAGACCAACTTTCTATCCCTGGCTGATTGAAGGCTACTGACCAAGGTCCAAAAATACAGTCTTAGTCCACATGCAGAACACCAAAACAGAGTACATTCTTCTTCTACAATGTAGAAAACTTGTATTGAGCTATTTTCAGATATAAGAATTGGGTTTGACAAAGAACTGTTCAGTGTTTTATTATTCTGTTCACTCTATTTCTGCTCGGGAAACAAGTTTCCTTTGCTTTTCTGAACATCTATCTTCTATATCTTTCATTCTACATCTCTCAAGTGGTGGTATGAAGCTGAAAGCTAAGTAACTTCATCCACCCAAGAGGAGTAAAAATCCTCTAGAATTCACTGTGGATGTTTTCATCTTGACACTACAAAATGAATAAATATCCATGAAAGTGAATCCTGGAAATGGGTTATTAGCAATCTGCTCCATCAGAACTAGGTATTTACTGCTTTTATGGTGGTCGCCCATTAGGATATTAACGTGATTTTTCAACCAGGGATTGGCTAGCCTTCCTGCCTAATCTGATCAACCTACATGGCTCCCGTCATGCTAGTATCAGCATGTTTATACCATGTTTATCAACAAAAATCACTGGCTGAAACATTGATCACTGATATTGAGATATCTCAGTATCAATTTGTTAGAAACAAAGATTGTAAGGAAGATGTTAAGCCTTGACTAGCGGTATCCCAAACCACAGAGCTATATACGCTTTTAATTAGGTATTTGCCAGACACATAATCCAGCACCTCACAGCTAAGACAAAATCATATATCCCCAAGACCCAGAATCACTGTACAATATATATTTATCCCAGCCCCATCCCTCCTTCGAATTTTAAACTGCACTACTTCTTCAAACTGAGAGCTAAGTATTAAACCGCCTACCACCCATTTATTTATGTAAAATTATTTACATTTTAATGTTGTATTTCCTGCCCTCTCTGTCAGCATGGCCTGCCCTCTCCTGCCCAAACTCCACAGTGGTTTAACTGCTTCAGTTCCTACACCAGCAGGTGGAGTTAACTAGGAGGAAATATCTATGAAAAAGCAGAAAAACAAGCAAATTAATGCCTTCAAGTTGCTCAATATTCCTCAGGAGAAGAAGGGCAGAAAAATGTTAGAACAGAGAAAAATCCATCTCCCCTCATACAGTGAATGAATGAAACTGTGTACAAAGCTAAAGAAATGATGACTAAATAAAAGGAAATGAGATCTCAGAAAAAAACACTCATTAATTTTTAATGAGGCAGGGAGGCAGAAGAAGGCATGAGGATTCAAGGGAAGATAAGAAAGGTTAAAAGCTAGCACATTGCTTTAAATTCAGATTCCCCAATCACTAAATAATAGTGTTACAAAAAACTAAGTCTTTGTATGTGCTCACCTAAAAGATGGTTACTTACCTATATCTATACTTACCTAATCAGATATGTATTCTACTGGGATGTGTGTACACCCAGCCCACCAAAGTCAGAGAATTTTGCCCAGCAGAACTTGTAGGGTGGCACTTATGCCCTTTCCTCTTTGCCCTTCACATGGTTATGAAAGGGTGATGTTGCTTTTCCCACTCCACTCCCCATTCCTTCTCACTGCCTCGGCTACAGTCAGAGTGCTCAGTGTGGTTTTTACTTCACCCTTGCTTCACAATTTTCTCTGATTTTCTTCTGTGTATAGTTATTAGTTTTAGTGGGTTGGTAGTATCCTTTAGTTTAGTTAGTGATAGTAGTTAGTTAGATAGTGCATCCCACCAGGAAACAGCTATCCAAGGTTTTTAGCCTTGTCCCTTGTGTGGGGTAACTTGTCCCTCGTGTGGGGTAACTGTTCATAGTTTTTCTTTTTTACACAAGTAGTTACATAAAAGGTTAAAAAGAAGAGCTCTGCTGTCAAAAAACAAAAATCAGTCAGAATGAGTATAGCAAAAATGCCTAAAAGAGACAGCTTGCTTGGAGCAACAGGAATTAATCCCTTTCTACTGATTACAGGCAAAAATACAAGACGTCAAGAAAGTGCAGGAAGCTAGAGTCAAATATGACCTAGACTGAACTGCTTTTTCAAGCAGTAAGGAGCATTATGCTAACTCCGAGACAATTCACAGTGTATGTCTCTCACCCCTGTATGCTAGCAAGAAAAGAATGATAACTCTATTTAGTATTTATATATTCATGGCTCTTTAGAAACATTAGCCGGTTCTGACATCATCCCTCTGAATCTGTATTACCTTCGTTTTACAGATTGGGTAATAGAGAGGGTAGATGACTCAACTAAGGCCACACAGTGAGTTAGTGGCAAAGCTAGATCTAGAATCTACATCTCCCATCTGCCAATCACATGGATACTACAGTAGACCACCTCATCTGCAATTGAGCTATTTCATGTATTTAACATCTGTTACTTGCTGCTGACTTTCATCTACCACTTAAATGCACATACTGATATCTTCCTCTACTTTGTTATAAACTTGAGCATGGAGAATGTTTGTTTGACTGATAGCTAAACTGAGATCCCTGCACCTAATTTTTTTATTCTGTAAGCACAGCATCAGTACTAGTAAAACCAGAGTGCTCAGAGGCTGGAAGAAGCTCTTATTTATCACTCTTCTATAACATCATTTAAGTATTCTAAAGAATGAGGGAATAATATTTCCTTGAATGATGCGCAAATAAATTTATTGTACTTGGGAAGGAAACTGGTGTGTTTCAAGAGGCTAGTCTGAAATTCAGTGAAGCATTTTAGTAGATATGTTAGAATTGCTGCCGTTTGCAACAGTTAAATGGTTCAGTACCCAATGCTTCAGGCATAAACTAAGGTTGGCAGAACAATTTCTCTCTGGTTTATTAGGTGGTTAGAACTGAAAGTTTGAGAAAAATGTGAAGATGGTTTTCAGGCTGAGTCTTTAATGAAAGGTCATCACAACATAGATACATTGTAGACTCAATATGTGTTGGCATAGGCATTGTAATTGAACATTTAGTAGTAATTTCAATGTTTGTACCTTTATAAGAGGAGGAAAAGGTCACAAATGAGTATAAGAAACTCTTAACATTCACTGAACATGCTTTTTTTGTTCTTTCATAAGCCAGGCTGAAAATGAGAATAGACATAGCCAGACAAGTTTGTGTATGTTGCACTGGGGGCTGAATTTGCCTCCACAATATTTGCTGTGAATGTTATATTTGGATTTTGCATATCTAATAGTGAAGGGAGAGGATTTCTTAGTTACACTCTTGAAATGGTACTGTGGGAAAATGTTAATGAAATGGTACTGTGGGAAACAATAGTACATATAAATATTTATCACCAATGTAATGAAACACCTGTACCAAGACCCAGGTGAATTTCTTTTTCTTTCCCTCTTTTGTAACCCTTCACATATATATTATAAATAATCTCATGCATTTATTTGCATGAACTTTGTTTATTACAAACAAAAAATACATTATAAGAGCGCTATAGTTAGGAAGTCCATCACTCAAAGTTAGGAAATGCCAGAATTAAGGTTGCCCAGGCAACTTTAATTCAGCCCTTCTAGTGCTTATGTATTATCATGCAATCTTTAAATATATGATCACATTCCATTTTCTCCACAGGACCGCTGCCTCATTCACAGCTTTGGATGGATGGTGATCACTGAATGAGCAGCTGTTCAATATCTTGTTTTATCTCTATTGTTCAATGTGTGGCCGCATGCCTCATTTCATGCACACTGTTCAAACCCTGCTCTGAAGACAGAAAAAGAGGTTACTCAACTTGTGCAGTAACTGTGGTTCTTCAAGATCCCTAGGAATGGTCCACTTGAAGGGTGTGCATGTACTTCTTGAGCCCTTGATTGGAGATTTTTCCATTAGCAGTCTCTGTTCAGCTTGTGCGTGCACTGTATGCATCTTCATGCCGAATACTGAGGCTATATAGGGCTGTACAGGTGAACTGCCCTCAGTTCCTTCTCATGGCCTTGGCCTGAGACAAGGCCTTAGCATGTGCCTCACCTAATCTCTTGTACAGCTACCTATAGGTTTTTGTTTGGGATTAGTTTAATGTAGTTAGTTGTTAGTATCTACTATGGGTAACTATAATAAGTAGGGACAAGATAGACTTGTTTCCTCTCCCTCCCCTCCCTTGCAGTGTCTTATTCTGTCGGTGCGTGCCTGGGTCACCAGGTTTGAAATGCTGCCTCTCTCGTTGAGAGGCTACACCTGTTTAGTGACTGCCATTCCAAGTGTATCTGTCACTACATCTCCCAGAAGTGCAGTGTCTACTTGCTCCTCAAATCCAGGGCAAGGAACAACAGGGAGATTAAACTAAGGCTGATGATGACAGAGCGCTCCCTTCAACTGGCTTCTGAGTCAGGTCAGGTGACACCCCTCTCCCTCAGAACCGCAGGAATTCAGGTACTCTGAGGATTTGTTTGTGGTGGATGAACCAATATCCCTACCACTCAGGGTACCAAGCATCTCTCAATACCAAGATCCCGATCTTCAGATTACCATTGCCCCCCAGTAGCATTGGCCTTTCCATTCTTTTCTGCTAATGCCCCTCCTCCCATGGCAGAATATTGCGTAGGAGGAAGGAGATTTCCTGTCAGTTTCTTCTATATCTGTACAAGGTTCTCCTATACATCAGGAATCCATACAGGGAAGAATCTCATGCTCAACAACAAGTGTGATGGAACAAACCCTGCATGACACCCTGCTCCTGTATGGGCCTCCTCAATGGGCACCCTGAGATCCCTGGGCTGCTTATTGGCAGCAGTTTGCCAAACCACCAGCTCTGTCAAATAGGGAGACTAGAGTCAGACAATCCCCTCCTCCCCAACCAGCCTCTCAAGAAGAGGAGATGTTTGAGGAGCAGGAGGCTAAGGTGGATAAAGAGGCCAGCCCTCAAACTTCTATTTCATCCTTGCCTCCAGATGAGATGACTATGCCTCCACAACCTTCCATGGCTGACAATTTCCAGGAGTTCCAGGACCTTATAAAGAGTTTAGCTGACACTCTTCAAACCACTCAAAGAACTCAAGGACTTACAACACAAACTGCTAGACAGCATAGAGTCAGCAACGCCTACCAGGATTGCATTACCTATTAATGAGATGCTCTGAGAGGCACATGTGTACCTGAAGTGGAGTACCCATAAGGAAACTACTTGAAAAAGAATTATTAATTTCCTCATGGGTTTTTCTACAGTGCTTATCATGATGGTATCTGAGAGCCTCAGGGGTGAGAGGGTGGTATTATCACCAACGTACAGATGGAGAATGGAGGCACAGGGAGATTAAAGTCAAAAGCCTTCCCTAATTTTGTTTGCCTAATTTGAGAGCCTAGGCCTTGATTTTTTTTTAGAGTCCTTAGCTTTATATAGCAGTTAATATATTCAAAACACAGCTCCCGTTGACTTCACTTGCAGTTGTATGTGATCAGCCAAAGAGTCTCAAATTGGGCACCTAGAAAATGAGGTACTCACAATTAGTGACCCCCTGTGAAAAAGGTTTGGTTTAAGTGACTTGCCCAGGATCTCTCAGAAACTCTGTGGCACAGAAAGGGATAGAATCCAGTTTTCTAAGGCAGCAGTTAACTACCTAAAACCACGAGACCATCCTTTCTCTACTTGCAGTCTCCAGCCTCCTTTACCACGCTCCTTCCAGCTTCCTTGACAAATGAGGCAGGGTTATACAAACAAAAGCCTCACTAAATGTGCAACCCAATTCATTTCCAGGGTTCCAGCCACAATCTACACTGAGTGACGCAGGGGCAAAAACAATATGTGATCATGTAATTAAAGACAGTATCATATTGTATATTCACAAGGGCGTGAAACTAAGGCTGCACGAATTAAGAAAACTAATTTTGGCATTTGCTGACTTTTGAGTGCTTGACTTTGCAACAATTACATTTTTAACACTTTTTTGTTTAATTTCCTGGTTTAAAAAAAAAAAAAACCAAACTGAAAAACCTGGAAATTCTATCATGTGGCGTCATATTGACACATTCATAGGTCATCAGTAGGATTGGAACCCTTCAATCAGCAACACGAACCTCTGCGACTTGAACTCATGGACTAACTAATCGAAACCATAGGTTGTCATCCTCCATGTGGCCGGCCATAGAGTTGGTTTCACATTGTTTGTTGACAGCAAAGGAAGCCTGAGACTTGGGAATCTTAGATTCAATTCCATGTTCTGCAGGGAGTAAACACACTAGTAGTCACTGACCATTCTACTCTTGTTCTTACCCTCTCTGCCTGTGTCCCCTCCAGCCTGTCCATGTGCCAGTCTTGCCAGTCTAGTTAACATACACAACAATTCATCTCTTCTGCCATGAAAGGTTTTAGTTTTCATCACCAGCAAAATACAATGCAATCTATTGTACTAGAGAGTCTGCAACAGGACTAGTTCCCTTGATTCAGATGGATTCAAAAGCACTTTACAGTCTTGTATAGGTAGATCACTTTGTCCTTTTGATATGCAGCCCTAAAAGCTTCTTCACGGACCTACCAAGTAGTTAAGACCTGTGGTTCAGGAGGGGCTGTGTTGTGGCGGAAAGGAACCGGGGAAAAGATGCTGTATGTGGGATGCTCACTTTGTACCTTCACCATGGGAGTGAATGTTGCTCCAAACAGCATTGACTATTAATACGCAGCATGTTTAAAACAACCAAAGGGAAATACTTCTTCACATAACAAACAGTCAACAAGTGGAACTCGTTGCCAGGGGATGTTGTGAAAGCCAAAAGTATAACTGGGTTAAAAAAATTAGATAAATTCACAAAGGATAGGTCCATCAGTAGCTTTTAATCAAGATGGTCAGGGACACAACCCCATGTCCCCTGTAAACTTCTGACTGCCAGAAGCTGGGACTGGATGACAGGGGATGAATCACTCAATGAATTGATCTGTTCTGATCATTCCCTATGAAGAATCTGGCACTTGCCACTGTCAGAAGAAAGGATACTGGGCAAGATGGACCATTGGTCTGACCCAGTATGGCCGTTCTTATGTTCAGCTCTTTCTTCTGCATCTCTCAATTATCTTAGAGCTGAGTAGGGCTCAGATGCAGAAGGGAAGAGCCTATGCTGACATGGATCCCTGAGAAGCTACAATCTAATATTGTGGCTGTTAAAAAAAAATGTGGCATGCTCAGTAGTGAATGCCATAATATGTAGCTACTTTTTGCACTGTTTGTGCATATGCCAAATGATGTTAGCACTTTTACCTGAAGGAAAAATTTGGAGGATTCAGCAGGGAAATTTCTATGAAGAAACCCTGCAGCAGTCAGCCATGTGACCATCTAATGTTCGTTCTATGTTTTTCCCCTATTAAGTATGCTATGGAAGGATCAGATGCACTTTATCCACTAGGAGCAACGGCTAGCAACAAATCAGAATAGATAAGTATATCTAGGTCACTTTACATCTGCAAAGTGCTTTACAAACATTAGTTACTTAATCCTCACAAACACCTGTCTAAAGTAAAGAAATGTTATCCTTCTTTTCAAGATGGGGACTGAAACACTTGTCTGTCAATTAGGAAATCTTCTTACATAATGTATCATTTTAAGAGCAAGATAAACTTACTAGGAGAAGATTTATAATGGAATCTGCAAAATTCAGCTTTCTCTCTTGACTTCACTGAGTTTAATTTAGGGGAGTGCTTGGATCATACTGTTCCTGGCTCAACTGACACATACTTGGGCTCACACAAAGGTAACTGTGAGCCCGCTCTGGTGACCAACAGTGGTCACTATTCATTTCTCTGTTTTTCCTGACACATTACACCAAGAACTAGATTTTTGGATTCTATTTATACTCTTTCAACTCTTTACCTTTTGTTTCTGACAGAGTATCAGCTTATACAAATTTTTCTATTTAGGTAGCAATTAATTAAATATACACATTTCATTATGCCACATACAATGTAGTCTCCATGATGAGACATTTAACTTCAGTAGAGGATGCATATCTTCCCTGAGGAAAACTCTCTAGAATGGTATATTAACACTAGTTTGGAATCCTGGTGCCATAACCCAAATAAGTGGATTGTTTTTTCTTTAAGATAAAATCCTTGAGATCATTAAAGATTCTTTTGGATTTCCACTCAGGATTGGGCCCCAAATCAGAAAATTACACCAGCTTCTCATTATGCAACTTCTTATGACATTAAATCTATAACATTGTTCCAATAATCTCAGAATGTCAATGCAAGCATATAGAGACACCCATTATCATAGTAAAACAATTTGGAAGGAACTCCCTGAAAACCTTTTAATTCTTTTATAATGCTCATATCAAGAAAAGATGATAAAGTTGAAAAATAGTCTGAGTTTTGGATGTCTATTAGAATGTCATTATGAGGCCATTATATAAGATTACAATAGGAAAATGACTTTAATAAAAGCCAGGAGAGACCTGCTGAGGATAATTCAATATGACATTGTAACAACAGTACATTCAACAGCTTTCTGTGGAAATGTCAATCGCAGGGAAAATGAAAGGATTCCAATGCATGTTATTCTGCTTTTAAAAAACAAATGGAATTAAACACTAAAATTTATACTGACATGATATTATGAGTGATGTACACCCCTACAAATTCAAAGAAACATTGAGTTAAGATCACCATAGCCATGTGTACTCTGTCCTTCCAAAGTACATGAAGGTCTCTTTTAGAGGGTGCAGAATATACTGGGCTATTTACAAATGAAACAATATCACTCATATAGGCTACGCTTCCTATTCTCTGTGTTTGTAATGGTGTTACAGTCCAGATGGGAAGAAAGTTGTTGCGAGACCACAGTGATGAGCACACTATAAGTATCTCAGGGTACTAACACAGTCAAAGAAGTTCAAAACCATAGTGTGCGTTGCAGACCACCTGTATGGCAAAAATATTTCTGCACTCCTAGAATAACAAGAACCAAATCCTTAAGAGTCAGCCAAGGAAGGAAGCAGAGTACAGCTTACTGGAAATGACATTGCAGATCAGCACTGCAGTGATGAGAAATATTCAGCATCAAGGAGATGATGCAGATTAAATTGCACAAATGGCCCAAACAATACAGATGAACTAGATGTAGCATGGCAATTATAGAACATTGGGGGAATGGCCTCTGAATTTAGACCCCAATACAGTGAAGCACTTAAGCACATGCATTACTATAAGCACACAACTAAAGTTATGTCTACGTGCTTTGCTGAACAGGGGTGGACTGCTAAATTAGAGCCCAACACAGGAGATGAAGCTGTTGTCTTTGCCCCATCACTGTTTGCCTTTCTCAATACAACTGCACTCACCCAACTTTCTACCACATATTTGGTGCTCGAGAGTGTTCCAGTGCATCAGCAATGCAAAGCTTTGAAAGCTTGCACAGCTGGATGGAGAGGGTCTGCAGAGAGGCAGGTACTAGGTGCTATGTTCTAAGCAAATTTCTAGCCCAGAAAAACCCTAGTGCAGAGACCCAAAGTATCTGAGGAGACAGCATGGACTAGAGGATAGGGCGCTGGACAGAGACAGAAGAAACTTGGATTCTACTACAGCTGGGCATTGGACCTGCAGTGTGACAAGTCAAATCCCTTCTGTGCCTTTTCCCCCCTCCCATGTTTTGTCTATTTAGGTTTAAACTTCTTGAGGCATGGAGTGCTTTCTTACTAATTATCTGACAACATTGTGTCAGATAATTGTGCCTAACACAATGGGGCCGTGATCTCAATTGAAGCATCTAGGTACTACTGTACTACAAGAAAGTAATGATAAATGTGCCTCTGCAGCTTTCCACTCCCACATCAGCTCATCTGTGAGCTAAAGTAGTTTTCTTGTAAAACTCTCACACACTGCATGGTACTTGAAAAGCTGATTTTTTTACCCAGGTGGGCAGAATATTAGCAGCACCTGTGTGGTGACTGACACATCAGCTAAATGCACTGCAATTCCTTTATCACTTCTCCAGCAAAACTAGAGAGCATGGAAAATGAGATCTGCCAGATGTCATAATCCAGGTGACAAATATCTGCAGTTTAACCACAGAGAGTTAACGCTTTTACTGCAGTTTGGCTATAATTTTTGCTACGCTGCAGAGAAAACTGTCTTCTGATGAAATCTGCTTGTGCTGAAATTGCAGTACAATTGATATGTTTTAATCAAAGGATTGTGATGGTTTAGTTTAACTGCCCAGCTGTTCGATTAATTGCTAATTATAATGGTAGATTTACAATGTTTTGATAGTTCTTTCCATTAAAATGTTATGTCTGAAATTCTTTACGTTAATTATAATTTGATGAAAAGACATCTAATTTAATTCATTTTAGAATAATTTATAGCTAGACAATGTAGGTACAGAAGACAATTTCACAGTGAAATTAAAGCTGAAAATACATTGTTTTAGCAGCTAAATAACAGAGGTAGTTTGATAAAACATTTGGGCTGCTTACTCTTCATTTGATGTTGGCATACAATGAGCCCAATCCTTCTTCCATTCAAGTCAGTGGCAAAACTCCCAATGACTTCAGTGCAAGAAGGCTGGGGCCCATTACCTCTTTCTGTCAAAAAGGCTGTAGTGGAAATCAAACGGCTTTCCATCCTTCCTTCTCAAAAATGATTTTAATTGATAATGTAGAACCAGAATGAATACAATGCAGAGCATAAGGTTGAATTCTGCAATGCGTGTCTACCTTACCTTTTGCAGTGGGGTTTAATGGCGTTACTGCAGATTTAGGTCAGGGTAACACAGTGTCCTTACTCTTGCAGCCCTTTATTAGTTGCTCTGCCTGCTACATTCCCTCTCTCTTTCTCTCACGCTAAGGGGAATTCACTTCTCTGCATGAGTGATGCCAATGCAAAGGGGCTGCAAAGACCATCCCCAGGGCAAGAGACCTCTCTGGGAAGCACAGACCCAACTCTATGCCCCTCTCCCTCACAAGAGCCCCCAGTGCTGTGGGTGTGCTGCAGAGGACAAAAGAAAGTATGACTGGGGCATTCCTATGTCCCAGCTATTTCCTGGCTGTTTCAACACACATTGGGGCAATGGCAGATGAGGTGCAAGTTGTTCCACATTTACATCAACGTAACTGAGTATAGAATTTGGCACTTGACTTCCGTAGGCTGCCAATTCATGGAGAACTGTAGTCATACCATGTTAAACCTCATAAAGTAGAACATAAGGTAGAACTAGCATATTACTAAATATAAGAGAAATAGCTGGATGTTTTTTCCAGATCCCTGAGGTATATTGAATGCCAACAAATTTTCCTTTCCACATTTAAGAGAAAGCATCTTAATGCAAAAATTATTTCAGAACTTCTTGTTATATCTATCACCTCTCTGATATTCAAGGATTTTGAGAGCTGAGAGGCAAAGCTGAAAAATGGTAGGAAGTCTATTATTAAAATGGTCGTAGCCTGATATTTCAGGATAAAGAACAACCAACCAGTAGGAAAGTTCATGCATTACACAGATGGAACCAACTTTATGTTCTATAGTTGCCTCACTATTTCTCTAACTCATACAAATTGTATCATAAATTAAATAACTCCCTCATCTCTGTGATAAATAGTGACTATGCTGAGCATCCAAAGTGTTTATGCCCCACACTAGGCAGCCTTCCTTTTCTTTTATTTTGTAACATAAATTTAATAGTTCTCTTCTATTCTTAAGAAGTCCTGTTTTGGTTGTGTGTGTGTATATGTTTGTTTTAAAGCAGCGTCCAGGATTACAGCTGGAATGTCCTTCCCTTCACCATTTAAAGGAAGACAGCTGTTTGACAGTGTTTCGTGCAGTATATTTATACGTGGTTAGACTTAGTTGCATTAAGGACCCCTTCATTTCACTGGTGGGAAACTCATTGTACAGCTTGAGAAGGGGAAAGGTGGAGCACAGGAATAAACCTGGGACAGAGTGAGTAGGAAGAAAGAAGAGAAGGAAAAAAGAGACCAAAAAAACAGAGAGGAGGAAGAATGTCTGGGATTAAACAAATCCAAGCAAGAAAAAGTATCTGGAAAAAAACTATTGAAACATGGTTAATATAAAGCCCTCTCCACAAAAGAAAATCTGAGATGTCACTGCCCTCTGGCTCTCCCAGTGTTTTTTGTCTTATCTGTGACTGTGCTTAGACTGTAATTTCTTCAGGGCACAGACTCCTTATATTTTGTTTTGTACAGGTCTGGGCACATCCCTGGTGATCAACACATAATAGCAGCAAATGGATATGAGGTAACAATTGTGCTCTCAGTGAGGCTTGTATCAAAAGGAGCTATCCCACAGAAAGTAGCGGTACAAAGGAGTGCAGAACGTTGCTCGTGGAATGGAAACTCATGACTGCTGTGAAGCCCTAGATTTGATTGGGCTTTATTTAACTTTGGAAATATTTTTGTCCCTTGTTGTGCCAGTCAAGTCTATCAAACTGAGATGTAGCTTTCTCTGTTTTAGGTCCTAGGGCCAGGCTTGCCTATTCCTGACCTATCATAGTATAATGTGCTCAGGAGATTACTGGCATTGAAAACCTGGTTAAATGAACCACTCTACCCCAATGATCATCAAAATGTGCACATTTTTTTCTGGGGAGCATCTTTCCAGACCCCTAGAGCAACTGCCTCCCCCAACTCACTGTGCCACATTTGCCTATTCATTCAGTGTCATCAGCTTCCACTGGAGTGTGAGCCTGAAGAAATATACTTTCTGTAAACAGGAAGCTGGCACTAATATAAATCATAGAGAAGGAGCTAGTGGTGGAAGGAGAGGACAATTGCACGCCGGGTGCTGGTGAAGAGTCTGGCTAGGAACGGAGCTCTTCTCACTTCTTCACTTTGCATGTGTATAATGTAGCCTTTGTCATTTAGCCCCCTTCCTATCTCACCCATTCCAATGCCAGTCTTTGCCAAATGATCACCCTGTGGGTTGCTTCTTACCTTTGTGTTTGCCTGTGCTCTCATATGCCCTTCTTAGGGTGTTACATGATTGAGCTTGGTACCTGTCACTGTCTCCAGCACCTGGAAAGGTGAACTTAAGCTCTCCAGCAAAAACAATGAAGTCAGAACCTGGTATTTCTAGTGTAAAGGCAAGTGGAAAAAGAACTTTGAAAAAAAATAAAGTTAAGCTCAGAGGCCATCTTCATATGTCAGAGGGAAAAAATGAAGAATTGTTGTGCCTTTGCCGTTCAACTTTAAACAGAAAACAGGCTGCTAGTAGTAGCTGTAAAGTAAAAGGACTGCCCACACACTGCAAAATAATCAGCTTGAACTGTAAACTTAGATCCAGATCCAAGGTTTGGCTCTGGGGGTTGGGCTCAATGTCAGGTCCTGTCCCATGCTAAATCCTCTTTGTCAGTCCAATGAACAGCTGAGGGATTTCCCTAGTGAAGGGGAATCCTCATCTGGCATAGAGCCAACATAGTTAACTCTGTGCTACCACCTCCTGGCCCCACCAGTCTGCTGATCACCAGCTGCTGTAATGGTTTCTAGGGGGTTGTTACAAACTGGTGTAATTTAGAGCCATGCCCTCTCCCAGGTGCATCACGTACTTCTCATCTGAAGATCTCAAAGTGCATTATTAAATCTAATTATGTTTCTCAACTCCTTGTGAGACTATTATCCCCATTTTACAGATGGGGAAACAGGGAGAGTGGTGGTGTTGGGAATAGAGTCATAGTTTCCTGACTCTGTTTCCTGCTTCTTATTCTTAGTTCTGTTCCAGCCCAGCCAATCTACTCTATATCAACCTTTCCGTGTCTATTCAAGCGCTGCTTCCC
Source organism: Mesoclemmys tuberculata (assembly GCA_007922155.1). Lineage (NCBI taxonomy): Eukaryota > Metazoa > Chordata > Testudines > Chelidae > Mesoclemmys > Mesoclemmys tuberculata. The sequence continues at coordinate 6,316,372 of ML675621.1, forward strand.
CGTGGCAGCAGAATCTCCCTAATAGTACCAAGCTAATAACCTTTGCCATTTTCATCATCAGGCCTCCCGGGCTTCCCTTAGCATAATAAAACCCTCAGGTTTTATTATAAGGCTCATTTATTTGTACACATTTGTCTCTGTCCATTTCAGTGGATGATGATTAACTGGCATTTTATTAATACTACTTGTTATGCTGTGAACGAACTATAAAAGGAAACTCTGGAATGCTTGGAATTGATCACCAGCAAACAAGCATTCACCAGCGTTAAAGGGCTAAAACTGGGAACAGGATGACACTGAGACTGGAATACATTTTTCCAATAGACTCACCGATAGTTATATGTTGCCACTGCAGTTGGATGGGGGCATATTCAGTCCAAAATACAAGAATGCCGTCTCGTGGCTATGAGTTGCCACACAGCGAATACGCTTAGCTGAAATCAACTTCTTTAACTGTTTGTTAGAAAATGCATATTTTGCATTAAAAGAGACTATCTACCTTACTACCACATATTTCCATAGGCATATCTGTGGCAATGTATTGCATCATTGTATTGTATGTTTCTTTCACTTGTGGGGAAGGGAATCCCTTCATTTTCCCTTTTCCCATCCCCAGTTAACACTGTTTTGTCCCATAAGACTCATGCAGCAGCAATTTTCCTTCAGCAGTGGGGAGCTGCATGGGATTGGGTCTCCCTGTGGACTTCTTCAAAACCATTCCTGAATGGTTCCTGTAGATTTGGTTCCCTCTACTGGATAATGCACTTGTACCACCAGTTTTCCGAAATGTTGTATCTGGTTGTGCATGCTGTGAAGTGATATGCCACTGTCAAATATCACAGCTGCCTGGTAGGCATATGCTTCTCTTTGTTTCTTGAGGGAGGGAAGCTATGTAAGAACAAACATCTGTGATAGGAGAGCCAGCTGTCTCACCTATGTGAATGCTGTGTTTTGCCTCCTCTCCTGATAACTACTGTGACTCTTAAGGGGCAGTGACTGTTCTATGTGTGTGTTTGTACAGTGCATAGCACACCGTGACTCCAGTCTCAATTGGGCCATTTAGGTGTTACCATAATAAGAATAACAACATTTTCACTTCTGGTAAATCTGCCCATTGTAATCAACTTTATAGAGAATAAACATTATTAATAAACCAGTGGCTGACATTAACACATTCCTTTCCCTAAGGTGTCCGGCAGCAGATTTTGTACAATGTGTGGTACATTTCCACTCATCTTAGCTAGAGAAAGAAGCATTTATTTGCCAAGTATCTGATTTTTTAGTTCTGAATTATAATAGTAGAATTCAAGTGGTTTGAACTGGAAGATGTACAAAAAATGCCATAGACATAACTTGAATACATTTTAACAACTGTTAACAGACTGAAGAATTTGACATTGATGAATATACATAATTGTCCAGTAATGATTCTCTTTGGTCGAACTTTATAGTTATTTAACCTCAGGCACATTCAGTTATGCTATACCAGCAGAATTAAAAACATCAGCTTAGTGAGAGGTGAGCTGAACTCCCTCTATGGCAACTCATAGATACATATGTTTGGTGGGCCAGATTCTGGTCTCAGTTAAACAGGTATAAATCCGGAGTAACGCTGGTGGATTCAGTGAGATTACTTCAGATTTACACCAGTGGAACTGAAAGCAGAATTTGGCACAGAACCACATCTTTCTCAGAAGGCCACAGTTGGTGACTTTCTCTGATAACTGTTGTTCAGGCGCCATCTCCTGGCCGCCTATTCCATATTAACTATTTCTCAGTTCAAGAGGATTACACTCCCCTACTCCATTCCTTCCCTGGTCTGTTGCCCACAGGAGTGAGTCAAAATGTGTAAAATGTCCTTGCTTGGGGTGATATTTACTATTTCTTTTTCTTCCTTTTTGTCTCTTGCTTTCCTGTGGGAAACCTAGGACTAATGATAAACAAAGGATACAAAAGGCAGCTAAGTTGCTATACTTGCCTGTAGATAAATGCACTGAGGACGGTATTATTTATTAAGTTTCAAGAGCTATGTGAAAAACACAGGATATAACATGATTTCTGTCCAAAGGACCATACAATCTGAAGGTTTTCCTAACTTCCATTGGCTTACCATAACTAGATTGTGACTGTAAGGGATGGGCGTAAACCTGGGGTGATGTGCAGTTCACTGCCGCTCGGTGCACCTGTCTCTTCAACACATACTCTCCTCCTAGGTGTGACAACTGGAAGACAGCTTGCTATGCATACTCATGGTCTTCTTTATCATCATTCCTGCAGCAACTGCACTGAGTATGGATGCTTGACTGAATCTAAAGTGAACATGATCATCTCTTCAGCCATAGTTTTCTTATTATAATCAAATTAGGAGGCTTGTAATCAGCCCATTCACCTTTTCCTCTACCCTTGAAGGATTCGAATATTGAGAGCTTCAAATGCCATCTGACCCTTCTCAACTACACAAAGCACATTAGAACTCCAGATAGATGGGAATCCCTTAAAAATGGAATTGGATATGGAGTCTGAAGCATCAATGGTCTAAAAGGATATTGGTGCATCCTACTACATACCTTTCGACTTAGATACGGAAGAAGCAATGAAGTCAGTAGGAGAGCTGCATGTGTCTAGGTATACTTAATCCTGCCTCAGCTCAGAGGGATGCGCTAGATGACCTCAGATTCCCTTGCAGCCCTATATTTCTGTGATTCTTTGTGGATGGCTGTCAGGGTCTGTTGCTCTTTTGCATTTCTGCCATTAGCACCAATTAGAGAGAGAGAATGCACATATAAAAAGGTCCTCAGGTTGCTTTGAAGAGTGTGAAGACATACTTCCAGGATCGTTATGGCCCACCATTTGACCTTAATGATAGACCGTAAGCCTATTACATGTAGCCCCCCCCAAATCTATTCCTATAATGCCGCTGTACCTGTGCAGCACTCAGCTCTGTTCCTTAACAAGTACTTGCATGAGACTGGCTATAGGAACTGATGGAAGCATTCAAGGATTCTGCAGATTACCACCAGACAGTGTAGAATTAACTTTTAAAGCAGGCTCAGTGGATGTGTTTAAATTATTTCAAGTAGAGGCCTTAACAATCACCTGAGCAATGCTGCAGATCAGGAATGATCCTGTTTGCACAGGTATCTGGGACTACTCCCTACAGTAGAAAAGATAAGTTCAAAATGTAACAGACACACACAAAATCAAGATGTAGCGGGGGGTGTTGAACAGGGAATTTAGCTAGTGTGCAGAGATGTGTGGAAACGCAAACATTTTGCCTTTCAGCTGATTCAGCAAATTTTCCACAAACGTTTGTGGTTTTGGTTTGAGTACCTTTAATTTTGCTTTGGCTTTTTTGTTGGCGCAAACAACGCCAACTCTAAGGAAAACTCAGCCAGCTGAACTGTGGGGGTTTGACTGAAACGATAAATTCTTCCCAGCAAGCTGCGTAGGTAGAGTGAGGCTCACCTGAATGGCTCATGAATCTTGCTGTATCTGGGCTGAGTTTAGAGTACAGAACAAAATAAGGCATAAAATGGGATTCTGTCTGACTACTGTCTTGTTCTAAAAAAATTGCTCATTTGTCTTCATTTTCTAATCCACCTAATGTCAGTAAGAACACAGATTGCAGTTAGACCCACCAGCCTAAGCACAAAAACCAGGGATCTGATTCTTTATCTGTGCAAACTGTGGAGTGTTTACACCTGTTCAAAGTGGGTAAGAAATGCTGTCAAAGCACAATGGTGGCATTTTACACCTGCTTTGCACAAAAGCCCAGATTCTGAAAGATAGGCACCTTGCATCTATTGATTTCAAAGGAAGGGGAAAGCGTCTTATTACCATTGAGGATCTAAATGACTGCGTGTTGTGAAGGGCAATGGCCAATCAGGTCTGCTTAGTAATTGGCAGCATTTACTTTTTTCCCCCCCAAGTGCTAAATGAGAGGCTCCTGCAGCAGTTCCCCTACTATTGAATTGGAAGTTCAGTCTTTCCCAGTAAGAGCTGTTGATCAGTTATGGAGAGAGAGGCTCATTTAGATACCGCTTGCTACCTGGAATGTGGCTTCTGGTGTGACAGCTTTAACATGTATGGGTTGCTTAGAAAGGTGTAGTTTGGGCTTTTTGTGACTTATCAAGGACCCAATGACAGAAGTAAGGCCCTGAATCATTTATATCCTTAAGCTCTTTGCAGCTAATAACGAATGAGTTGGGTCACCTAATTCAAGCCCTACAGATGTTAGTTTATATCATTACTCCGCTAGCAGTATGGCAGCTTGATGAGGTTGGCAGTTTCTGCTCACAGAGATGTTTCTCTGGAAGTGGAGTGATACTGCACGTATGTGCTGGAGTACAGGGAAAGGGGTATGGACAGAATCAGAAGGAAAAGAGAAAGTTTAGTAGTATTATAATAGTGTCTAGAAACCCTTACCAAGATCAGGACCCCATTGTTAGCACTGAACAAACACAGAGGGAGAGACAATCTCTGCCCCAAAGAGCTTACAATCTAAATAAACAAAGTACATCAAAGGAGTATTGTTCCCATTTTACAGAAGGGGAGCTGAGACCCAGAGAAATTAAGTGATTTTTCCAAGGAAATGGGCAGCTGAGTTTGGAACTGAGCCCAGGTCCCTTGAGCGCCAGGACAGTGCCTTAACCTCAAGACCACCTCCCCAACTGAGCCTTTAGTACAATAATAGTATATTACATTAACACAGCTCCGAGCTGAAGTGTGTACTATCTGCTCTTGGCTGTTGTTAATTATAGAATCATCGGACTGGAATGGATCTTAAGAGGTCTTCTAGTCCCGTCCCCAAGTATTATCTAGAACATCCCTGAAAAGTGTTTGTCTAATCAGCTCTTAAAAATCTCCAATGATGGAGATTCCACAACCTCCTTAGGCAATTTATTTTAGTGCTTAATCTCTTTGACACTTAGGAAGTTTTTCCTAATTTCCACCCTAAACTACCCTTCATGCAATTTAAGCTCATTGCTTCTTGTCCTATCCTCAGAGGATAAAGACAACAGAATGACCGAGTGAAGAAAAGAAGCACAAGACAAAAACGATGAGGTTTTGTAAGTAATGTAGCCCAGAAATCCAGCCTTTCCAGTTAACTCATTTATAAACCTTTTAGTGAACCATATTGACTACTGGGCAGTGTGCACACCAGCTGTGGATGATGAACAAACAATGAAGAAGGAGGCAGATCTATCTGAGTATCAGTTATTTTCCTGATATAAAAAGGAGACTTAATTGGGCTAATGATGATGGGCTCAACCTTACACTGAGACAATCCAGTTACCATGAAATTATCTTACAGTGAGCTCATCTGTTTTCCAAAGAGGAGGCTTGCATAGCATCCTCTGGTGGAAGATACAGTGGTTATTTATAGTCTGTGACTGTATCTGTAGAGAACATGATGACTTAATCATAAGATCTATTTCAAAGCACAGTGGCACAAACCTCTCTGGTAAAGCACATCTCTGACTCTAAAGAAGTACCTGCTATAAAGGAGATTCCTTGCTTAAAAGCCCCTGTTGAGTGTCTTTGCAGCACTGAAGGCATCATCTGCCTGGCCCAAGTGCTGGACAGAACAGTCTTAGGACTTCCTTGGATTATTATGAATATGTATGATATCTGAGGAGGCTGGCAAAGCATTGCAACCCCACAGCTGCCAGATTTGTTCTGGGATTGTAGAATAAACAATTTTCTGTTAAAATGTAGGCTAGTGTTGCTAAAGGGAAAGAGTGTGAGATCTTGCTTCCTGGCATGCATTTCCTCTCGCGCTCTCAGCCGAGCCAAGCTACCCTCTATGGATGCTTTGAAACCCTTTCTCAAGTTATATTTGTGAATGTGGGTGGATTCTTCTGAGAACTGGTTGATGAGAATTGCCTAGTTCTTGGACTAAACGTAACAAGTTAATCACAAGCCAGTGATGAAGTGGAACCTCCAGCGGCTAGAAGGCTGAAATCATGCTGCTAAGCTTAGTCACTTAGTGGTAGCCTCTTCCAGGAGTGTTTCTGTTCTGCTCACATAATAGTTTTGTTGGCAACTAGTCTGGAGCATGAGGCTTTATTGAAGTCATCCATGTCTTTAAGATGGCTGTGTGATCCATATTAAAACCAGCAGGTGAATCTCTGTCAATCATTTCATCACGGTGGCTGGGACTGCCCCCTGCGGAAAGGCCTTGTGGGTCCTAGGAGCTCTGCAGGAGGCCTGGACCAACAGCACAAAGCTCCTATGCCTCCATACCGGCTTTGGCCTTGACAGAGCCTTCCAACTCCAGACTCCCAGGCAGTGCAGCTCCATCATAGCCACGCTACCAGGACACTCCCAGGCTGCAGATCGCCCTGGGACTCCTGGGGGAAGTTAAATGAAGAGAGATTACAACCTGAGGCTGAATTTACTTTTTTGCCTAAAATCTGCAGGGCCAGAGAGGAGATAATGTACATCCACCCACTCCTCCTCCCAGTCTCCACTGTCTGCCCTCCCAAAGACCCTGAACTCCATGGAGAGAGTTGGGATGGTGCCTGGAGATGGCAGAGTCTTTATCCACATGGAAGAGAGATTCAGACACAGGGGAGCCAAGGTGGATGATTTGCTGGGCCCATGTCATTCACAGAGGCCAGACTTGACAGTGTACCTTTAAATCATAATCCCCCTAAACTGTAATGTCACAACAGGTTGCTGTGGAAATGATAATAACATCCCACAAGTTTAAGGCCCTGATCCAGCAAAGTACTAAAGCCTTGACTTTTAACTTTAAAAGTATGCTGAAATCCCATTGATTTCAATGGGGCTGCTCACAGGTTAAAGATTAAGCATGTACTTAAGTATTTGTTGAATTGGGGCATAAGTGATGGGGCCTATTTAAGCCCCCTGCAGTAGCCTGATCACATGCTAAGATGTAGGTTGCTCAGTTAGATCACATCACACCTCATTCTGAGACCCAGGAAAAGAGTCTTTGCGTAACAAGAACGGTTTTCATGAATACCTTGGTAATCAGACACTGGGCATCTTTTAATTCAGTTTGCCACATTAAAAGAATCAGATTTTAAATACTGGATTTGAAGAAGTCTGACAGTGACAAGCAGCCATACTTTAATACTGTATGTTTGTAATCTAAGTGTTGCCAACTCTTGTGACATTCAATGGGTTTTTTAAAGCCTCAATTCCTGGAGTTATGCAATTGCATCAGAATATCTTTTTTTCATTAAAACAAAAGAAGATTTTTGCCCTCCAGGTTTAAGAGAAAAGCTTGAAAATGTAAAATTTTAAAATCTCAAAAAACAGAAGTTAAATAAAAAGAACTCAAAATATATTGTTTTAAAAAAATCTCATGATTTTTCAGCTAATCTTGTGTTTTTGGGGTCTGCCTCATGATTTTTGAATGCTTGGGGTTGGCAATACTGAGTATTCCATTCAGATTTTAAGTATAATTTGAAATATAATGTGAAATTTTACAGATTTACATCAGCAAGGTTCACATGACACAGCCACAATATTTAATTCTTTGAGTCTTACTACAAATGAAATGGCTTCAATAAGCCACTGTGAGAGGGTGGACATACCCCACACTGAAGGAGTTAAGCCGACTCTATGGGCAGCAGAAGTCCCACCCCCTAGACTCTGCTGGGCATGCTCCAACTGCTGCCCTAGCATAAAAAGGAGCAGCCCAGCTCTTTCTAGCTGACCATGGAGGAGGGAGGAGGCATGCCGGAGCTCCGAGTCAGGAGCCGCTTCAGCCCCTGACGGTGGGAACCCGGAAGACCTCGCAGGAGACTGGCCACCCTTTGTCGACTGCCTGGAGCCTGACATCCGAGGAGACGCTTTCGCCAGGGGGTCCACGACCCGGGGAGATACGGGTGGCAGCTTAGCAGGAAGGGGAACTCAGAGGCCCAAGGGATGACTCCATCGACGATCGGGTAGGAAGTAGCCCAGCAGGCTGGCATGGTGTAATTGAGGGTGGAGGAGGCACCAGTCAGCGTGTTTCGGGAGGATCCCCGCTGACCCAGTGTCAGGCTATCCTGACACCAGTAGGGCCTGGGCTGAGGCTCAGAGGAGTAGGGAATGCTCAAGTTCAAGAGGTAGATCCTCAGCTGGTGTAAATTGTCATCGCTCCAGTGAGTTTAATACGGCTATGACAGTTCATGCCAGCTGAGGATCTGCCCCTGAGAGCTCAAATGTTCCTGGAAAATTAATGTGAAAGGTCACAAAGTTGAGTCACAATTTGCTTTCAAAATCAAATAAATATTTGTGGAGAATTCTTCCCACTATTTGCTCAGCGCTGTCCACCGGAATAACATTATACTTTTCCAAGAGTTTTGATTGCAAACAGCAAAGATTTTATGAATGAAAAGGACCTGAAAATATTACCGGCTAATCTGCTTCCTGGAAAGGCTGTGAGTCTTAACAAATTAGATACCAATCAATGACCGTTCAGGTGAGTTTGCTGAGTCTCAAATACCAAGACAATAAGACAGATGCAAACCAATCCATAAGAGCATCTTATTGATGCTTATGATCTTATAGAGCATACTGGTCTAAAGAATAATTGAGACATTGAAGTCAGCATTATCCAGTTTCATGGACCAAAAGGAGAATAGAAAGACCCTGTTAACTCCACCCTGAGGTCATCACAAAAGGAGAGCTGCCTCAGTACTGCAAACTGCACATAAAGCAGATTGGGATTGTCTGTATTGTGTAAACCATCTCTGGGCTCCATCCTCAACGGTGTCCTGCTCATACTCTGCAGCTAAGGAGGGGAGAGGCAAAAGTGGCCATAAGCCACTTTTCTGTCTCTTAATTATGGAGCTGGCCAAGGGCCAATTCAGCCATTGGCACAAATCAGCGCAGTCTAAGGACTCTCACCATTTCAGTGCATTTCCTTGGACTCTTGCCACCTTTCTCAGGTGATGGGTAAAATGTGACTGAATGCTACAGAGGGATTCTGGAATATGAAAATGGTTGTCTGCCCTCTTTCTTTTGACAGCTGTTCACCCTGACTGGCATTATGTTTCCTCTCCCCTGTCACAAAGCGTGTACATATCTCTAGAACAGAAATGACAGCATCATTAATGCTTGCCAGACCCAGTGAGCCTGGGCCTGCTTCACCTCCCATATGACTGTGTACTGAACACATAAATTAAGTCACCCAGACTGCAAGCAGCTGCAGAAACATACACCATATTAAATAGAGGAGTCACACATTTGGCTAGAGCGCTTGACCTGAACTGCACTTTTTCATGCCGGAGCAGATCTTCACTGGAAAAGCTACTAGTTTTTAATCTTTTCCTGCAGCAAACTTTTTAGCCACCAAGCGGCAGTGTGAGCTCACTCAGTAACTCCAGTTTTGTGCTTCCTGAGAGGATTTGGTTAAAACAGCATCAGAGTGGTATTCTTTTCTCTGTTGTTTGCTCTTAGCAGGGCTGTTAACACTGTCAGGAGCATATCAGAGGTTAAAAGTGTGCAGGCAAGTGTAGTTAGGAGTTAAGACTTGGTTGAGATTGGGAGTGCTCTTGGGTGGGCTCTCTAATTTTGACCTCGATGGCTCATTCACCTCTAACAGTCCCCACTAGGCTGAGGCCTAACCTCAGCCTTAAAAAGCTCAAGTTAGGCTGGGTCTTCACTGACCGCGGCAAATTCACTGCCGTCAGATCGATTGCTCTGGATCGACTGAGCGGTCTGTGTAGACGTGCTCAGTCGATCCAGTAAGCAACGCAGGAATACCACCCCGGTAAGTGGAGTAGCGCTGTGTCAAAGGGAGCGCTGTTCCCTTCGACGCAGCGCAGTATGGACGCCGTGTGGAGGAGACGCTGCAAAGTCGACAGGAGATACGCAAGTGATTTACGTCACTTGCATATCTGCTGTCGACTGCCGCCGAATCGCCAAAGTAAGTGTAGACCGGGCCTTAGAGTGATTCCAAACCTTCCCAGGCAGCTTGTCCAAACTGACCTTTTTTTCATAATGCTAACCATAATTTTTCTTTGCTACAGTTCCTGCCCTTTACTGGTTGTGTTGTTTCCCAAAAAATTAGACTCTGTAAATGGAAAAGGATCGGTAGGTCCCATCTACCCCAAATCTCTGCTAAGACAGGATCCTCCAGCACCAAAGATTCCTTTGAGAGACTATTCCACAGTCTCCTGCATCTCACTGTCAGGAAACTTTTTTCTGACATTCAGGCTACGTTTGTCCTTTCTTAATTTGATTTCATTCTTCCTACTTAGGACACCGCCCCCCATATGCCATGCTAAAAATTCTTCCCCTTACTTGGTGTTCGTAGTCTGCAAATACTATAGACTGCTATGTCATCCTGCATTATCATTTAGTCAGGGTATTCATAGGAGGCCAGTTCCTCATCCCTGCTAAATTTGTTTACACTAGATGAACAAAGGCAATCTTCCAATGGTTCACAGCCACTTTAACCAGCCCTACACCACCTCCTTGGCAACCTTCGGCAGAGGGGGCAGGATAGAGTCTTGGTGAGGGGATATGGCTGGAGTGCTAACTCATTCTAGTGATCCTGTTCCAACCACAGTTAAGTTTCAGCCTTATACTCTGAGGCTGCTAAATGTTGTGGCAGGGACCAAAATGACCTCCAGACAGCTCCAGGAGGATCATAAAGGAGGGTCCTGCACTGAGTGGAGCTTGACTAGGCCTGAGGATCAAGTGCATGGTATTTATCTCTTTTAAACTCTCTTTGTAAATCTGCCCATCCAATCCCTGTGATAATTTTTGTTGCTTTTCTCTGAACTCTGCAATTTGTCAATAAGTTGTGTGGACCCTGCTGTCTCAAACTAAAAGTTCCCTAGTGTGAGTTAATGTAGTCCCATTTCAAACAATACTGCATTCCCACACACTAGAAAACATCAGGTGTATCCCAGCAGGATCCACAAGGGGCCTGTTAGTGCATGACATACTAGTACATACTAAAATGTACACCATTCTGGTGAAGACTACAGCACCATTTAGACAAGCCCTTGGTCTCATAAGGCACTACTCTTTCCCAGGTTTCTACCTCTCTTTGGATTAATCTGCATTTTTATTTCCTTCTCCTGTTTCTGATCTCTCTAGATCCCTTTGTGTTCTCACTAGTATTCACACTTTTACTCATTTTAGTATCCTCTACTAATTTCATCTGTGTAGTATTCATTCCCTCTCCCAGATCACTAATGAAGACATTAGACCAGATCTAATACAGATCCCTCCAATACTGAGCTAAACACCTATCCCAGCTCAATAATTTACTACTTATATTCCCTTGTTCGTAGTTCTTAAACCAGCTTTCAAGCCATACAAGTACTCAGTTATGTCCAAACTGTTCTGAATTAATTTTATAGTTAGATTTTTGTGAGTCAGTCTCAAATGCTTTATTAAATCCAAATATATTACTTCTGTCACTTTCCTTTCATCCACTGGTTTTGTAAATCTATCAAACAAACATTAAAATTTGTCTTACAAGATCTGTTCTTTATCAGCTTTCAGTACCAATATAATTGCTTGTGGTTCCATTATTCTGTAGTTAAGTGGGGAGGAGGCCATTCTCTCAGTATTTGTTCCATTGTTTTAGTGTGGAGAGAGGTCAGATTTACAGGATGGTGATTACTAGGATCATTCTTTTCTTTTTTCTGAAGATTGGCATTACATTTGCTTTCCTGAGACCTCTCCAGTTTTCTGTGACTTTTTTCTTCAGTAATGCAAGAAAATAATTGGATCCTGTACTTTTCTTATTGTTCTATAAACTGTCTGTATTTAGAGCCAGTTGTAATATCACTCTTACTTTATCAACATAGAGGCTAATTTTCCAAATGGACTTGACTGCACTTTTAATGCTGCCCTTTACGAGGCTAGTTATCATGCATTAGATGCTTAAAAGTTGGTAATAGCATAGTTATTGTGGTTTCACATGTATGTAACAGATGTATCTTTATTACCTACTTCATCAGTGTCTTAATAGCGAGCACAATGCTGAACAATGCTGTGTGGTCTAGAGGTACAAGAACAGGAAGTTCTGTTGTAGTGCTGGTGAGAGCAAGGAATACAGAGAAGCACATGTGGTTACAACAGAGCATAACTGCTGTACTAATAGTAACCCAGAGGTTATAATGAAGAATCAGTGCTATTTCCAATTGGAGTGAGACCTACTAAATCCCTAAAGGCTCAGTCCTGATCCCTGTTTGACTCCCTTGCAGCCAAATCTCCCTTGCTGGGAATTCCCAGCATGAAGGAATTACAAATAAGTACAGAAGCTGGCTATGCATGCTTTATGATATCTTCCCGGCAGCCTTTGGCATAGGGGGAGTGTTGGAGTGGGAGTATGAGGTACCAGAGAAAGCTAGTGTAAACTAGATCAGCTTCTGCTCTAATGTATGGCCAGGCGAGACTTGTGGTTTGTGGAGCCCTGGCCCCAGATTTAGGGATTCTCTAGCAACTACCTTGCACCTTCCCTTCAGCCAGAAGCTGTGTGCAGCTGAGAAACTGGGACTTAAGTACATTTTAGCATGAATCCTGTTTTTCACTGTGTAGCCATGTGATAGTCACTTCAGCACTCTGAGTCAGATTCTGATCTCACGCTAATGTGAATCAGGATTCACTAAAATGGAGTCAGCTGAATTACACCAGGGCTCATGAGATCACAGTTAGGCTCTTTGGATCTGATTTTCCCCATCCAAAAATGGGATAATAACACATGCTGTGCCCTCTTCACTGGGTATTTGCATAACCCTTTGAACATGTACATTCAGGGCTCAAACTGAGCAAATGTGGTCACTGGCACCTCATTTATGCTGCCTTCTTGTGCTCCAGAATTGAAGCTTGCTGCCTTTTTTTTTTTTAATGTGACTCTAGCTGTTTTGGTTGCTGAGATACATTCAGTTCATGTTTTCAAGGCTAACTGATGCACTGATGTCTGGCTGTATTAGCAGAACCTGAAACTAACTCTGTGATCTGTCCCATTCATCTCAATGGGTGCCAGCTCAGATATCCAAAGGTGATATACAGTTAACTATTTCAGTGCTCATCAGAATGCATAAGAAAGGAGAGGGAGGACCACGGTATGAAGATGTGCAAAATCTACTGTGTGACAGCTCATTTTTGCACCATGAATGGTTGATGGTAGGAAGTTACCAGCACGTATCTTTTCCCCACCAATCAAGGCCAAGGAATCTAACAGAACCCAATATGGCATCTGAGCCCTGATCCTCTTTCCCCCCTCTTTTTAAACTCAATAAGCCGCACTGGGCATATGAACTTCACCAATGGGAAGACAAGCATGGAGGAGTCTAGCAGAGCCTGTGTGTGTAATTTGGAACCCAGGGAAGAGGGTTCCATGCCTGAGGAACCCAGAGGCCATGTGTGATCATATTTTGAGCATCTTTACGGTCTCTTGTGAGCAGTGTCCCATGTGGTTATTTTGGGGATGGAAAAGGTCCCATCACCTTTTTCTTTTTCCCCATCTGCCTTCTGGTTACATTATTATTATTATTATTATTATTATTATTATTATTATTACTGTTATTAGCCATCACACTTAGAATACAACTGCATATTCCTTGTTTTTATAGAACATTTTTATCCATTGTTGAGAGTGCATCAGTTATTAAAATACTGAGGGAATACTTTGATGGAAAACCTTCATTTTTAAGCTGGCCCATGTACAGAGTTAGGTATATGATACATTTTATAGAGGGGTCTAAGCCACATCTACAGCACCATGATACTGGGGGTAACATTGTTTTGCATTTCTATAGCACCTTTCTGCTAATGAATTAAACTCCACGACTTTCCTATGAGGCAGAGAAAGTATCATTAACCCCAGTTTGCAGAGATCTACTGATTATTTCTGTACTTCATGCAAAATAGTCAGAGCTACAAATTGAGGAATACTAAAGAAATCTTTGAAAAATGTTTGATGTTCCCTACTTAGGGTTATGGAGCTTACAAAATTCCTCAATAGTCTGAACAGAAACTCCCTGGTAAGAGATACTTGACTCTATTACTGTTAGTCACAGAAGGAGCAAGAAGGCGCTAAGAGAAAACATAACTGAAACTGCCTTCTGCAATCCTTTGACCAGTCTACCTATCTGTCTCTCTGCATTTTTATACTGAGCTCATCACCATGGTATCCAACTGCTTACTGACATCTCCCCAACACCTCAGCATAAAAGCCTGAGCAACAGCATAACCAGCTGCCCTAGCTGGATGAAGATGTAAATAGGTTTTGAAATGTCATTTCATGACAACTCTGTGCTTTGTAAGTAATCCAGTTATATGAGGGGCTAAGCTATTGCATGTCCACTGTATGCATGGAGTCACCCAGTGTTCTTTTGGAATTGCATTGATGGCCCTGCACGGTAGTTTCAGTGCCTTTTATGTCTTGATCAGTTGCATTGGTGTCCTCAGATTATTAGAAAGTGGCTTCAGTATCCTGGCAGAGACTTTGATGCTCTGAGTCCTGGGCAGTGGTTCAGAAGTGTCAGTGGCCTGGGCTAAAACTTGAGTGCCTGAATTGTCTGGATAGCTTGAATCATAGCCTGAGCAAGGAGGATCTTGGCACTAGCCCTCTTGGCGCCAAGTTGTGCTTGGTCCACTGCTTTTCTGTCCATGATGGAACCTCACCTCCTCCTGAAAGGCATGCCAGATTCCCATCTCTTTCTCAGAGATCTTCTCCATGTACTCCTTTGCTGCCTAGCCAGCCTCACTTGCTCACCAGGTATATGTGTCACGGATGAGTCAGGGACAGCTGGTTGTAAAATGTTGATGGAAAGAAAATTTTGACAAAAAAGGAAAAAAGAAACCAACATTTCTGATTATTTTTCCCTGTTTTCTGGCTAACTCTAGCCAAGTAGCTGATGGAGCTGAGCAGTTTGATTGGCTACTCTTGGTGAAATTCAGTTAAATTACCCTAAATAAGGGGAATTACCTTTTTTGTGTTTAATTTTGGATTGGGGGCACCGGGTCTGTAGCTATTTAGCTGTATGAACCCAAAGAAGCATGATGAAAACAGGACAAAATTTCTCAAAGGGAGAATTTTTAAATTTAACTTCTACAAAAACTAGTAAATATTTACTTTAAAATTATATAACTGTTTAATTGTTCTCTGAAGACAAAACTGTGCTAAATTTTGAGACTAAATTCAATCAATGATGTGTGAAAAAAAGGATTTTAGTCCTTAAAATAATAATCTCAATGCAGCCTTGACTATGCAGTCAGTACAGATGCCTCCATAATGACTTTCAAGGATCCTGTTTGACTGGCAAGTCTAGAGTAGCACACAGAACTACAAAATCCTACATAGAAAAGAATTGTTTTATATTCTGTTGTATTTTATACAGTTAATTAATGACTGCATCACAATGGAATTCACAAGGGTACTGAACTACCCTTGTAATTTGTTGACTTCTCAATGTTTAACCATGCAACCTTAATACTCTCTTAATGTAGGTTAAGAGTTTCAAAACAGTCTAGGAAATTTAGATATATATCTTCCCTTAAAACTAAAATCTCAACCACTTTTTTAATAGTACACACACATATTTGTAAATTCATAGGTGAGTGCAAGCATTTGGCGAACAGCCTGTTGTCTATATCTAGATAGCCAGTGATATAACTTCTCTTGACTCTTGCATGTGAAGCAGACTGTAGTGTAGGTTTTTCTCTTCTCTCTTAGAAGCTTGGAGACAGGTCAGACCTTTGAACCTGGAATGGACTTAGGTCCTCTCTTAGAAACCCTACCTAGAATTTTCTGCCTCCAAGTAGAGCAGATGGCAGGATTCATTCCATATTTGCAGCTGGCCCATCTTTTCCTTTAAACATCTTTTAAAAAATGTTTGTATATTTCTCTGCAAACTGGATTCTGTGCGTAGCTGGTTCTCTGCATTTGAACATTATAGAAAATGTTCTCCTTGGGAGTTAGAGAGGAAGTTTTTGATCTTAAGGAGGCAGCCTTTCCCCCACCATCCTTCACTCCTTCACCCAAACTGCTGGAAAATAGCCAACACAGAGGAGGCACAGGAGGATGGACGAGAAATGTTCTACTGGTACAGCACTCCTATACCCACACAGCTGTAGAAATCTGGGGACCATCTGTTCCATAAATAATAGGTCCTGCAGCCATTACAAGCATGATCAGCAGTAGAAGACCAGGAATGATTGCTGGAATCTCACACAACATTCATGAGGATCTTCTCATTGATAAGCTGCTCCCATTCACTCATACATCTCAAAGTCCATCTCCATTCCCTGCTAACTTTAGATGCTAAGTAATTCAGAGCTGTCAGCACACAATCCCATCCCACTAGGGATGACTCAGACACGATGAACAATTTCTTACACCTCTGAAGCAGTATGCTTTATTCCAGAGAGCAAAGGATCCCTGATGTGTTCTGAAGGTCTTTATCACAGGCATGAATTCACAGGAGGTCCTATTACATTGTAGCTTGAACAATGTAGAACTAAATATAGATAACTATGACAGGAGATTTACAGGAGAGTGGAGTTGTGTAGACGTGTATTGTTTCTTTAAATCTATAGCAAAAAGGTAGGCAGAAGGGGGCAGGGAAGGATCTAGGCAGAAACTCTATAACAAAGCTAAATAGATCAGCTTTAGAGATAATACTGTTTTCCTTATTCTAATAAAGTTCTCTGTTCACTCTTAGAAAAATTCAATTTTTTCTGTGGCTCTTTCTCTCTGTGGTTCTTTCTTGGCTGGCCCAAGGCACAGGGTTTCTTTCAGATCCAGTATTTTGGTTTAGACCACTGGAGAGAATGGGAATATCTGCATTATTTGTATCTAGATTGAAATTTCTTCAAAGTTGGGAAGTGTTTGAAAATGGAATTTGGTTTGCGGCCTTATCTCTAAATGAGACATTTAAAAATCTCAATTTAAAATAAACCGCCTCCTATATTACTTATATAGAGTACTGCCCACCACATACTAGGTGCTTCAAAAATACACAGGAAGTTTCTGCTCTGAAGGGTTCACAATCTAAGGAATTTATATTATTATATATATATTATTTCCTGCTACTGTAGAGAAGCATGCTGGGTACTAGTTCATTGCTGCTTTGTATGCTGGAGGCAGATCTGTGGTGGAGGGATATAAAGGTGCTGAGCACTGTGGTCCTAATCTGATCTGAGTTCAATGAGGCTACATAGACATGCGCACATCTGCTTTGCTGGATCAGCGCTAGAGTACGTATCACCTTACAAGATCGAGCTCATAGCTTGTGGCATGCTGACAGACCCTTTGGAATGAAAAATTTATAAATGTAAAATATCAATGCAACTAAAGGGAAGGCAACCTCCTATTCCAGAAGATTGCAAGGGAGAATAAAAGACAAGAGGACTTGCAGCCAGAAGGAATAGGAGGAAGGCCGGAGAATCACACCATCACCAGGAAAAGGCAGATCTATGTGATTGGGGACTCCCTACTCAGAAGAACAGACAGGCCTCCCATCAGAGCTGATCTGAAGAACAGAAGAGTGTACTGTCTGCCAGGAGCTAAGATATGGGATGTGGGCCTGAGGCTCCAGAGGATCCTAATGGGAACAAGAAATAATCCATTGATTATCCTTCATGTGGGAACAAATGACAGCTAAGTTCTCGCTGGAACATGTTAAGGGCGACCATGCCACACTGGGGAAGACACTTAAGGAAACAGAGGCTCAGGTGATCTTCAATGAGATACTGCCTGTTGCTAGAGGAGGAGAATGAAGGTGAGACAAGATTATGATGATGAACAGAAGGCTCAGACAGTGGTGCTATAAAGAGGGCTTTGCAATATTTGACCACTGGAAGGCATTCATGGACAGAGAACAGTTCTCATGCATGCACTCCACCTTAGTAGGGAGCGAAATAGACTTCTGGGATGGAGGTTGGCACAAATCATTAAAAGAGTTTTAAACTAGGAACTCAAGGGAGACCCTTAGGAGATGGTCATGTGATCTCCACGTCTGATTCTAACATTGACCAGGAGGAAAATCAAGTCAGAAAGGAAACAATAATGGTGAAAAGAACAGCTATGGGTAGGCGAATGGATATTAAGAGGAAGGATAGTACCAGTAATGGTCAGGTAGGCGATACTGGCAGTAGAATGACTGTACCCAATTGGGCAAGGATGAGGGCAAAGCCAAGGAGTGATGATTAAGATGTTTGTACACCAATACATGGAGCCTGGGTAACAAAATGGAGAAACTAGTACTAGTGGTGCAGGAAGTGAAACCAGATATTATAGGGCTAACAGATACATGGTGGAATAGTAGTCATGATTGGAGTACAGGTATCGAAGGATATATGTTGTTCAGGAAAGACAGAAATAAAGACAAAGTTGGTGGAGTGGCTTTGCATATTAATGATGAAGTAGACTGTAAAGAAATTAGAAATGATGGAATGGATAAGACAGTCTGTTTGGGCCAAAATCACTTTGGGGAAGAAACTGCTAGAGGTTCCCCTGATATGGTGCTTGGGGTGTGCTACAGACCACCAGGATCTGATTTGGGTATGGATAGTGACCTCTTTAATGTTTTTAGTGAAACAAATACTATTGGGAATTGTGTGATTATGGGAGACTTTAACTTCCCAGATATAGGTTGGAGGACAAATACTAGGGATTGATAGCTGACAGATGTCTTCGCCTAATATTGCTGAACTAACAAGAGGTGATGCCATTGTAGATTTGGTATTGTTGAGTAGTGAGGACCTCATAGAAGAACTGGTTATAGAGGACCGCTTTGATTTGAATGATCATGACCTAATTCAGTTTAAACTAAATGGAAAGATAAACAAAAATAGAACCGCAACAAGGGTCCTTGATTTCAAAAGAGCTAACTTTAAAAAATTAGGGAGTTAGTTAGGGAAGTGGACTGGACTGAAGAACTCAAGGATCTGAATGTGGAGGAGGCTTGGAATTACTTCAAATCAAAGTTGCAGAAGCTATCTGAAGTCTGCATCCCAAGCAAAGGGAAAAAAATGCATAGGGAAAGGTTGAAGACCAAGATGGATGAGCAAGCATCTCAAATCAGAAAGTCTGGAATGGAAGATGGGAGAGATCAGCAAGGAAAGCTACCTCTTCGAGGTCAGAAAGTGTATGGGTAAAGTGAGAACTGCCAAAAGTCAAGCAGAGTTGGATCTTGCAACGGAAATTAAAACCAATACTAAAAGGATCTATAGCCATATAAATAAGAAGAAAATAAGGACAGAAGAAGTGGGACTGGTAAGCACTGAGGATGGGGTGGACATTAAATATCATCTGTGCATGGCCCAACATCTAAACAAATACTTTGCCTCAGTTTTTAATGAGACTAACAAAGAGCTTAGGGGTAGTGGCAGGGTGGCTAATGGCAATGAAGATAATGGAGGTAGAAATTACCATATTTGAGGTGGAAGTAAAACTCAAACAGCCTAATGGGATTAAATCAATGGTCCAGATAATCTCCATCCAAGAATATTAAAGGAACTGGCACATGGCAAATCCAATAGCAAGTATTTTTAATTAATCTGTAAATTAGGGGGTCATACACCATGACTGGAGAATGGCTAATATAGTTACTATTTTTAAGAAAGGGAAAATATATATATAGGAAACTACATGTCTGTTAGTTTGACCTCAGTTGTATGCAATATCTTGGACCAAATTTTGAAAGAGAAGTAGTTAAGGACAGAGGCGAACAGTAAGTGGGATAAAATACAACATGGTTTTACAAAAGATAGATCATGCCAGACCAACCTGATCTCCTTTGAGAAGTTAACTGATTTTTTTAGACAAAGAAAATGCAGAAGATCTGATCTACTTGGATTTCAGTAAGGCATTTGATACAGTTCCACATGGGAAATTATTAGTTAAATTGGAGAAGATGGGAATTAATGTGAAAATTGAAACATGGATAAGAAACTGATTAAAGGAAAGACTACAACAGGTTATACTGAAAGGTGAATTGTCAGGCTGGAGGGGGTGGAATTACTAGCACAGTTCCTTGAGGACTGGTCTTGTTAGTACCATTATACAAGACACTAGTGAGATCTCAGCTGGAATACTGTGTGCAATTCTGGTCTCCCATGTTTAAAAAAGATTAATTCAGACTGGAACAGGTGCAGAGGAGGGCTATTAGGGTGATCTGAGGAATGGAAAACTTACCTTATGAGAGGAGATTCAAAGAGTGTGGGTTGTTTAACCTAATTGAAAGAAGATGGAGGTGAGATATGATTGCTGTCTATTAATACAGCAGAGGGATAAATATCAGGGAAGGAGAGGAGTTATTTAAGTTAAACACCAATGTGGACACAAGAACAAATGGATATAAACCGGCCATCAACAAGTTTAGGCTCGAAATTAGGCAAAGGTTTCTAACCATCAGAGGAATGAAGTTCTGGAACAGCCTTCCAAGGGGAGCAGTGGGGACAAAAAACCTAACTGGCTTCGAGATTAAGTTTGATAAATTTATGGAGGGGATGGTATGATGAAACTGCCTACAGTGGTATGTGGCACATCAGCAACTGCCAGGAGCAAAAATCCCTAACAGCTGGAGACAGAACACTAGATGGGGAGGGCTCTGAGTTACTACAGAGAGTTCTCTTTCCCAGGTGTCTGCCTGGTGGGTCTTGCCCACATGCTCAGGGTCTAACTGATTATGATATTTGGGATCAGGAAGGAATTTCCCACCGGGGTCAGATTGGCAGAGAACCTACAGGTTTTTTGCCTTCCTCTGCATCATGGGGCATGAGTCATTTGCAGGTTTCAACTAGTGTAAATGGTGAATTCCTTGTAACTTGAAGTCTTTAAGTCAGTCAGAGGTTAGGGGTCTATTACAGGAGTGGGTGGGTGATGTTCTGTTCCTTCTGACCTTAAAGTCTATGAGTCTATGGGCATGTCTACACTGCTGTGGCAGGCATCTATGCAGTGCCATTGATTGAGCAGGACTGTATAGATATAAGTATGTTGACACAAGATACACTACATTACGTAAACAGTGTGTCTCACATCTATCCAGCGCGGGAGTGTAGACCCAGGCATATGACTCCCAACCCAAGGACCTAGTCACTACACTTTGCTACTTCTCATACTTTTGTAGCACCTTTCACTGGAGGATTTGAAAGCATTTGGCAATTTATTATAGGTAAATTGCATACAAAGAATATGCTGGCCCATTTGTTGCTTCTTTAGAAATTCAGACCCAGTTTGATTGTGTCAAGTTTGCAGATGAGTTCGAGCTCTGCAGTTTCTCTTTGTTACAGAACAGTGCCCACTTTGCCTTTGGCATCAAGGGGTTCTTGGGAAGTTCGTAGGGCTAGCTGATGGGGATGGAGTAGGGAGTCAGGTCAGCCCTTGCACGCTGAGAAGAATAGAGGTTTTGGGCCCCGCCCCGAGCTGCCTGTGGCCTGGTACCCCGGTACCCCGGGCAAGCAGACTGGGAACTGGTACCCAAGTAAGCAGATCAGGGCCTGGGTGTGGGAGCTGGTGAATGAGCAGCAGGTGGGCTGGGGCCCTGAGGTGCCCCCAAGTCAAGCACCCCACCAGACCCAGGACTTGGAGGAGTTGCTAGATGTGGCTGAGGAGGCGGTGGCCATAACAGGGCCAGACTTGCAGGAGTTGCCAGAGGACGACAATGAGGCAAAGACCCTGATGGGGCTGGACCTGGAGGAACTGCCCCACGCTGACCTCCCTGATGAGTTCCCTGTCCTACCACCTCCCCGATGATATCGAGGGATTCTGCAACCTGCCTCTGGGCGACTACCCCAACAAGGTTGACTGGACTGTGGCACACCAGGTACCCAAGGGAAAGGGGGCAGGAAGTATCCCAGGGGAGGGGACCCCCCATCCAGGGACTGGGGACACTGGACAGTGAGTCAGCATGTTATGATTGGAACCCCGCTGACTCCGTAGCATACCCCTCTACCACGACTAGGGACCTGGGCTGGGACACGTGGAGTTGGGTGGGTCTGCATCCCCCTTCCCTGACCACCCCAGGAGTGCCTGAACTGTTTGCTGCCCCAGTGAGGGGTGATGACCTATTGACTGCCCCACCTTAGGGCTCTGGACTATTTGCTGCCCGTTGGGGCTTGGGCTGCTCCTCCCAGGCCCGGAAACCTGTTTCCTTGCCCCAGGCTGGGCTAAGCCCTGCCGGAGCAGGGTAGGGAGTAGGTGTGGCCTCCCTCTGAAAATGAGAGGAAGGGATGGCCCACCCCACTAGGATCTGGGATAGGAGGCTAATTCTGCCCTGCTCAGTCTATGGGTGGGTGAGTGGGCCCTGCCCTGGTGTGGGAGGTGTCTGTCTGTCTGGGGCAGGTGTGAGTAAGGGTCCTGCCCCAATGTGTGCCTAGGGGAAGGGGCCAATCTGACCCCAAGTAGAGGGCGGATGGCAGGGCTGGGCCAGCCCCCAGGTGTGTGTGTGAGGGGTGGGGAGGGAGTGGTTGAACCCTGCCCTGCTGTGCGTCAGCATTGGGCAACTCTGGCTGTGGCTGGGGATGATGGATTGGTGGTGGGGTGTGTGTGGAGCTGGTCCTAGGGCACAGGAGGGAGTGTTGGGCCGGCCCAGCGCTGCCCCTAGCCGGGGTACCCGGCTGCTGTGCGTGGTGGAGGTGGGGTGCGGCCGGGCCAGCCCTGCCTGGAGTGAGCCCTCTGTAGCCAGCAGGGGGCTGGGCCGGCCCCACTTGTGGCGGACGCGGGCGGTGACAGCCCCTGCCCTGCTGTAGGGGCCAGTCGGGGGCTGGCCCGCCCGCGCGGAGCTGTCTGAGGGCCGCGGGCCCAGGCGGGGCTGGGGGCGGTGAGTGGGCCCGGCCCGGCCCCGCGCGGTTGGGCGGGGGCGGCCGCTCCGCTGTTGCCCTTTTAAGCGTGCGAGTGGGTGCCGGAGGCTGGTACAAAGGGAGCTGCCGCCGCCGCGCTCGGTCTCGCTTCCTCCGCCGGCTCAGCCTGCTCCCCGCCATCTTCCGCCCAGCAGGCGCGGCCGGGTCGGGGCGGGCCGGGCCGGAGCTGCGCGGGGCCGCAGGCGAGGTGGCGCAGGCCTGGGCCCGGAGATGAGGCCAGGATGTCGGTGTCAGGGCTCAAGGCCGAGCTGAAGCTCCTCGAGTCCATCTTCGACAAGGACCACGAGCGCTTCCGCATCGTCTCCTGGAAGCTGGACGAGCTGCACTGCCAGTTCGTGCTGCTGCCGCCGCCGCCGGGGAGCAGCCCGCCGCCGCCGCCGCCGCTCACCATCCACTGCAACATCACGGTGCGGGCCGCGGGGGCTGGCGCGGGGCGGCTCGGCGCCGGGGGACGTGGCCCCGCCGGGCAGCAGCGCGGGGCGCCCCGCGGCCTGCAGGGGCGAGTTGTCTCCGCGCCCGGGGGGGCCCCGACGCCTAGCAACCGAGCGCGGCCCGGGACACGGCGGGACCCTCCGGGGGTGCCGCTGGCGAGGCGCTGCGCGTGCAGCCCCGCTCTGGGTCCCAGCCCCGGCGGGTCCGCGCCGCCCCTGCCCTCACCAGTGCGGGGTCCGCGCCCCAGCTCAGCCGCGAACGGTCGCTGCCCGCGCTGCAGGGGGCGAGGGGCGCTGGTCGTGCTGCGCCCGTTCCGCACTCGGGAGCGGGGAGGCTGTGAGCCCGAGACAAAGGGCGCGCAGGCCCCGAGAGCCCCCCGTCCCCCGCCGGCCCCCAGCTCGCTGCTGTTGGTTTGTGCCCGGAGCCCGTGGCTGAGGGGGGCAGGGGGGTGTAGGGGGAGAGCCCCTCCCTCGAGGGTTTGAGTTGGACGTGGTGCGGGTTGGTTCCCTCCCCCAGAAGGTGAAGCCCAGGAAGAAGGCGGAGAGTGAGCAAGGCCTGAGCTGAGCAGCTGGCCTGTGTGTGCAGCCCGGCCCAGTGAATGCCCCGGAAAAGCGAGCTTGTTTGGGGGTGGGGTGCTGGAGGGGACCCCTCTCTTGGCATTCTTCAGCCTGGCATCTGCGTGGGCCGCGGTTCTAAAGTGCGTGCAGTGGGGACTAGGAGATTTCACTTCTGAAAGTGACGGAGTTAGCCGGGAGGCTGAGGAAATGTAACTATTGCCCATTTAAAGGGGTGAAACAGTGCTTGGTGAATACAATACTTTTATTGCATAATACTCTTATGAGGGGAGCTGTGTTTTGAGAAGGGAGGTGTTAACCAACCTGGCAAAATTTCACTTATCTGCAGTGAAGAACTCATTTTGTGGGTTTTTTGGGTTTTTTTTTACATGAGTGAGAAAAAACATTATTGGGGAGGGAGCAAATTAATCATGGTAAAGATAGATGAGTATACTTTTGTCTAAACTGATAAAATACCCTTCATCAGCTTTAGAAATACTATAGAGCCTGAGCCTCCAAAGTATTTGAACATATGGGACCTTTATTCCATGTGGAATTGGACTGACTGTAGGATCCCTTTGCTGCATGTATAGGTAAATTTCTCTCTGGCAAGACTGTTCTTAAAGGTAGTCTGTTTTTTTTAAGACTTAATTAAGTAAAATTGGGGTTTAATATGATGTGGCTCGGAGTAAAGATGACAAAATATTTCATTGCCTGTCAGAAACGGATGAAAGTGCCCTCAAACAGACATCAAAAGGTCTAACTCTGCAAATACCCAAGTAGTAAAAGCTGAAAAATTACTTAATTTAGGATTCCTCAATCTTGCAATACTAATGTTAGTTATTTTTTAACGTAATAGAATCAACCACATTTGACCTGTCTCATACAGCCTTCAGGGAGCTTAGAATAGAAAAAAACTTTATATTTTTTAAAAGGATTTGCAGGTTTGACAGTTAAATGTCATGGAATTGTTTTGTGCTTACAAGCAGTTGAAAGTAAGAGCACTTAATTCAAGTGTACTTACTTTTTAAAAAACACCAGGAACTTTTTGTAGTGCAATATGTAACATGTTTTGGAGTCCTGTATGTAGAAAGAAAGATCAGATAATGAATTGCATGACTTCCTTTAAATGTCATCTTTTCAGTAGAAAATTGTACTGCTCTTTTGCTGAGGAGGTTGATTGTTACTTTCCATAGAGCATGACCTCTTCCATAAATTTCTGAAAAGAATATAACAGCGTCGCTGCACCCTGGAACATTAGTTCAGGGTGATGGGTTGTTTTTCCTGTCAAATGGCAGGTAGTCAGGCAACCAGTAGCAATGGATTCTGGGTTTGTGTTGCGGTGTGTCCAGCCCTTTTCTACCTCTGAGGTCACTCTCAATGCGGCAGCTACTAGGTCTTTTTATTCCATACTGAAATTTCATTAGTATTTTTTCGTAGTTGCTTAGTTGTCTTAGTTTTATACTCTGACATAACCTAGGCTTTCATCAGCTTATAGTAGTGCTGTGCTGTGCTGTTATGGTCACTTGCCACAATGGACTAGGACCCCATAATTATGGTGGTTTGTGGCATGTGACCTTGCCGAAAGGGAACTGAAAATGGCTGTTCCAAACAGAAAAGTCAAGGCTTCTGCTTTGCAAAGTGGTGAGAGTTAAAACTTCTTGGAAATTATATTTTGTACTTCCACCTGTGGAGGTTGGTGTTTTACGAAACCAGTTAACTTTTCACGATAAGAATAGAGTGACTTTAATCAATCCATCTTACAGATGGGGATGGAAACTGAGGTACAGAAGCAGACAGTTACAAAATCAGGGGGGAAGTCAGTGGGAGATCCTAGAATAGAATCCTGGTCTCCTGATTCCCAGACCTAGTGCTTTGTCACAAGTGTACACTTCCCTTCATATTAAGGTTTGAAGTGGCAAAAGGAATTCCCTCTACTCAGTCTTGTGGTTTTGATTTCAGAGTGCTGCCAGCTTTGTCTCTAGATTTCGTAGCTTAGAAAGATAAAATTCTTGCTCCTCATTCTGCACTGGATCTAGAGTGCTTTTCTAGAGACCTTGGTCAGAGCATTCTAGGATCTAGAATATATTTTCTGATGACAGTGCTAGGACATACGAACTGGTAATGTTATAAAAAGCTGGAGATAAACATCTGTGTTTCACTGGAGAAACTCTTTCTAATGGAGGAGTTATCTCTAGGCTTTGGAATTGCAGGGCAAACATGTAACTTTTAGTCTGTTTGCCTCTCTTAGACAACTTAACCCTTACAATACTGAAAATCCTGAAGAATAATTTCTTCTTCTCTGGAAAAGGACTCCTAGCAGTGCGACTGTAATTCATTTCCTTCCTCCTCTTGTGATATTACAGAAACTAACATTACCGATGATCTGATTATTTTAAAAAAATGGTGTTTAACTTTCCCAGCTAATCATTTTGGAATGTATGTTTGCTGCTTAACAGTAGTGGGTTTCTGAATGCCAAAAGAATCCTATTTATCAGGGAAGATAAATAGCAACTAACGTGATCCTTTGTGTAGTGTCACTTTGCAATAAATTTCTACCTTGTAGAACCATAGTATCACATGTACAATGTTGTGGCTATATAATCACTTGTGCATGGACATGAAACCTATTAATATTAACTTTCTTACTAACCTTAGAAAATTTCTTTTCACTTTACGATTTAGAGAGACAGTAGAGCTAAAAAAATTGCCTCTGATTAGGAAACATGTAGGTTCTTTCAGCTCAGCACACTGAATTTATTGTCATACTTTGACTAGCAATGTGTGTCCTGGAATTTCCCACTGAGATGTCATTTTCACTTTGAAGGCCTGGAAAATCATTGGAAAATCTGTTAGTTGAACTATCAAAGTTCAATGTTTCATAAAACTTTGCAGGAATATTACACATCGTATTCTTAAAGACTCATGTAATAAAATCAAGATGTAATTAAATTAATAGCTTATCACCTTTTGGATATAGGATAGAAGTGGTCAAATGAGCATCCAGTCAGATTTCAAGGAAACTGTTTGCTTTACCCTTGCCAGGAGAGTGATCCACATGGGACCTTAAATAGTTAATCCATTTAGTTTCAAAGAGGTATTTTAGGGTGGAGTCATCCTTCTCAGACCTAAGAATCAGTATTTCTGACAACTATCTAATTATTGAACTTGTTCAGGCCACGTACCTTTTACATTCCCACTTGCTGTGCCAAGAGCAATATCTCTGCTCCGGACTTGTCATCTATCTTTTTTGTGCTCCCTTTCTGATTAGCAACTGCACCTCAGTGAAAGTCAGGCTGAACAAAATTTTACCTGTTACAAGCTCCATATGGATTTACTCTTCTCCTGTTGGGGCATTTTGGGGGGAAAAAGCAAATCAGTGTACTTGTTATAAAAATCAATAGTTTTTGTTTTTCCCCAAGTTTTTATTTGAGAGCTGTAGAGTTTCAACTGGAGATATCACAGCACAAGGCTGGTAAGGTACCAAAAGTTCAGTATTGTGACTGGTTTTCTGTTCACTGAAGGAGAAGGAACTACTAATCTGAACTAGTATCTGAAGTGCAGAGATGGAATTTTGGGTAAAACTCAGTTCTGCAAGAGTTTTTAAATTATTGGCTCATTTCTGTGATTAAGAGGACACAAACTTGAAAAACCTCATTTCCATCAGAACACTTTACACCTATTCTTACAATTAATATATGAAAATGTGCTTGTTATAGTAAAATACACACAGAGAGAGTTTAAAGATCTGTGTAGCATTATATGAGAACTCTAGTGTGGAGGGACAAGTTGGACTTTAATCTGTGCTAATATCTATCCAAGACAGGTAGCAAATGTTTTATTCACCATTTAAGTTTTACTTGAGTGTTTATGTGTGGCTTGTGTTGAACATTGTCCTTGTGCCAGCTGTCTGCACAAAGGTTGAATTTTGCCCCAGATGAGTACCAAATATTTAATCGACTATCATTTATAAATCATATAATGTGACTTATTCTGGGATTTGATTTCTTTTTCATATGGAAAGAAGGAGTCTCTGCCTCCCTGAAAAAGTAGCCTGCTGCAAAATCAGAGTTCATGCTACTTTGAAAGACTTAAGAGGGTGTGTCTGGAAATAATTGCAACCAATGGGAAAGGACTTTACTTTTCAGTCTAACTCTGCATTCTGAACCAAAACAGATAAAAGGATAGATACTTTTCTGTTAACTCCACAATCCTTTGACAGTTTAGTACAGATAAAAAATATTGGCATATCAGATCATGCAACCTTTTTTCTAGGTATTAATATTAAAGACCGCACCTTGCAGGGATATGATTTGGAAGCTATCTTTTTAAAGGATGCTCAGTCTATACACAAACTAATTCCATAACGAATGGGCTGCCAACTCAAAAGAAACTATCCAACTTCTGGTAGGATGGTGAATCCTTATAGTGATATTTAGATCCAAGTTATTTCCTATGCAGCATACAAATATAAGGAGCAACCAGAAACAGTCATTGGACACCTTTTTTTCCTTAAGAAAAGGAATATTGTAATACCCACATTCTAAAATATAAAAAACTCCAAAGAGCTAGACAGAATTTAGAATCTCTGATGTTGCATGGAGGCTATTAATCTTATTTATGCAACAATTAAGAGGAGAATAATGAAATCAGTAAGGGGTTCCTCCTTTTAAGGAATGAACTTCTGCCAAAAAAAAATTAAATAATGCAAATGCTAAAATTCAAAGAACGCTGAATTTTCTGACTGTATAATATACTTTTGTATTGCAAAGCTCAAATTACAACACAAACTCCTTGTAGAACAATGTTTTGGAAAAAATTCGAACTTCATCAGAACTGAACGAAGGCTATATATCTATGATTTCTGTAATTTCTGTTTTGTTATACAGGTGCTCTGTAGCAAGAATTCATGGCATAAAAGTTATATCAAGAGCTTTGCAGATAAATTGCTGTCATTCCCCTCTATAAAATGTATCTCTAATCATATGATTGCCCCTAACATACCACAGGAAGCAACAGTCATAGGCCCCAGTCCTGAAGATGTTTATTCCACATATCAAACTGTAAGCATCTGAGTAGTCCCATTCATGTCTGTAGGATTACTCAAGCATGTGTGAACTACAAGCCTGTAAATATTTTCAGGATTGGGGCCATGTGACCCCCAAAACAGGCATCTTTAAAAAAAAAAAAAAAAAACCCTTGAAATTAATGAAATGTTACAATGTAAAAGTTTGCTCTCTTAGGTACTTATGGTCCCCATTACTCTAGTACCTGAGTGTCTCTCAATCTTTGATATAGTTATTTTCACAACACGCTTGTGAGGTAAGGAAGTAATAGTAACCCCATTTTATGGATGGTGAATGTGGCAGGAGAACTGAAGCACAGCCATTTGCCCAGGGTCACACACGAAGTCTCCTACATCAGGGAATTGAACCCTGATCTTCAAGTCCTAGCCTAGTGCCATAACCATTGGACTGTGCTTCCTCCTAGCTTACATACTTGCTCAGTCAGAATAGAGTTAATGCTTCCCAATGTTAACACAGACTGTGGTTCTGTAAAATTTAGGGGACTCACTGCTAATCTGTGCAGGCTTCTTTAATTATTCACTTAATCTACAGAAACTAGAATATACTATAGGATTACTACATTGGATGACTAGAAGGCATTTGTGGCTTAGAGCAGCCATTTTTCATGTTACCAAAAATATTTGCTTTAGGCCAGAATTTGACCAATAGCTTTGTGCTCTGTGACTCTCTAAGTGACACTCTGTAAATGGTATTACTATTTCTCTATTTAATGTGATGAGGTGTAAACAGCAAGGATACCTACTCTTGCTGCTTCTGTTTGATGTGGTATTAGAATTGAAAATAGACTTAGAGCAGAAAACCAGCAGTTTTATTTTACTCATCACAAATCATTCTAATTGACTTCCAAATTAATGAACCTAATAAAATAACCTGCTCAGACTGGAGATAGAACAATTTTACCCAATTGGAAGCTTTACTTTCTTCTGACTGGATAAAATATCTTGGAATCCAAGTTCCTCCAGATACCAAACTGAAAAATTTCCTGTTAAACCATCAGTTCAGCAGATGAGAAGATCCCACAAGTATTCTAAGGAGGCATGCCCATTTGCAGGGAAGAGTTACCTTATTGAATCAGTATTTTTTTTTTCTCTTCATCCCAGCTACAGATGTTCCTATAAAAAGATGTTGGATAAAATATTTTATTTCATAGGATTACTAAAGTAGATTACTAACTTTCCTATAGGAATGGGAGGTTCAATATCTAAAAAGAGCAAATACAAAGGGGTTGATTCTATTTAAAAAACATTTGCCAACACTTATCACAAAGTGGTGTCCAAGACACCACAGGTTTTCTTGAAACTTGAAATAACTGTGGCAGAGGTATGGTATTTGACTTTTAAATGGCATACACAATCTATACAGAGTTTAACATTACTGATGATCCATAAATGGAAGACAGTCTTGCATTAATTAGCTTTGCTGTAAAGGTACAGTAACAATGCAAGTGTTGGTCACTGGAGTTTGTGTGAGGATGTTGGTGCATATCGACTGGGTATGGATTTTTGTGTTTTTGAAAGAGTACTAAGGAACCTGGCAGATGTTGATTGGGATGCTTTTCAAGCATAGGAGGAATAAAGAAGCAGGAACAGGGTAGGCAAAGGTAAATCAAACTGTCAGATTCACTGGTACGGTGGCAAAAATGAGTGTAGAGAAACCAGTGAGAATTGCTCACCAGTGAAAGAGGAGATAATTTGTGTGTCTGTGTGTGATCCCTGAGATGCTAGTAAGATGTGATCTACCATGGAAAAATCAGAATTCCTTGAGGAAGAGGGAATAAAGGTGAGAAAGAAGGCATGAATGTTAGCATAAGAGCAGACGGCAGACCTCTGGTTGATGGGTGAGGGAATTGTCTCCCCTGGCTGCCCCCCAAAGCCAAGACCTGTGCCAGATAATTTGTTCTTGAAATCAGTAAAATATGGGAAATGGAGGGGAACTGGATACCAGATATGATGGTTCAGCTTTCACCACTTAAGTGATATATTGACTTCTAAGCCTAATGGTGATCAAGTAAAAGCCTATCTTAGCTACTTCTCTACTGATACATTCAGCTTCACTAGAAAAGTTTTAGCCGTATCTGACCACATGGTCATAGAAATAAAGTGTGAATAACTCCCCTAAATATACAAAAGTTAGTTGACTGTTCATTTCAGGTAATCAAAGATTTTTTAGTTAGTTATTTTTCCTTCCAGCTACTCAGAAATTAATGTTTGTATGGTATTCAATATTTTACTAGCGGAAAGATACTAGCCCCTTCAGAATCTGGTACAAAAATCCATGTATTCTTTAAGAATAGAATAAGACCCCAAATTTTGAAAGTGAATCAAAATGCTTATTAGGCAACTTAATGACTACATATATGCACTTGTATAACCAACATAAAGCAAGAGACATACTTGTTGTTGGGATTCCTGAGACAAAGATTCCCTGCTAAAATTGCAGCATCAAGACTGTGGCACAAACATGACAAGCCAGGAAAGTCAGGGCTCAAAATTCCTACTGGGTAATGAGCTTTCTTGTATAATTTCATCTGCCTGACTATTTTATAACACTCTACTGGCATGTAGACTAAAGCCAAGACTCTGCATTTGTGAAGTTTCTGTATTTTGTAGGATAATTTGGCTAATTGAGAAAACTGAGAACTGGAGATCTGGGCTCTCAGCTCTGCTACATACTTCCTGATAGTCTGTGTGATCTTGGGCAAGTCACTGAATCACTCTAGTCTCGTCTACACTGAAGATCATCTGTTGCTGACGAAACAGTGTCAGGAAAAGGGTGCCTTTGAACCTGGTTTAATTAGGGTAGTTGAGGACTAATGCAAGTTTCAGGGGCAGTTATTTAAAGCAGCATTTCACCTTGACTTCTGAAACTGCAGAAAATTGTTCATCTTTGGCTACACTTGGTAGTAAACCAAGTTCAGCACTAAACTGCATCTCTTGTAGATGCATTAGCAGCAACAGGTTTTAACTGCCATGGTGGGTGTAGAGGTGGGTTTTGTTCGTGAATTTAGTGGTATCCATCTGAACTGTTAATTTCTTGTGTACATTTTGGTGACTAGATGTTAAAGCAATACATATTTATTCTCTCTATCTTCTCAAAGTATAGCTTTTTGAAGATTCTAGTAACTAGTTTTCTTAAATAATGACCATTCATTTTTCAGATGAGTAAGAATATGCTCTTCTCTTGGCTGTTCCCCCTCAACTGGCTTGCTTTAATTATACTTCTCAGTATTAAACTTGCTATAGCACTGCATTTTCAAAACCACATAAGCAAGATGCTTTTTTTTTGTTTGTTTATCATTTAGCAAGGGGATGTGCCAACTGAAACTTACGCAGTCTGGCAGATCCACTTCCCAGATGTGGTTTACACAACCCATAACCTCCCAAAGATTGATGTGGTATTATACACAATGCATTCAGTAAAGCGGTATGTATTGTGTGTATGAGTCTGTGTGGTACCTGAATAATGAACTCACTTAATTGGCTATAGAACTCTGCCTACTAGAAGCCTAATAACGGTATCATAGGACATGTTTAGATTCATGACCTTGACATCTGAAATCTCATCTTTGCTGACAGTTACCTTCTTCCATTGTGCACACCTTGGCTTGTTATAAGGTGTATAGATACTAGAGGGCTGAGTTATTTTAGGAGGAGTTTATGGACTGGGTGAAGGGGTCACATATTATATGCACAGGGCAGAGACTCAGAATTGCAATCTTTACCTACTCGTTTTAGCTTACAAATTCCAGAGTTGTTACACTTTAGTGCATCTTAAATTTAAAACAAGATTGTGAAAAGCTTTTTCTTTTTCCTTATGCTAAAGTAATACTATTGCTTTTTAAAATGTTTTACTTACTGCCTTGATGGATCTTTTTTAATTCAGCTACGCTTATAGATTCTGTAACAAATCCAAGAAGATTCTGTAGAACTAACTTGGTTTTGGAATAGCTTCCAGCTAAGATGAGGACTTTCACCCATATATTAGTTTAGTTAAATACATATTAAGTTTACTCTGTGGTCACTTTCCTGTGAATATTGCCACTGGCATGTACCACTGAGTCCACCACCTGCTGCAGAACTATACTCCAGAATTTAAGCTTCCAGTTTACTTATAAAAATATTTCTAGTACATATGCCTGCAAAGAAAACACTGAAATGTGTACAGTGAGATAATGGTCTGCCTGAATCTATAAAAGGCTGAAACGATAGCTTAGAGGTGTGAAGTGTTCCAGTCTTCTCAATGGGGTATTAATTGTGAACCCTAAAGATGATAGCTTAAATATTGGCCGACTACTTTCTGCTGATTTTTAAGCAGAAACATCAACCTAATGTTATCACACTGGAACTTTCTACAACAAGAGTAAAGTTTATCCAGGAGACAGATATGTCTCGTGGGCTGGCCTAAGACTGGAATAAGCTCTTGCAGGAACCTAAGTACCATCACAACCCTTACGATGTCCTACTTTTAATGCAAGGTACGTTTCTTTGATTTTGACTTTTCAAACATGTAGTTGTGAGTGTTTTATATTAAAAACAAAAACCCAAACACTCCACTGTACACACACCAACAGCCCCGCCGGCGCACCCCCTCCCCCCTCTCGAGAGGATAAAAGAACAAATACATGACAGATGTTAGTCCTGTTGCTTATTACACTATTGAAAGGTGCTTGGATACTACCGTGATGAGTACAGTATTAGAATCTATATAGAACAGGATTATGGGATTTTGCTCTAGCCTGCCTCCCACACCTCCCAGATGAGTAAAGTCCCCACTGACACCTACATAGCCATGAAAATATTCCATTTCCTCCATGACTCTCTTCCAGTTTAGTTCTACATTGTCAGTACAAAATCTGCATAGGGCCACATCAAATTGAATTTTTTATAAAAATAAATTAAATGAATACGAACAATTACCATAATAGCCTCATTTTAATCTATTTTTTATCTTAAATGAAGCCTTAACAGACCTTGTAATTTTCTGCACTAGTGTCTCTCAATCCAGGGAATCTGCCACAAAACATAGGTTTCTTACCATAGAGGACATGGGTTTTGACTGTAGGGAGGGTGAAAGAAAATACCAACATTTTTGTTATCATAAGCATTCTGCCTATACTATGTGCATCCTTTTAAAAAAATAAAGAAAAATATCTGCTTAGCGAAAACTGTATGAATAAGGCTGGATTTGTTTTAGTACATAAACAGAAGTAGGCGGTATGGTATTTCATACATGCTTGACAGAAAGGCAGATGAAAATGTTTGCCTTTTTCAGGGTAGATAAAAATCTATTAAATATTTTTTTAAAATCTATTTTTTCCTAATAAAAATGGGGTTAAGGCCTAAAACTATTGTAATCTATTAAGAACAGTTTAATAAAACCTAATGCACTATATTAATGACTCCCCCCTCAAATTGTGATGAGTTAAAAGATGCTGCTTTTTAATACAGAATCAGGGTGGAAAATCTCCAACTTCTGAGTTTAACTCAAAGTTTATAAATATCACTAATTACATTAAGCCTCTGTGATTTTCAGTCTTTACAATGAAGCGAATGCTGGTATTTACACTTGGAAAGATGTAAGTATTCAGTTTTTGTTGTGCAGAAGGGCTTTAACCTTCATTACTTTTGGTCAGTGTAGACCATACTTTCTTAATTTGGACTCATGGACTTTAAGGTCAGAAGGGACCTCTCTGGTCATCTAGTCGAGAGGTCCCAAAACTATGGGGCATGTCCTCCAAGGGGTGCCTGGAGGAACATTCAGGAGGAGGGGGCATGGCAGGGACCAAGCAAGCCTTCACAGGGTGGAGTGCCACCCAGCTCCATTCTGCCTTGAGCTCTGCTCTGGCCCCCGTGCCGTGGCCTCACTCAGCCACCACAGCTTGCTCCCCCCAGCCATGGCACTGCTCCCAGCTGCAGCCCCAGTTGGGTGGTGTGGAAGGATTTGGGGAAGCATGGAGTAAAAGTTTGGGGACCACCGATTTACTCTGCCCTCCTGCACGTTGCAGGCCACAGAACCTAACCTACCCACCTGGTTCATTCAAAGCTGAGAAACCATTTAGGAATTGAAAAAGCAGGAAAGCTTGTTTTCTTCCACTCTAGGAATAGAAACCAGTTTGAGAGGATGAAATGTATGGACATGGAGGACAGGCTTTCAAAGGTGTTTAGGTGCCTGATGATGCAGATGAGTACCAAATAACATTGTCAGAGGTGTCGTCAACATGCTTCTAGTCACCAGAGGCTACACTTTTTTCATCTGTCAGCTTACTGATTCTACAGCTTATACTTTTTGTTTAATAAATCCAGTTTTACATGCAAAGCAAGTCTTGATAAATGTTTTTCCTAATGTATCAGCACATTTAAAAAAATCTTTTTGTGCATCCATAATTGAATTCCAATTTGCAGCTAAATGTAGCTTACACAAATCATGAGTTTTAAAAGAATCTAGTAAGAAAGAAATATCTCTGGCAATTTTCAAACAAGAAACATTTATTATTCATATTCTAAGTTATGTTAAGATATATAATCTAATGTGCTTACTTTGTATCCTTCTGGCTAGTACAAAAACTAGTGTAAGGGCTATATTTAGTTTCAGATAAACAATTTAAATGGTTAAACCAACCACGAAAAATGAACCTTTCCTTAGGAAAGCAACTTAAAAAGTACAAATGCAAAACAAGATTCAACCTGATGACTTAAATCAAGGTTTCTTGCTTGCTCATTTAAGTCTTGATTAAAATTGATTTGATTTCTAAATTTATTCACCATGGCCTTAGTAATAGTACAGTAGTCTAGTCTAGTGATGGATAGACGCCGTGTGTATTTATTAATGGTACTTCTCCACAACAGCTGAGAGGTATAATTCCTGCTCAGGTGGCTGTACATACACCACCTCTGCTCAAGCCAGTGCACTATAATTAGCACTAACTGCAGCTGCATGGTGGTGGCTAGGCCAAATGGCTGCCTGTATAGCTGTGGCTTCAGTGTGAATTTCAGCTCAGCTTGAGCATGCCCACCTGACGTGGGAATTACATCTTCCAGCTGCTATATAGAAGAACTTTTGTAGTACAAGTTCTCATGTGAAAAACAGGTACTAACTCCCACTGAAGTAAATAGAAGTTGCATGAATGCATATCCGAGGGCAGACTTTTAACTCTATTCCTGTAATAAAAGTTACCACTTTGTTCCTGAGATCAAGAACTTTTTTTGTGCGTGCTGCCCCAACAGTGGCTTGGGTGTCCTCTTCTAGCTTTTCAGAAGCAATTAACAAACCTGAAAATTTTTCAGTGTTGTAGTGACAGTGATGGGCAAAAATGCTGGCATCAGATTATAGGAAGTCAGTTTTGTTTAAAAGTGGTATCAGCTATCTTAATTCTGGTTCAAACTGACTATGGTTTATCTGGGGGGGGAGAGAAGGTAGAACTGGTTTCTATTAATTACAATAGCATGCTTAATTAAAAAAAGCTTACTCTTTTGATATTTTTGATCAGCCACCATGGCAAGATTGAATGATTTAAAATAAACAGAACTACTTTGAAAACTTGTGCTATTGCAACTCTAACTCTGTCTCATAATTTTTCTAACAACAATTAATAAGCTAATGGAATATAAAACATCCAATTTGACTATAAAATGGGAAGAAGGAACGAGGTAGCAACAAGTAAATACAAATAAAAACATTAAATAAAACAGTCTGAGTATAAATTAATCATAACCACACTTTACAATGGTAGAGTGGGTATAATGGAGCCACTGTGTAAAGGAGAGGCTCACTTGCTATATAGCTTGTAGGGGAGGGGATAATGAAGTTTGTGTTAAATCAAATCTTTCATGGTAACCTATGACCAATACAGCATTTTACTGTGACTTCACGTACCTTAATGCTGTAGTACTCTGGAAGTAATGTAGTTGGGGCTGTGCATAACTTCTATATCATACTTTATTTTAAGAGAGAGAACATAGTGGTAACTCGCAGTGTCAAACAGGTAAAGATATACTAAATGGAAGTTCAGAAATATCCTTGTTAAGGGTGAATTGTCTTGTATAGGGTATGCTTAGATACAAATGACAAAACTGTCTAATCTATGAAGATGATGTGCAAAAACTACACAACTATAAAAAAATCTTATTGTCTTTAAAAAGTCAGAGCTCTGACAAAATGTAAGGAGAGCACCTGTCAGATTGTGAAGCTAAGTCTCTGAAGTGTGGTATGTCCATGTGTTGTGGCTTTATGAAAAGCATTATGCCAACTAACACACGTAGTTCTAAAAATTGTGCTGCAGTGGCAAGCTACTAGGAATTCTTCCCCTTCATATATTTATTAATGTGCCAGATTTAACAGCTATCTTGATACTGTTTAGCTATTTGGATGTTTTATATAGCATGGAAGCTAGACAAAGGTTTGGAGGTTTTGACAATACAATTTGGCCTCTTGTTAGTACATAGGTTCTCCAGAATGTAAGGATATCATAAGTTGTAACTGTATCTAGGTTGGCTGTAAACATTCAGCCTTTGTCTTCTGGCTTCAGTACAGTTAAAGTGTGATTTGTAAATTGCTTAGTATGTCGTGTTACTGAGCAATTACATCATCTCTGCAAGTTTTACAGTACACAGATTAGTTTATAAAAAAACTACTCAAATTTAAGCATGCTTTACCTCCTTGTGGCAAATTACTGTTCTCATTTGTGGAGAGAAGAAATATGATCCCTTGTAGAACTACAATAATAAAACAGCCAACCATTTAATGTGAGCAGTAACTCTGTATCTGAATAGTACCCAGCCTCATCTTGGTTGAATTGTGTGGCAAAAGGCCGAAGGTAAAGTGCCCTTCAACCACCTGAGAAATAACCATAATTACCACTTATAACAGCAGGTATCAATACAGTGGTATTTCTTGATTTAACAGGCTTGCTTTCCTAAAATGTCCATAATTAGGCAATGAGTTACTTAGGGATGCACAGGTGTAATCCCTATACCCCATTGTTAATCTTTCTTCCTCTTCCCCCCCCCCCCCCCCCCCCCCAAAAAATCTTTCACATAAGTTGTTTATAGATAGGTTTAGTCCTCTGATAAATTTTACAAGCTCCAGTTCTGTTGAGTAGTTCGGATGACTGCCCAAACCATGAGTATAGTTGGGTTTTTTTTTTTGTTT
The DNA here is from genome assembly GCA_007922155.1 of Mesoclemmys tuberculata. NCBI lineage: Eukaryota > Metazoa > Chordata > Testudines > Chelidae > Mesoclemmys > Mesoclemmys tuberculata. The sequence goes on from ML675621.1 coordinate 6,354,383, forward strand.
TGCCACATCCTAATTACGGTGGCGTTTTGTTTCATTACAAATCTCGTGAGCTTCTTTATAGTTACAGATTTGAATGTTAGAAATGCTTGTTTCTATTCCATATTCCAAAATGGGAGGTGACTCATCTCTACTATAACACAACTGATGTCACAGAACTGTTAATATTTATCTGCCATCTATAAAATATTTTGATGCTGTTAAACTCACTTAAAATTGTGAAGTAAACATATTCACCAACACTCAATTTTAAATACCTGGATTATGTACCAAACTGGAATATACAATAAATGCCTGCACAGTTAGTGTAAAAAACAAAAACATTAACTCATTCTTTTTCTCATGCATTAACTGCATAGGGCTGGTATTGAACTTGAAGATCTTTTTTCCTCTGGCATGTTTAGATTCCATTAATGCTATGCTTAGCATATGGTCACTGTAATTGCTTTTTCCACACATTCAATTTTTTTTAAAAAAAATAAAACATACAGCTTGAGAATGTAGAAGAGAAAAGTGTCTAATGACAACTGTAGTGTGCCATACAAAAACAGGTCTGGATATTGCCTGTGTCTTAATATGCTTCCTCACGTGATGGAGTTTGCTTGTCTTCTCTGTGGCTTATAATGACTTGCTGCAGTCACCAGTGGATATAAAGAAAATGCAGGACTGTAAAAATGTCCATTAGTTCAATAACTCCTGTATCTATATGCACATCTTTAATTGTAAACCAGGAGACTAGTGGGTAAGTTGATTTACAGTGGGTGCATAGGGGGGCATGGTGGAGCCATTTTAACAATTTCTAAAACTTGGTAGTGTAGGCTTTATTTTAAAGTTACACTTCTCAATCCCCTCCATATCACAGTCTTCACAGTGGGGTATGTCTCATGTCTCACCTGGAGGCAGACCAGATCTTTGCTCTGGGCCTCTGCTTAAGACTGCTCCTCAAGAAGAACATTCAAGAATCTTTGTCTCCCAGCAGCACACATTTTTCTTTTCTACATAATCAGATTGACTTGTATGTCAGACTTGGTGCAGACTCCCAGCCTTCTGTAGTTACACCTTAAGTGGGTTGTCTTCTCCTCTTTAGAAATCCATCTGTCACTGTAATGTGTTCATCCACAGAGTCTAAATTATTTGTTCATGGAATTGTATCAGAATTTTCTGGAATAGGATCACTGTCCAGACTGAGAAGATGGTGGCATCAGGTCTCCTGTTTGAAGCATTTTAAGTCTACTTCAGCATATTTTCTTCTCCCATAGGGATAATGGAAATATTGTTGGACCCTCTGTCTGTTACTGGGATCTGTATCAACTTTTCTGTAGTCACTTTACTAATTTAGTGGAAGCCACATCTCATGACATAAAAAGCTAGTATAGGCAAAGCCCTAGAAAATATACTCCATCTGGAAAAATTAAGGCTTCATTCTGCAGCCATGGTCACATGAGTGCAGGCTCCATGATCAGTCCCTTGTATTGCATCTCTGCCTTACAAAAATGATGCTTAACTCATTCATGTTCATGAAGCACTTTGAAATCTTCAGATGAAGGGTATTATAAAAGGGCACAATACTAGTGCAGGAGGATGGGACTATGACTAAAGAGGTCTCATTATTACAAAGTGGAATATTTTAAATGCAATATAACTTTTTTGATTTTTATCAGGTTGGGTTGTTCGGTAGAACCTGCAAAATTGCTTCTTACGATAAAAATTGTAAATCTTTGCTAAAAGTGTCTTCCTATCTTAAGGGTATTTTAAACACATTTAATCAAAAACTACCTCATTCAGTGGCTTTAATCTTGAAAAGAAGAATTGCTCCCTTCCTCCTCCCACTTTCAAAGTGAAATTGGCTAGGTTTCTAGTGGCTGAGAATGTCAGAAGTAGCATGCTAGGATTCTGGGGAAAGGAGTGCTATGTGGTGCTCAATAATAAACTTGCTCCTTAATTGGAGATTAACAAGCTCAACAAAGAAACTGGTTGTGAGTGAAAAATTGAATTAAGATGACTACTAAACATAGGAATATATTAAGGAAAGGAAGAAAGTGGAAAACCTTACCTTGCTGTTTTGGACACTTTATTAAATAAACACACAAACCTACTTCTGGGACTAGATGGCCTGATCTTGCCTTTACCTCATTTCCCCCCCCAAAAAACACCAAACTGGGTGCCATGGACTAAATTATTTCCATACCTTGGAAAACACTTGTGACTGTTTCTGGGAGGTGGTAAACTCGACAGAGCCTTCAGGGGCTTTGCTTTGTTTTACAGCATGCTTGAAAACTAAGTGGGGAAGTGTCTGATTTTTAATACTGCTCCTTGCTCTATAACACATTAAGTCCTCCCGTATGATACTCTTAAGCAATTTTAACATTTAGGGAAAAGAAGCTTCTCTGGAGTCCTGTAAAGCTTTTATAAACTTGTCAATCACTGCAGTAGAACTTGGTTGCTGCTAAGTTGTCTACAAAGAAATCTTATTTACTGAAATTTATAAACTGAGGTTGGAATCTTTTTTTTTTGTTTGTTTGTATGTTAGGTATGCATTCTGCACTTAACTGTTTTTATTGCCAAAACTTGCTGTACCTTGTCTAGTCATAAGAACTCTCTTGCAGAAATCCGCTTTTCAAGTCTATGTTAATAAGAGCCAATTCTGTTATGCTTGTATTTCTCTCCATTTAAGTCTAGTGGTGCGTATTCTGCACTTCTATTTTTAAAAACATAGTGATTTTTACAAACTATCAAAATGCCTAATGCTCGGTAGGAAGATCTAGCAAAGTCTTTTTATCCATGGCTTGCACTTCCAAAGCTTGTTCAAAACCTTTGTTTGGTGTTTTAATTATTGTAAACTTTTAAGGGCAGGAATCATGCCTTCTGCAAAAATTCCCAGCACACCCTTGGGTACTGTAAAGCAAAGAATAAATATCACAAGGAAATGGTGTAAGAACATAAATGTAGCACACACTTGAACTCTTCCATTAATTTCATTAGTCACTAAAACAGCCAGTAATCTTGCAGTAGAAATGGGAATTTTAACTCTTTAGTAAGCTATGAAATAAATTTTCACTTTAAGCATAGTGATAATGTGATCCTGATGCACTCAAAGCCTAGAAAATAGGTTTTGTGGTGTTTCCAATAGCTCATCCGTGAATAAAAACGGGGAGTGGATTGGCTGTGGTGTTGATGGCAAATGTTATTCCACAAACAGTAGGTATGTCTGACTCTTGTCCTTCAAAATATAGCACTAGCTTGTAATGTGTGATGACTCTGGCAGTATTAGGTATCTTGACTTTCTGTGGTATCCCCTTCCCTCCCTCCAAATTTAAACTTTTTATAAGTGAAGAAAAATACTCTTGTGTGTCCATTGTTGGACTGAGAGGAAAACAGGCTGAAGTTTAAAACTGCAGGAAAACAGCTTAAGTAACAAGTTGGGGTAGAGGTTGGGGAAAAATCAGTTTTTATTAAAGTAAATCTGAGGTAAAAGCATCAATGCTACTACGTAAGCTATCAATTTAAATTAGTCTGACACCTAATATACTGTATTACTTAACTATTGGTATGGATTTGTGTTAACTGTCATTTCTATTACAGGAATCCTATCCGTCGTCTTCACCAATATGGTTTGTGGAATCAGATGACCCAAACCTGACTTCAGTGTTGGAGCGATTAGAAGATATTAAGAAAAGCAATACTCTGGTGAGGAACTAGTGGGTTTTTTTTTTTTTTTTACGCTTTAACTGTAGATCAGATTAAATAAAAAATGGCTTCACCTGAGGGGCTCCACAGTATTTTTCACTGTTTCATAAACTTTCACATTGGAAGGCAGGCAACTCTTATTAAAATACTTGAAGAGTAATCCCAAAAGGCTTGAGTGTTTTCGATGACTTGAAACTAATATCTGAGAGAACATTTGTTAAACTGTCAATGGTGTAACTCATGCATTCTGAAAATAGTTAAATAATAGATTTGTACGTAAGAACTTTAAACATATTAATCTCTAATGGGAAGCATTTGAACATTAGTCATTAGTGTTTGTTATACAAAAACTATAATTTCATTACTTTTGGGGGTAGAGTTTAATGTGTGGTTTTTAGAATAAGTGTGCTCCAGAATTAAGCTGGAACTGTGGTTTCCACAGCTGTAAAATTTCTTTGAAAATCCTTCAGGTTTAAGTTTCTCTTTGCTTTTAGTAGCAGTGATTTTTAATAGATAGCTAACTCGTCTTAGTCGGTTTTGCAGTGGAGGTGGTAATGAAATTGGGCACTGACATGACCGACTTGAACGACTGTAATGTAAAGATTGTTTAAATTGAAAACGGCTGGAGTACAAGTTCTGTACCAGTGGAGGGTCTTTGGTGGCATTATTTTTTATGTGAGAACTCTTTAGTGTAATTATTGGAATTGTATTGAATCAAAACACTACTTTCTTGTACCGTGCAAGGAAGGAAGGGCTTCTTTTAATATAATTTGGAAGAAGTATTAATTTTGATAGCATTATAAAAGACCCTATGCATCTGTGATCTCTCTACTATATATATTGAAGAAAAATCTGATACTATGAAATCAAAGGATATTTGTGAACAGCATAAAACATTATTTTAAAGGTATTAAGTTTCCCAAAGGCTAAAATATAACTAACAGCCTAACAAACTTAAATTTTCTTGTATTTTAAGGACGGTGACTGGGACTATCTCCCCAAAGGCTTTTGATTACTACAGAACTTTTTTTAAAAAGAAAAGGGGGAAAAAATTAACTTTTTTGCAGGTTATTAATTGCAGTATGGATTAATATTATATATGACATCTCATGCATTTATTGGGGAGGGAAGGGGAATATTCATGTAATTTGCAAGAAATATTCAGCATGTAGACTTGATTCTTGATGTGTGACTTGTAATTATCTGAATGTAAAAATGCACAGTATAAATTACATTTAGGAGACCCTTTGGACTGTAGCAGAAATAGCTAGGAAATATAACTGAAGGTGAAATTTACCATATGTCTTCCAGTAATTAGACACACAGTATGTCAGCACAGCGTTTTGGAGCCTGCGGGAGCAAGCCTCCCAGTCCAGGTTGACAGACTTGGGTTAGTGAAGCTTGTGCTAGTGCTCTAAAAATAGCCTAGGGAGTGGGATGGGCTTCAGAGCCTGGTCCAGCCCAAAGTGCTGTCTGTGTAGCTGTTTTTAGAGCGCTAGCATGTGTCCGCTAACCAGAGTCTGTTGCCCCAGGCTGGGAGGCTCACTCCTACAGACTCCACAATACTGTGTGGCATATGTGTAGGGGCTCCACCTTACTGACTCAGTGCACCCTGTTGGATCTAGTTTTGTGTGGAAACAGGGTAAACTTCACCTTCAGTTGTGGATTTCCTTGCTGCTTTTGGTATAAGTGGAACATTCTTCTAATTGTAGTTCTTAGTGTAGTTTTTTTAATTTAGCTTTTCAATACAACCTTTAGCAGAAGGGGTTATAATGGTAATTAATGTGTGCGTGTTCTGGCAGTGATAGTCAGCAGAACATATGGCCAAACAACTGGTGTCCTGGGATACCTGGTGTGACGTTCCCCTGGTGCAGTCTGGACTGGTGAGTGGCAGAGTCGCTCCAATACTGGAGCCTGCTTTACTCTGCTGTGCTGTGAGAACCCCCATTCCTTGGCTGCTTGTGCGCAGCCTCCAGTAGACAAGGTGCTCCCAACTGAGTGAGTGAGTGCTCCTAGGCAGCCACTCTTTGGATTGTACAGCAGAATGACCCAGACTAGACCCCCAGTGCCAGATGCAACCCTAGGAACCTCTGTCTTACAATGTTTAGTGATGCCCACTGAACAATGAAAGCTAATATAAATTTGTCAATTTAACAGATGTTGATATGCACAAGCCTTGCTACTCCAAGCGGAGTCTCTAGCACACGTCAAGCCAAAGGCACTGTTTTAGGTAAAACAATCAAACATGTATTTACTATAGAAGGATTTTAAGTGATAAGTCAAAGGATAACAAGTCAGATTTGGTCAAGAGAAAACGAAAACAGAACACGTTCTAAACTACGCTTAACGCTTTCAGCAACCTTACAAACTTAGATGATTCTCACCACAGGCTGGCTGGTTTTCCTGTTCAGCCAGGCTCTCACCTTTAGTCAGCATTTCAGTTGCTTGCTGTTGGTTGTAGATGGAGGTGGAGGAGATCAGGGCAAATGTCTCCCCTTTTTAAAATGTTCCTTCTCCCCTCTGGGGCTTTTGCTCCTCCAGTTAGGTGACAAACATTGTCCTTGTTAGGTTTCATCCATGTCCTGAGTCAGCGACCATTACCTCATCGTGGTTCCAGGCTGGCCAAGGGAAGGGAGGTGATTCACTTGAGTCCCATTGATTCTCTGTTGGTGCCCAGGCCAGTCCTTTGTTTGTGGAAAGCCGAGCTGGGTTCGTCCTATAAACTCTTTGACAAGGTGTGAACTGCCCCTCTGCTCTTGGAGTTTTGCCTGGATATGTTTCAAACAATGAGGACATATCTTTGGGAATATTATATAGTGAAGCCTCATACCCACACACATGACATCACAACAAACATATTACTATAACGATAATGCTCAGTACACCATGAGCATTCCGAAAACATCTTGTATGACATTGTGTATTTTAATGCAAAGTATTGTACTATAAGGGTGAACATGGTGTGCGGGGTGTCGCAGCTGGTACAGTCAGAACTTTCCAAAACTTGCTTGGCATGTTTAGCCTCTTTAGAGGTCAACACTTTTGTTGTGAATTCATCATTGTCAGTTACAGATTATTCAGTAACCATAGAATACTTTTGCTTTGTAGTTTAGATAACTACATGACAAGTTTACTGGCTTTTCACAAGTTATCACAGACTTGTCCGCAGTTTGTCATGCTGAATTACACAGTATATGTGCACGCTGTGTGCAAATACTGGTTGGTGCCCAAGGAAAGCTCGTGAGCTAGAGGAGTGAACACTAATGTTTGGGTATGTGCTTCATCAGGAAAGCTACCTTCTGAGGGAAAGAGTCACTTATTTTAAGTCATACCTGTCAGCAACCTGTTCATCTCCCAATTTTATTGTTTTGTAGGCGATTCTGCCTGTCTAGGGCCTAGAGGGTGGCTTAGTCAGAAAGCCATGGATTTCAAGCAGGACCCAGAAATAACTGGGGCTTGTTAGCTTCTGTGGAAATTAGCCTGGAACACACAAGAGGAGCTAGCTGCTAGAGGCTGGGAGTAGCTTAAGAGTGAAGTAGCCATGCTGAGAGAGAACTGCAGGGACTCTAAACTTGGCAGAGAGGTCACCCTGTTTGCTGCTATCCCTGTGTAAATTTCCCCAAAATTTGGTCAAGTTATAAGCCTCTGAAAAATAGCAGTTTGTACATGCTCAGTTGAGGCTTGTTAGTTAGGTCTCCAAATATTCAGTCTACACCATGCATGCTTCAACCTGGGGTGAAGAGGACTCTTCCTGGCAGCCAAAGAGTACTTATTCTAGGCATTGACAATAGGGAGGCAATTGCCTCTGTCTTCTCAATGCTCCTGCTGGTGCCAAATCGGTGAGGAGGAGGAAACGCCATGTGTGGAGATGGAGTTGCTCCATGGAGGAGAGGAGTTTGAGGGGGTTACCTGGCGTATATGGCATTGGGGGACAGACTGGCTGAGGGTAGGAGGCAGAAGGATGTCTGAACATTCTCCTCCATGACTCCTGGATGCAGTTCCAGGTTCTGCGTCTCTTTATTTCTGTCAGTAAATACTGTCAGTGGGTTTTACAGCTATCTTATCCCTTCTTCTTCAAGTACAGGTCCCTATGTGGATTCCAGACATGGGTGCACATGCATACCATGCACCGGAACTGTTTGATACAGTCTCTGTCGGCCCGCGTGCACGTAGGATGTACCATGTGGTGAATGCACAAGGTGCTATGAGACGGTGCAAGTTGAAACCCCCTCAGTTCCCTCTTACCACTGCATGGCCAGATTCAGACCATTTCTCTTCACCTTTCCTGCTGCATAGCAAACAAAAAAAGAGATTTTTAGTGTTAAACTTTTAGGTTTTGTAGAATCTGGTGGTTAAACTTAGTCTTTTAGTTAGTTGTAGTAATTAGATAGTTAGTATTTATTCAAGTTTTACCTCAGGGCATACCATTCATTCAGGGGGATTATGCCCAAACATGTCAGGTTTAAGATCTGTTACACGCTTAAGATTGTTTTGGTAGTGATGACCATCAGTGCTGCCTGTACTGTCTCAGCAAAACTCAGTGGCCTGCTGGTCTATTTGCCACCCCTTCCCAACTTGGACTCAGGAGGCATGGGAACTCAGCCTACTCCATGAGATGTTTCCTGAGTCTGTGTCCATGTATGCACCAAGAGCTGGCACCGCTGGACATGGCAGATTGGTCATCCACACCAGCAGTGACTGCATTTCCCGCACGAATAACACTAATGGTACCCATGACATCAGCTAAATCCTACCACGTGCATAAGAAGCGCAGCCATGGGCATAAGGGTAGTTCTCCGAGAGGACTTACCTTTAGACAACAATAAGCTGTTCAGTGACAAGACAGATGAAAGCCTACGTTCACTGAAGGACTTGAGAGCCATACTCTAATCACTGAGCCTTTATACACCGGGCCCAGCTCGATATCAAAATAGGCCAGCTTTCAGGCCTTGATATCTTGCCCAAATCCCAACAAGCCATGCCTCCCTCAGCAACAAGAACAACCTCACCACCGCTAATGCTTCCAGAGACCCAGTTTCTCTGCTGCTGCTTCCACCTTCCCCCACCAACCCCAAAGACAGCTCTCTTAACTCCTTAACAAAGAACCACAAACCTCCCCCCCGTCCCTCCCACCGCACCTCCATCTTGCCTGGCTCCCCAGCACACCATAGGAAGGCCGTCTTGCTCACTTTGCCCACATTTGGAGCAAGATTACCACCGAATGGTTAGACATTATGCACTGGGGATACCTCCTAAAATTCCGTACTCTCCCTCACCGCCACAGATCTAAAGATCCATCCCAAATGCACTTCTTGCAAAAGGAGCCATAGAAAAGTCCCATGCTGTTGTTGGGGCTGTGGATTCTACTCTCCTTATTTCCTCTTACCAAAGAAAAATGGGGACCTTTTATGCCATCTTGGACTTAAGGGCCTTGAACCAAATATATCTTAAAAATTCCACTTCTGTATGGTCACCTTTCAACAAATAATCCCCTTCCTTCCCCTTGGATCCTGATTCACAGCTCTCAGTATGAAGGATGCATACTTTTATGTGGACATCCACCTTGCTCACCACAAGTTCCTCCACTTCACAGTAGGGGACACACTACCAATTCTGGGTCCTCGGACTTGGCAAAACTATTGTACCCCATGTCTTCACAAAGGTTTTCACAGTCTACATGTGATGCCTGGGTCACTCACTCTTCCCATATCTAGATGATGGCTCCTAGTGGCATCAGCCTGTGAACATCGCCTCAACACTATCTGAACCTTACAACAGCTTCTCACCAGTCTGGGCATCTGTATCAACCTATCCCACAAGTCCTCCAAAAAGTAGAGGGACTGCACGGTCATCATACTCATAGCCCCCTTCTGGTCCCATGAATACTGGTTCTCGGAGTGCCTTTATCTCTCCACCCACAGTCCAATAAGTCTCTCCCTTCTTCCAGACTGCCTCAGGCAATAACAAAGTCAAATCCACCACCCCAACCCCCACCCCTTACAGCTCACAACTTGGTACTTGGATGGTGCTCATGCATAGATATGCTCCATGGCATGCTCCATGCCAGTGAAACATTCTCACCTGCAGCTGATGCCATGCTACTAGAGCCTGCTACCAGCCCAAATGGCAACAATTCATGGTGGGTGACCAATGACACACTCATCTGATAGTTAATACCAACCATCCTAGATTATCTACTTCACCTTTGTGGCTTGGGCCTCCTCTGTGATAGTACTTTTTTTTTTTTTTTCAATTTGCTTCTTTGAAAAAAGTAGTTTCCCAAGTATACATTTTTTTAAAAAAGTATGATTATCTTTAATCATAATGCATATGCAAAAGGGGCTGAATTAGGTTGCATGGGCAACTTTATTTCTGGCATTTCTGAAATTTTGAGTGCATATTTTTACACTATCTATAGATGTCTGCAATGTGGATAAGATAAGGTAACTACAAGCACAAAAAACCCTCTTCCTGATTTATGAATTAAAATACTTACATTTCAGTGAAGAACAGTCTCCCTCATGCAAATTATTCAAACAGTAGCAACTGTATTTCTGCTGAGATCACTAAGGGTATGTCTTAACTGCAGTTAGACTTGCAACTGGCCTGTACTTGCTGACTTGGACTAAGGCAGTGACTCTCCACCTTTCCATACTACTGCACCCCTTCCAGGAGTCTGATTTGCCTTGCGTATCCCAAGTTTCACTTCACTTAAACTACTTGCTTACAAAATCAGACAAATATGAAAGTGTCACTGCACAGTACTACTGAAAAATTGCTTGCTTTCTCATTTTTACCATATCATTGTAATATAAATCAATTGGAATATAAATATTGTAGTTACAGCTGTATATGCTATACATTGAAATGTATAAATAAGCCATTGTCTGTATGAAATTTTAGTTTGTACTGACTTCACTAGTGCTTTTTATGTAGACTGTTGTAAAACTAAGCAAATGTCTGAATAAATGGATGTATCCCTGGAAGATCTTTGTATACCGCCAGGGGTATATATACCTCTGGTTGAGAACCACTGGACTAAGGGGCTATTTAATTGCAGTGTTGTCATTTGGGCTCAGCCTTCAACTCAAGTTCTGGACGTCTCCCACCTCTCAGCGTCCTAGAACCCAGGCTCCAGCCCGAGCATGAATGTTTGTGCTACAGTTACACAACTTCATACCCAGAGTCCCATGAGCCCAAGTCACCTGGCACGGGCTAGTTGCAAGTTTTTAACTGCAGACTGGACGTGCAGAAGATATGAAGGGTGGAAGCTTTGTTTTGTTCTACTAAAACTTCAGAAGTCTACTGAATATGCTTGGATGCAGTATTGTAAAGCAAGACTTTCGTGTGCTTGCTCATGTCAGTTCCAAGCAGGTGTGTGCATGCTGAATGCACAGTCAGAAGGTTTTTCCCCAGCGGTACCCCTTAGGTCAACTTAGCCACCCACTGGAGTCACACCACTATAATGCTGTATAAAGGGCCCTCTGACCTGCTGTCTCTTCAGTTCCTTCTTACCACCCTTGATGGTCATTTGGTGCTACTCTTCTCTTGCTTTGGCAAGCGTTCCCCTAGTGTCTTGATTGTAGATGCCTGTAAATAGTTAGATTAGTTTAATAATCCAGTTATTAGTCATTAATTAAGTTTCATATGCCTTCAACCGGCAGGCCGGTCAGACTGCAGCACTTTGAAGAGTGCTCCGCACTCAATTAGGGAGCTGGCAGCACTGAGAGCTCGGCACCCAAAGACTCCTGGCACCACTCCCACTCACCGGTGCCATGCAAGAGGCACAAGAAAACGGGGAGAGGGCACTCACCCATGATGAGATCAGTGGTAAGAGACAATAAGAGTGCTCATGCTGGAGAGGGACGCATGGCACCCACCCTGTCAGAAGTAGCACTGTCAACTCTGGGTCTACAGGAGAGTACTTTGAGTTCAGTGCCTGTGCCTGAAAGGCAGAGTCCAGTAGAGGAGTTGGATCCCCCTTCCACTCCGATGAGATGGCCTCAGAACATGTAAAAGAGCCTCTTGTGTGGGTCAGAGTTAAATAAAATTTGTTTCTTAACATTCCTATTCATAAAACATTAATACAGGAAATGAAAACGAATGTCTAAACACCCCTTGGAACTATAACATCATGACTGCTGCAAGAACAAGTTCTCTGAACCTTTGAGGGGTATGAATAATTTCATAGCTCTTTTTGGGGTCTCTGAGAAACCATAATAGTCTTGCACACACCTGAGTTATATTTCAGTCCTCCTGTGGTGCATGTGTTTTTTTTGTTTGTTTTTTTAGGAAAACATCCTAATGTCCTTCTGCTATTCTGTGGAATCTTCTTTGATGTAAGATTCTGCTAAAAGAACAAAAATATTCTGAAATTAAGCTTCCCAATAAAACCTAAACAGGTATTGAGAGATGAGGGGTCTCAGCCAGTCAGTCTGCAACTGAACTTGTCATTAAAATTTGTGCACAGATTAAATTGGGTAGACCTCTCATCAGCCAAGGTCGTAGCTCTTCAAGAACTTTTAAGTCTCTTCTGACGATTCTCTGGCTTGTCAAAGTCTAGAATGTACTCGGATACCTTAATGGGAAGAGGAATCCCACACAAGTCACTGGTGTTCTGGCTTAGACTGCATCTTTCTTGACTTGCCTGAAACTATAAGATCTAGCCCAGATTTTTTGAGAATTTGGGAGCAATACACTTAAACAATCCCAAAACCAAAAGAACTCTTGACACTAATCATGGATTGACTTGGACAGATCAGATAACAGACTATGGCAGCCCGAATAGCACAGGTGGAAAGCTGACCATGATTGTTTCAGAGGGAGTAGTTTTTGGGCAGGGGGAGTGAGGGGAAGGTACAGTATCTAACTGTGGCCAAAATTTCTTTGTTTTGAGTTATTTCCTCTTATACTTGTCAGAGCCTTAGTACGACCAGTTGTCCTGCTTACTGGTTAATACAAACTAAAACAACTGTCTGGTTCAAATGCCTTTCAGGAGTAGCTCCATTCCTTCTGGAATAGTGGCTGGTTTTTCTGTCATCTTTTCAAGCTCTTAAAACACAAAACGGTTAATCACGAGATGTCTATCCTTCATTCATGGTGCTCTGGGCTGCCTCATTTGGGATAAAGATTAAGGACTCTAAAGTGGAGCACTCCCTCATAGGTGTCAGGCTGCCTCCTCTCTTGAAGTCCTTCGGGAACTTTTTCTCCTGAAGAGGGATTCTGCAAGTTTTCCACATTGATCATGACTGAGTTACAGCACTTTGGGTGCCAACAGTGACTGATTCAGCAGGTCCAACTGAGTTTCTCCTTGGGAACCCGTGACAGTGCATATTTGCTGAGAGATAGAAACAGCTTCTTCAAAGTAAAGTATGACTTATTTTGCCCAAAAGGTACACAGCACTTAGAGGTGGACTTTAAAATAACAGAGTTACAAGCGTATTCTCATACCTAAACTTAACCTCTATGCCTAGCTCAGGTAGGTTTGCCTTATTCCCCATCTCTGAGCTGGGAGAAATAGCTCACACCTTATCTCTGAATTTCTAGTCACTGACAAATCCTGGCCAGTCTCTTTCAGCTCATCCAAAAATAACTCCTCCTTTTTCTAGGGTCTGTGCAGTATTGTGAATTTTCTTTGAGTCCCATGTAGCCTTGGGAAGAATAAAATGTCCTAGCCTGGATGGTGTCAGCTAGGTAAATTGTCCTGCTACTTGATGATGGCCCGGCCATTGTTACCTTACCTCCTTTTAAACCTGTGTATGTAATGCCGACTTCTGTCATGGTTTTATCTCACCTGCTGGGTTCTGTAACACCCTCCACTGTAGCTTCCTCTGATTGAGCACTATACATTCAGGCAGGTGATAGTACAAAATAGAACAGGGAAATTGAGTTACACAAGTAATCTGACATTTTTTTTCAGCACCACATCTTTATATGTGTTCTGACTGTTGGGCAGTTTGTGGCTTGCTAATCTTCCTGGTTTTAAAGACGGTGGTGGTGAACCTTAGCAGAGGGAGCTAGTGTCTGAGACAGACCGGTGCAAGGAAACCCTGGAAATAGCCAGGCTGAATGGGAAAGAATGTCCTTGAGGTTAAAACGTGTGAACTGGAGCTCAGTTTCCAGCTTTGCTGCAGCCTTTCTGTGTGACCTCCTAGAGCAAGTAGTTTTCCTTAATGTCTTTCTCTCTCTGTAAATGAGGTTACTTGCATATCTTGCTGTTGAGACAGAGGGAATGTGGTGTTGAATTGCCAAGTATTTAGTACTATCCAGAAAGAAGGGGGTGAGAGAAGTTGAGAAGTCCATTGTACACTACTTCCATACCTGTCTAGTTGGGATTAAGTAATTTTGAAGTTGTCCCTAGCCTCCCTCTCTTTCCTCAGTTGCTGGAAGCAAAGAGGAGCTCCTCTGTCCTCTTGGGTACAGAAGAACGGGAAGCTTCTCCCTTCCCACCCCGATTATGGGAGTGTCTCTTTGTCCTTCGATCCTATTGGGAAACTTTGGGTGAGGGAGTGAGGCAGGAAGTGGCTGCTTATTATTTCTTAATTCTTTTTTAAAAGGGGGGGGAGCAAGGACAGAAGCAATGAGGCTCTTATTCCTCCTCTTTGTAATCACACCCTGTCCTATGCTGCTGCTCATGGACTTGTTGTTGTGTCTCCCTACTCCCCAGTAATAGCAGAGCTAAATCTTAGGTCTGGTCTACGCTATAGGGTTAAGTTGACATAAGCTGCCTTGCATCAACCTTGCTGTTGAAGTGTCTCCAATAAACTTTGATTCCTGCTGACATAAGTGCCCCTCGATGCTGATTTAGTAACACCACCTATCCAAGCGGCATAGTGTCGAGTCAATGTAATTACTGTAGGTCGATGTGGTCAGAGGCAACACGTAACTTTTGGGCACCCCATCCATTGAAAGGTTCTGTGAGGGTATGGGACTGTCCCACATGTTCTCGGCCTCCACCCCCTGAAAACTTGACATGTATGTAGATAATATACACGAGCAACTACCGTCTCCTGCTGCTGCTCTATCCTGTGGCTGCTCAACCCTTTGCAGAGATTGCAGGCATCCCTCCTTGCCTCAACTATCCTCGATCAATTTAGCAAGAGTTCAAAACAAGACCAACCTAAAAGGGACAGCGGCACAGTCCCCTCTGGGCCAGTAGCACCTGAGTGAGATGGTGCTAGAGGCTGGATTGCCTCCATTAACAAGACGTTGAAGAATTAACTTTTTGTTGCGGAGGAGGAATGAGAGGGGCACACTGGAGGCTGCGTGTGGTGGTGCATTGACACAGCAGGGTCCACTCCCCCAGCCTGTTCGCCCCACTGATCTCTGGGGCTCTTGGGTTGGTTGAGATTCCTGGCACTGAGCACCACATCATAGCTCTTCTTCCCAGTCTCTGAGATGGCCCCGCTCCCCCCGACTCATGTTGGCAGGCGGGCCGCAAGCAGGCAGTGGGAAGGACGGAGACTCCAGCAGCAGGGATGGAGAAGCAGCCCCATGTATTGGGGGTGGGGAGCTCAGCCAGCTGCCCTGTGCTGCACAGAACACAGTGAGTGCTCTTGCTTGAGGGAGCTGCTGCTTCCTTGCTGCTGGGCATCTTGAGCAATCTTGGGGGGCGTGACTCTTTGTGGGCCCCCTCCCACATGTTGCTCTGGACACAGTGTCAATTTACACATTGCATTGCTTACATCGATTTGTTACTGGCTGTCAGAACTCGTCCCCCAGTGCCCCTCGCTGACAGCACAGTCGACGCGCTCTTGGTGAGGACACAAATTGCTGATACAGGGAGCCAAGTGCATGCACATACAATCCATTAAATAACTGTGGTGGCTGTATATGGATTGTTATAACTTAGTATTGTAGACATTTCCTTAAAGTCCATCTGCTCAAAAGCTGTAGGCAGCCACATGTTTAACCAAAGGTGTGGGGTCTTTGGAAATGCTCCTAGTGGGGAGTGCTTTTTTTTTTTAACAATAAAATTCACTTTTAAATTTTTTTTTTTTTTTAATGTTGGCTCAGTTACCCCTGAGTTTTAGTACTGTTTTTGTTCCTAGGTGTGTATGTACATGCGTGGTAGAGACATCCATGTGATAATTATTTATCATACATCTTTGACTGCCTCATAGGCACTCCACCCACTAATCAATCTACCTAGGACTCTTAACATTCAGAATACAGAGAAATGTCATACCATTGCTTTTAGAAAATAAATAAAAAGCTATAGAAGAATAGCACAATTCATGGGGAATGCAGTCTTCCCAGCTGTGCTGCTAAAATTGTTTTATTGGCATGACCCATGTTCTTCATAGGGAGTTGTCAGGATGACCTGCGAGTGTCACAAAGACACAGTGTGGCATAAGATATAAAAGAGCTATTTTAGACTTTTTCAGTGTATTGGTACTGTAATTCATTGCCTTCTCCCTGTATGTAATTTTCCTTTTTAATTGGAATTAGGCTATAAAGGGGGAAAACACTGACTCATTAACATTTTTAAAAAACTTTTTGAAAGCAGCTTTTCTGTCAGTCCTTAAAAATCACTGTCTTGCTACTGGCTTGATATATAAACAAGTGCTATGTGCCATTGGAAAGTATGGATTTTCAGCTCCAGTGGAACAAGGTAAGTGTATCTAGCTTAGCTAATCATAAGGCCTTGTATCTTTAAAATGGTCACCAATTCTGGAATTAGCAATTTAAAGCAATATAATTACTAATCACCATGGTATCTAAACACCAAAATAAACTAATTGAAGTGTCTGCATTGTCCTGACTGATAGCCTCACCAGGGGTGCAGAAGAGACTGTATTGCCTAAGCCTTCTTCCTCAGGGGGAGATACGTAAGGGAAATCAAGGCTTTCTGGCCTAAAAATAGCTGCTTCTACAGCAGGAAGACCCGTGTAAACAGATGTTTTGTGTTGCATTAGGAAAGTAGTAGGAAAACTCTTCCTAATATCTTCGTAGAAAGGAGATTTACATCTGGCTGCGATTTTAGTGCTGTATCTCCAGCTCCTGCAAGCTTAATCGTCTGTACTATAGTGCATAGTCCTTGTTGATCATATAGCAAATATATATACCTCAGCCCCTGCTTCTTTTGATTCACATTGTGTAAGGAAGAAGGAAACTTTTGAGATAGGTTTTGGGGTTTTTTTAAGTAGGTGTTTGTAAGTTGCTCGGAGGTTTGGAATGTTAGTAATCATGGAACTGAATTCATGCACACAATTCAAGGGTAGCAGTAAGAGGCCAATATTCCTCAGCTGCAGAAATAAAGAAATTTATTCTGTGCAGGAAAGTGGGACAGGGCATAGATTCCCCCCTGCCCCACCTGACCCTTTTCTTTCCCTTCCTTCACCACCAGAAGCCTGACACTCCCCACGACCTATGAATGCCTACACTTGCCTCCTCTGAATTTGAATGTGGTGACCTGGCGCAATTCTGAGGGACTATTGTGGCAATTCATGTGCCAGGTTGCAACACAACTCACTCAGTCGCACTGTCACTCAGGTTTGGCATAGCCAAAAGTGGCTGGACCATGGACTGGGTGGCTACACCCATTTCCCAGTTCTGCAGCTTGTGCTGTGTGTGTACTATGACCATGTGAATGTAACCAATAGTACATTAAGAACTATTGGAATCCAATAGTTCTGGTAATTTGGGCTGAGATTATGCCTGAGCCTAACACAGGAGGACATTGTGAGGAGAGGAGATTACTCTTCCTCTTACCCCTGCATAAAGGCCAGTCTCAATGTTTCTGCTGAGGCTGCTAGCAACTACTGCTCCAGGGATGTATTAGCCCAAAGTGGATTGGGAAAAGGTGAGGCCATGGCCACATGGCTCCAGGGAATGGGGTGGTAGGCTTTGTTCATGTTTTAAAAAATACAACAACTTCAAGACATGAAGCTGGGAAATAGATTGTGCCTCTTGAGATGTAATCTATTTCACTGGTCTTAGGTAGAGCATCTCTGGAGACGTTGCTGGCACAGATCTAGTCCTTGAGCTGTGAACCCCAGAAAACCTTTATGGTTGTCATTGCTGACTTGCAATGCTGGTGGTTTCCTGATTTAGGAGTTCGTAGGAATGTGATCATGATAGAGAAATGTACATCTGAAACTTAATTACTCATGTTTCAATATTATAGACTGAATACTATGTAGACTTAATTCTGTGCATATATGTTAGTGATTCGCTGAAAGTTCAGTCTTTTCTTGTATAGAACTGTGGAAATATGTTAAACTGTTGAAATAAAGCTTGTCTTAATTTTTATAGCTTCTTCAACAACTGAAGCGATTGATATGTGACCTCTGCAGATTATACAACCTTCCTCAGCATCCGGATGTTGAGATGTTAGATCAGCCATTACCAACAGGACAGGTAAATCCAAAAGATCTAGATATCTACTGAAAATTAAAAGCCTGTTGTATATGGCAAGAAGTAAAGGAATAATCTAAAAGTAGTCAATATTTGACTATAAAGCAGGTCTATTGCTTTATACCATAACGTAGGGCACCAGTCCTTCCTCTTAATTTTGTTGTAGGATTTACCTACCTTTTCTATCGCTGACAAAATAAAGTACAGATTCTGTCACTGGGAATTGGGATTGGGGAGGAGTTGTTCACGTGTACAACCTCTGGACTGTCAGTTGTGAACTTGGCCCAAGTTTTTAGTTTGGGGACTCAAAACCTAAGTAGAACACTTTCCATCAGTTGTTTGACTTTCTCTTTCATACTTCTGCCACAGCTTTGAGTAACTGTTTTCATACTTGTTCTTTTACTGCCTATATCAACAGGTGGTTAGTGAACAAAGGACATTCCTTTTCCATCACCCCATGCCCTGAAGCAGCTAGCAAGAGGCATGTTGACAGTGACTGTCTTTTCTCCCACTATTGATTCCTTCCTTCTCCTCCTTTGTATTTGCCATCCTTTGGGCTCCTCTGTCAAATGTAACTCTCCCCTCCACCTTCCACTCAGCTGTCATCTACTGCCTAATTCCTGGCTCCCTGCTTTTCTTTCTGTCATCTAATCTTATCCATGGTGACTTTATTATATTGACTGTCTCATCTGACTCATTGGCCTCCTGCCTTCTCACTCACCACTTTATTCAGTCTTCAACCCTGACTCAGCTCTGTCACATAAGACAGTCATTCCTTGAACCTAGTCTGCACTAAGTACTAGTCCCTCTGTTACCTCTCTTGCTGAATTCTTGATTTCAGGCCAATATATCAGCATCCCACAACACTCTTTCTCCCCCTTATAGCTTCATGAGTTTCAATTCTCCACCATTCTTGTTGTCCTTCACATCCAGAGACTCCCCACAACTCTAGTCTCTCCTCCATTCTGGACTCATCAGGACATCAAAGTCCATGACAGGAGCTGGCTACTACAGCTTGAAGAGAAAAGAGCTTGTAGGAAGCAAGCAGCTCCCAACCAAGACAGATATTTGTAATAACTGCCAAAGATCATGGAAATCTCGGATTAGACTATTTAGTCACATGAGACACTGCAAGCCATCTACATTGTAGGCTGCAATTTCCACCATCTCTTGCAGAAGGATGCCAGTCACTGCTGCCCTCTGCCACATGTGTACTTAGCCCCAGCCATATCCGCACCCATGGCATTGAACTCTCTAGAGAAAGCCTAGAGATCAAGCAAACTTCTGCCAGTGCAAACTTTCCTTTTATCTCTTGCCATTACATCTAGCTCGCCAAATGACTCTACTGCTTACTCCTTGAATCAAGTTTTCAGCCCCTGTTGTGTCTGTCTCTTCAACTGCATTCTCAATTCCCTCGTCTTGTCTGATGTGCTTCTTCATCTCTACCAATGCCCTTGTCACCTTCAGGGAGAGAGTTCGTGTTTTGTCTTTTTATTCCTATCTTCCTGTTCTTAATAGTCGCTGATCTTTATCTCTCACCAATTCTCTTCTAACTCCTACTTCTCTGACAGACAGCATCTTACCTTAGACTGTAAAATTCTCCTTTGTACACAAAGTGGAAGGGGCTGAATGTGCCTTGGTATACCACATTTTAAAAAACACACAAACTTTGACTCTGACTAATATGTTGCCTACCCCTCCTATTTAATCTTTCAGTTTAAACAGTCCGCCTACAGCCACTGCATCAACTCCTCACCTCAAAGTCTTGGATCTACTGTAATCCACAATCCATCCTTTCCATTTCATGAAAATTGATGTCACTCGCTCATTCTTTCTGGCTGTCATACGGGACCTATTTTCAGTCCTCTTTGATCTCTCATGTGCGTCTGATACTATTGATTCTTTCTTGCCTTTCCTTGGCTTTCATTACTGTTCTCTAATCTCTGCAGCCACTCTTTCAGTGGCTGCTTTGGTGGCATCTCATCTCCTCTGGAAGAGCAGTCCAAGAATAGAACCCTGACAGATTCCATTGATGTGGGCCCATCTACTCTCAAATGTATTTCTCTGCTCTGGATCTCTTATTTGGCTGTCTTAACATCCAGGCAGAGATGTCTATCTCAGGCTACCCAGGGCCAAAGCTTAGCTTATCTTTCCTCCCAGCTCCTTTGTTATAGTTGACCCTACCATTCTCCCTGTCAAGTAAGGCCTGTCACCTGGAATCTTCAACACCTCTTTTCTCCACCCAGATATCTAAACATCCAGGCTGTGCGAAATCCTGGTGATCTTTCCTCTGACACCTCAAAAATTCACCCACTCCACCTTCTGGGCCCCATAGCAATTTGCTTAGAGACAGCCTAACTACAATAGCTAAAACAGGAGCTTAGTCTTTTTGTCAAATAATTTTGATTAATTTTGACTGTTGCCCACCACAACTTGAGTCACTTGGCTACTTCCCCACACATAATGCACACAACATCTTGGTCGTACTTCACAGAGCCTCTGCCTAAATCTGACATGGCTTTCTCCTTTTGTGCCCTTCCCCTCCAATCACTGATGTCTCAATATCGCTTCCTTCTCTGTGCCTTCTTACATGCCCTTTATGCTTAGTGACTTGAACCTGTTCACTAAGCCAGCTTCTATGCCCCCAAGTCCTTCTAAATGCAGTTTCTCAGAAGATGAGGCAAAGTAACCAATTAAACAGGAAGGTGAATCAAATCAAGTAGTGTACATGCCTTACTGAGTAATCAAATGACTTTATTATCAACTTAATCTGCCCCATTCGTTCCCTTTTGCAGTGTCATGTGAAATCAAGACTACACTTTGAGTAAGACGTGTCTATAAACTGAAGTTGTTTGAGGTGCCTACCATGCTCTTAAGTACTCGGTGTCGCATGGTGTCATGAAGTGCTCTGATTAATTAAAACGTTCTATCTTTTGTGCTGAATATGAAGTGGTATCTGGAGTGAGTCTTTACTGACACAGTTGGTATATCAAATTGTATTTATAATAAGCTCTGAGAATATTCCTTTTATTTGTATGCATTAAGATAACATGGCTTCTGAACTCCTGTAGAGAAGCAGACAATTGTCATGTGGTGACATAACTTACAGTAAAATAGTAATGACTAAACTGGAATCTGACCAGAGATAAGTAAGATTATAATTGTCGTGTATTTGTCATTCCCCAATTACGCACAAGGAAACTCCACTCTGGGATGGACTTTTACGTCACTAGGTCATCTTACAAGGAAGTAGTTTCACTAGACAGTCCTGGTCACACCAGGAAGCTCCAGGCAAACTTGCTGAAGTGGTTTGTTACCTTTAAACCTGAGATAATCAGCAGCAAATTACAGAAGAATTGATTCAACTTGCTGTTCCATATAATGTGACAATTCATCAAAAAATTCAAACAAAACCATGTAGTCAATAGCTTAAAATAATTGTTGAACAATTCATATTTACTATAGAAGTAAATAGATGTTAGTTCACTATTGAGCCCACCATAATATCCATGTGGGCACTGAATGTTCTGAAAACAGATTATGACTTCAGAAAGCAATCTACTATTATATTTTAGTAGTTTATCACAGTTACTACTTCTGTCTTAAATAGCTATCCTTGTATCACATCCACTTTTAGATTTAATATTACAGTAGTTGAGCTAATAATGGCATGGCTGCATCTTAACTTGACTTTGCACAAAAATATATCTCCACCGCTTTTCCTGGTAACGGAGTAATAAGACTGAGTATGCATCACCTTTCTGTTTGATCCCTTTGTGTGCAGTCCTGTGTGAATGTAAATTTCATATATACTGCATTTCTTTCTTTCCATAGCAGGGCTGCTACTATGATGGTCGCCCCCCCTCCCCCCCACACACAAAAAATCCACACAATTCATGAAAACACTTAATTTTGTATTCCAGAACGGAACGACGGAAGAAGTAACATCGGAGGAGGAGGAGGAGGAAGATATGGGTGAAGTATGTGTATATGGGAATTCGTTATCTTGTAAATCTGATACTTGTGTTCAAAAGGCTGCACAATCCTTACGTTGAGGCTAATGTAAACAAAATGCACGTGTTCCTAGCAAAAAGTGGCCCTCTGAAAAGTGCCACAGTACGAATGTTGACCAGGAAGTTTGAAGTTTTACCTAGGGTTCTCAGATAACCTTCATCCATGAAAATATGGTTTCTCAAAGTATTCTGCTGAGAATGAGGTACTTGGATATTGAAATTTAAACATCTGTTCATTGTTTATTCAAAAATGTATAAAAAGCTTGTGCCATATCAATAGACTTGCATTATAAACCCTTATTTCACACAGTCAATAAATTCTTTGTTTATGTTTTTAAAAGTTTAAATTGAGGCTTCAGGTTGGGAGCAAATTTGCTCCCAACTCTTAAAAATCAGCTGAACTATTTTTAAAAAAACCCACTATTTTCAGATACTTTGAAAGGTGAAGTAAAGTGTGAAACAGCAGAGACTAAACTTTAAGTGAGTAATATGATTGTATAGCAACATGATGCTAATTTTAATAAACTACTTCATATATGCAACCCCCCCACCTCATAATTACTTCCATAAAATGCTAGACTGGCTCCAGGAGAAATAAATATGTGTTTTTAAACAATTATGAAGATTTTATTAGACAAGAACTGCTCAGACTTCAAATTTATATTTTTAATGAAAAGGATATTTTGGGGGGGGGGACTGGTTTTTGGAATAGAGAATTTTTTCAAAAAGAACCTAAATATACGTATCTCATGGAATGGAATAACTCTAAAGGAGTCTGTCGAGCAGGTAGAGCAGACTAACTAGTTGGAGCATCTCTAGGGCTGGGTCTACACTGACATCAGCAAATTCGCCACCGTCAGATCAATTGCTCTGGATCAACTGAGCGGTCTGTGTAGACCTGCCCAGTCGATCCAGCAAGCGATGCAGGAAAACCACCCCTGTAAGTTGTGTAGCGCTACGTTGAAGGGAACGCTGTTCCCTTGGACACAGCGCAGTGTGGATGGCACACAGAGGAGACGCCGCAAAGTCGACAGGAGATACGCAAGTGATTTATGTCACTTGCGTATCTCCCGTTGACTGCTGCCGAATCCAGAAGGTAAGTGTAGACCGGGCCTAGAAGTGTGTGTTTAACTTACTTGCTTTCAACTTCCTCTCTACTTCTATACAAATGA
The DNA here is from genome assembly GCA_007922155.1 of Mesoclemmys tuberculata. NCBI lineage: Eukaryota > Metazoa > Chordata > Testudines > Chelidae > Mesoclemmys > Mesoclemmys tuberculata. The sequence continues at coordinate 6,377,610 of ML675621.1, forward strand.
CACTGGGCAAAAGGGTTGTCTTCACTTAAATAGAAGCAATGTAGTGCTTTCCTGAAGATAGATGAGTATCAGACACAATCTGAAATCCAGACCAGTCTTTAAAACCATATCATTTGGGGTATTACACCACTAGCACTACTTACGATTATTTGTTTTTTTTAAATGTTTATCTGCATCACAAATGGGATATGCATACAAAGTGCTGTCAAATGCACCAAGTAAGTGAAGATATTTCTAAAACCTTTCCTAGTTGTCAGGTAATCTCTGACCGCCTCAAGATTTCCTAGCATATGGTGTACATGACCAGTCTGGACTCTTGGGTAAATAACACTTCACTTCATACTGAAGGATTCCAAAGTATGTTACATTCTGTATGCGTGCAGCACTACTGAAATTCAGCCTCCTTTTAGCAAGGAGGAGGTCATCTGCAGAGACAAATGAAGCACGACAGTGGCAGGAAAGGAAAACTTGGCTAAGGACCCTAGAGCAAATCACAAGTTACTAAAGCAGAATCTCTTACTTATCTAGGTATTTTCATAGCCCTCATCATCATCAGTACTTGAGCAACTTAAAAATACTTTTAACCTCATAACACCTTGTGAGGTAAGGAAATACGATCTCAACTATTTTTAGAGGCCCAGAGGTTAAATGAGTTGTCCAAGGTCAGAATGAGTATGGAACTGAGATCTGAACCCATATCAGAGTTGTTGTCTAATGTCTTCAACTGTGAGACATGCCTCTTCTATTCTTTCTAATGTCTATGTAGTGCAGATGCTCCCTCTGGCCTCAATCAGATGAAAGCTTCACATGTACTTCATTTTTTTTGTCTTGGAAAGGCTGTGACTTTCCATGATTGGCAAGCATCAAATGTGGATTAGCAGAAGTTTTAAACTGCTGTGTTTCTATTGTGGAGTGGAAGTGGAAAGTTGCATTTAAGATTCTGTAGGGGATGTTCTGGATTGGTTCACTTCCAGCTTCTTTGGCCACATTCTCTCTGCTCGCTTCAGAGGTGTACTAGACCCCCATTTTCCACCTATCTCAACCGCAACCTCCCCATCCCACAAAGCAGCTTTTTGGCCACCAGAGTCTCTGCCAGCAGAAGCATAGATGAATCTGGGCTTTCTGTACAGTCACACAGCCTCCATAATAAATTACAAGATAGTATTCCATTAGTGGTGATAGCAAAGTCTGGGCAACATTAAAAGTAGCACACAAAAAAAGAGGACTAATTTGGTACTCTTCAGCCCCAAGCCCCAACATGGAGTGCTTTTGTGCTAACTGGAACTTACACTTCAAATATTTCAGTGAATTTTCCTCCATCTTGTAGGACATTGAAGACCTAGATCACTATGACATGAAGGAGGAAGAACCTGTCGATGGAAAGAAATCTGAGGATGAAGGCATTGAAAAAGAAAACCTTGCAATTTTAGAAAAAATCAGAAAGAATCAAAGACAAGACCACCTAAATGTAAGTGTACCTAGGTACTGGACTTAATACACTTATATGTAGCACTTTGTTCTGCACAGTGTGTCTAGCAAATAACATTTGCTACTGTGTACATAAACATTGTAGCTGATTTCTACCATGTATTGGGAAAAGAAACCTCAAGCCATGAAACTTAAGAGAAGAAGCTAAACTCAGGTAAGCTGGTTTAGCAAAAGACTTTTCTAAAACTCTAAAGTAAACTGATCACTACCCTAATGTCTTTTCAAAATCCTTCATTCTGAAGGGGTTTTGCTGGAAGCCTGTGTCCAAAAGAGGCACTATGACAACTTCAAAGTTCTCCACGGCATGCCTCTTTCATCTGAACTGGAAAATGCTAGTTTAATTTAAACTTGTTTTGTCAAGGTGGATTAAAGAATTTCTGGCGATTCAGCTGAAAAATGACTTTCACAGTGGTGAGAGTGAAAAAAGATGCAACTCTTGCACCAAATCCATTTTTCACACTTTAACATTTCTTAGCTCTCTTGCCAGGGGTATCTAGCTGCTTTTCCTTCTCCCTAGTCTGTCTTCTACTTGCGTCTTCTGATAACAGGACTGTTTTCACTGCAGGATCAACAGGAAGCAGCTAAATGGTGAGCGAGAACTGTTGCTCATACCTCTTTAGAACAATTTAAAAAAAACAAAAACAAAGGTGAAGTATGATGACCTAAAGCAGTCAGTTTTTGCATTTTTAACTCAGGGAATTTTACACAAGTATTTTTTACACATTTGCGTACCTCTTCACTTTGGCATGGTGTATTTCAAAGAAGCTTGACTACTGGCAAAATCTGTTTTGTAAGCACAGAAGGCAGGGTGTAGGCAACAGCAACAGCAATTTTATATGTATCCATTTCAGGAGGCAGAACTGGGGGCAGTTGTGATCTTGATCTACAGTATCATCTTTTGGAAAGCCAGCAGCAAGATGCCCAGAAAATATAGCAGTAAAAGCACTGCTTAGCCTTGTGGTTTCCGTCCTCTCCTCAGAGGCTTGAGAACTTCATGTAGCGAATCACACGATCTGCCAAATAATCTTCCACCTCCCACAGTGAATCTGTGGGAGGGAATGATATGACCTGTTAATGAAATAGACAGTTCTTTTTATGAAGGAGTTTCTTTTCTTACTAAAAATTTGGATAACATCTCAAAGTAGAGATTTTTCTCGATTGTAAATTGAGGTGATTCAAATAAAACAGCTTTTGAAACCTTCTATTCCTGGAGACAAGACTCCTAAAGAAATGGAAATTAGATTAGAGACCACAGCCTGCTTGCTATAAAGCAAAACATAGTTATTACAGTATAGCATCTTCTTCTTTATTGCTTTCCTGAGTTGGATTTTTGAGCACCTTCAACATACTCCAGCTGGCTTGTCCCAAAATCTATCGTGTGTGGCAAACAGCCAGATTCTCCCTAGTGAGTCTCGCACTTTTGCCTTTCGTAGTGGGCCAGGGTGTCGCCGGTTACCCCGTCTTCCCAGGGAGGGGGGTAGGGACCTGGGCCTGCCCACTCCTCCAGGTCCCAGCCCAGGGGCCCTCTGAATAGCAGCTATGTGCTGCTGGCACCATACTTGTAGCTGCAGACTTTTCCCCTGGGCTATTTTCCCCCTCTGTCTTTCTGGCTTCTTGAGCCCAGTACCTTCCTCCGGATTTCACCTCTCTTCCACACACCTCTGGACTCCCTTCTGCTCTTCACAACTCCACACACTCAGTAACACCACACACCTACTCCTTCAACTCCTGCACTGTCTGTCAGGAGTAGAGTTTTTATCAGGCACCTGGATGGGACCTTAATTGGTGTCAGCTGACCCAAATTACCCTCTAATGACTCTGGCTAGTCTACAGGGAATAAAGCCCAGATCATTCTAGAATTTACATACCGCCCTTCCAGAACTTTCCTACTGCCCTCTGCCCTTGCTATACCACACGTCATAAAGAATCTTTTTGATTTGCTGTTGGTATTTCGGTAGATGTGGTATTTGGAGACTGTCATCTGGCTAAAATGAAAACCTTTAGACTACAAGTACCACAGCTTATGACTGGAGCCAATAATACAATTTTTGTAGCTGGGCCTGGGACACCTCCAGATCTATTTTAAGCTTTTCTTGTGATTGTTAGGCTGCGTGACCTATGAAGCCCTAGGTAGTTTGGGATCTGGCTCCTTGAGGACAGTGTCTCCCTCTTCAGTACCATCCCAGTTAAAATAAGTGGAGGAGCTATGGCCAAATAGCACCCTGCTTTTAAAAAGGGAGTGATTTCAATTGCAAGGCATCCACCATGAAGGTTCCTCAACTAGAACTGTTCCCGTCCCCACATTAGCCTGACGTTTGTTACGTCACTCTGAGAATTGTGCTTTTCTTGAGGTGGTGGATTGAAGGAAATGGAGGGGAATCTGCCTTTTTTTTAGGGGAGTGGTGGGGGTTTGTGGCTTTTTGGTTTTGTTTTGTTTTGTTTTTTGTTACTCCATATCCTGACTTCATGTTCTTGGGTCAGATAAGTTATGCAGTTCAGAATGTTATCCCTAAACTTCCTATCTTTAAAACATGTAGAGGCCAGTTATCACCATAGTATCTAGGAGCAAAAAGCAGCATTAAGCATAATAAGTCCACAAACTGAACTCTCCTTTGCCATTCAAGTACTTGGCCATTAAAGCTTGATTTAAAAAAAAAAAAAAAAAAAAGCTGTTTAAATGTGTACAAACCACTTAGAGCCTCAGGATAGACACCATTTAAAGAACTATGTCCATATATATAAAATACATGATCTCATGATGCTGGTATGATGATCATAATTTAAAAAACAAAAACTTGTACAACCGTGTGACATAATCCAGTCATCATTCTGATTCTCTCTGTTTAAATTAACTGGAGTAGAAAATAGGTCCCTGCAGTGTTAATTTTAGTTTATCTGGTTAAGCTGCAAATTTTCTTTACTTACAGATTTTTTTTACTTCTATTTGGCAAACGTTGGCTTCCCTCATCTCTCTCTCTCTCTCTCTCTCTCTCTCTCTCTGAGCTGAAATGAACATTGCTGTTTTTGTTTCACAACAGCTTCAACTTACATAATAGCTCTTTCTCATGCCAACACACTCTCGTTTATGCACCAGTATCAACAAGGTCAGCTAAGCACAGGGAATGGTGTATTCAGCTGCTGCTAAGGAGCCACAGTATTTTGGTGGGTCACCAGAAATAGTAGCTCCTGTTCTGCTTAAACGCCTCAAAGGATTGTTCCTTAGGACTTGAGATCTGAAAGCTGCAGCTCCACCACTCAGTCAAACAAGAACTTGCATTAATTAATCTCATAGCTGCATTAATGCCCACTGCTGCACTACTAGATAACATAAGGTGGAACCATAGCAGAATGTTGACTCCAAAATGGTGTGCAATGTGCCCTACCTACTAAGAAAAAAACAAACTTTGACTCTAAACTCCTTGGCATGAGGCTTTCTTTTCTGAGACCACACTCAGGGAGAATATTCTTAATGCATTGAAGCACAAAGGCAAATCCTAAATTCCTACCTTGTTTTTACAGTTATTCTTCACTATACCTTCTTCAGAGGATGACAAAATAAACGTATACAGAAGTAGAAAACCTTCTTTCCTTGCAGCATCCATAATCCAGTTCCCCTTAATAGTTTCAGGACATGTCAAATATAAGGTTCTCTATTACTTTTGGCACAATAACTTGAGGAATGGCTTCTTTTGAGATACTAATAACACCTTTAGACACAGTTACTGGATGGGGATGAAAAAAACCTTTGATTCATCAACTGTGGATACAAAATAATTAACTACCTCTTTCTTAAGTCTTTCCTGTTCAGTCCCACTTGAGAGCAACATTTCTCTGTTAATTCTTAACAGCATTTTCTAAACTTTTCTGTTTTACTAAGGAAAATATATTCTTATAAACTTACAAATTTGTTTTCACCTTTGTCTTTGGACTTCATTAAGTTCTTTTCAAGGTGCCACATCCATATTCTTTTTCACTCATGGAACAAGGATCTATTTTCATTTCAAAGGTGTGTGATCACTTGTCTGTGCGGATCCTAAAACTGTTAAAGTGCTTTTATGCAGGAGCCTTGGTTTTCTTGTAGTTCCCTGTGTTCTTTCAGCTATGTCCTTTTTGATGTCACACTTAATTACCTGAAATCTTTAAGCATAAAATATTGTCCCACTAATTCTAATACGAGGTAGAAGGTCCACTCTGCTTCTGATCTGACAGACTGCTCAAATTTTTTATGTGAATACTAGATTTTTTTTTGCTACTTTCCAATAACACTGACTCAACTACAGTACTTTGAATCCGTAACAACACAGTAAAAATGTATTCCCTAATCCCCCAGTACTCTAATTACTCGTGTCGGAGGAGCAGACAAGGGCTTGGGAATCTTTCTTTTTCAGAAAGTAGTCATAGCTACAAACTGCACTGTGCATAGCAAGAAGACTGCCTTTGTGAGAAGCAAGGCTGCCAAATCTTAAACTGTCTACAGGCTCCTGCGTACTCTGTTGCGAGAGTGTGTCATTTGCAAAGACTACAGGAAGGTGCACATGCTGCGATGCTTTTGCTTTGTATCATGTTCACCTGACCTAATTTATTAATCTGATTCTTTTCAACAAGGAAAGTTTAATTAAGCAACTCTTTAAAAGATTATAGATTATCTTGCCTGTATAAACTTGCCACTTAAATACTAAATGGCCAGCTGTTTTTTGCTCCTCTTCTTCCCTTTAGTGCCCCTGCACATACCTTAAAAATAAACGTGATAAAACTAAGGTGCTCTAAAGAAAAATCACCTTAAAGATTATAGTTAGTGTGCTCTTGAAGATGAAAGATAAATATGAAAAATCTGTCTAATTCATTGTGTGGCCTATACATAATATACTGCACTGAATGAGGCAAGGATCCTGGTGATCCCTCTCATTCATCACACCTTGGTCATATTCTGCAGCACATAAGGTAGTGCTCCTCTGAATGCACTCCTAATTCACCACACAACCCTGTGTCATTTGCCATCCAATCTGAAGACTCACTCATACAACAATTCTGCAGGAAGCTGCATGTGACCATGTAATTACTGTATCATACTAACTCTGTCCCCTTGCGAGTTTGGGTTGCACAGACAACATCAATGATGCATTTACAGACTTGGGTACTTCATTTTGCAGTTTGAACTTTCATCTAATACAGCTTTTATGTGGAATCTTTAGTGTTGGGTTTTTTCAAATTCCAAAAGGACTGGTACAAAAGCAGTCCTTGCCACTTCAAGACTTCACCACCACCACCAACACACACATTGATGGTTTACCTGGTCCAGTTAGGAAACAGGAGAGTCTGACCAGGTCAGCAGAGGAACTTGCACCCTTTTGCCTTTTCCCCCTCATAGGTGACCAGAAGGGGAGGGTATTTATGGGGGGTGGGGGGTGGTGTTGAAAAAGCCTGTTTTCACCTGGACATTGAGCCACGGTTCCTTTTATGTATTGTCCTTATTTACCTACTTTTGTAGCTCTGTCTCCTTTCATTTGGTATGCATAGGAACCTCTGCCTCTGTCCAAATGCCTAATTGCAGACCATACAAGTATTAAGGGAACCTAGTGAATCTTCACGTTGTATATGCAGATCCAATGGAATTCTAAGATGGATGGCCCAAGAGGAATATCTTTCAGCTATATCTACACTATGGACTTCTCCTGGCATAGCTGTCAGAGGTGTGATCTCTGACTGACATAGCCAGCAAGAGTTCCCAGTGTAGTTGCAATTACACTAGCAGAGCTATACTTTTGCTGATGTAGCTTGTTCCACACATGCTCCATTCATCATAGGAGTGCTTTGTCATACATAAGCTCTTTGGTTTTGGTTTTTACTTTAATTTTTTTTTTAATATGAAGAATTCCTAGGTTTTAAAAAAGCTTGGGGGGAGGGGTTTCCCACCTGAGTTTTGACCACTCGTACAGGAAAATATGAAGTGTTAAAATCCAGTACTTTACAGTAGGTGGATGTGTTTATCTTGGTAATAAATTAGTCTTATGTGGTGTGCTAGATAAAGATTAAGTTCCTCCTGTTCTAGGTTTTGCTTTGAATTCCGGTTATCATCTGAAAGTTTAAAGGCATTAGTATGAAAAATTCAAACTTTATCCTGACTACGTTTGCATGTATTCTAGCCTCTATACAATTTGTGTGCGCGGGTGGGGGGACTGAAAGGGAGAAGCTAACATTGCCAGGTGTCTAGAGGTTTCACATGACTTTTTCATACAAAGTAAGGAAGACATCACTTTTTTTTCCTACCATCTCCCCAGGAATCTTCAAACATCAATTTCTTTCAGTTTTAGGTAGCAGCCAGTTTCCTAGAGGAAGTTTATACCATCAGATTTGATTGATTCTGCTAGTCTGAGTAGAGCTGCTGATAAACTCAAAGTTCATACCAGTATGTTTGTTTGAATCTAGTTAATCGAAATAAAATGTGGTTTCAGTCAATTTATAATTCCTGTCCCCCACTTTGTGTCCAGTTTCAGGAAGAGGCTTCTAAATCAGTCCTAATCATTGTATTTATTCACTGAATAATTGTGGTAAAAATCCCTCTGAAATACAATATACAGTTGTTTGCCTTAGCTTCTTAAAGAGGTACATGCTTTTCTAATGAACTAATTGTTAGAGATTTATATATCCCTACTCATCTGACATTTAACTTAAGGGGTTCTTTTCAGATTCCTGGGTGCCCTGTAAACATCCAGGAAAATAAGCTCTTTCTCTACAGAACAAATAATAACATGTATTCAGTGGAAGACAAAGATTGTGATGTTGGCAATCTGTGCTTTAAGTTACTAAAGAAGTTAAAGCTGTAGCTTTAAAGCTGTAACATCTGCTATCATTAAAAAATTGTCAGCCCCTATTGTTTTACTTCCTGCCCCATAATTTCCCAAAACAGTGAAAATTTAAGTAGATAAAAATAGGAAAAAAGGTGCTTAAAAGTAAGTACTGATATCCATTGAAATGATAAAAATTGAATTCTGTCAATCCTATTTATTGGCCAAGGCCCATCACTATTGGCCTTTGTTTACAATTTCCTAGGAATTTATTGGTGTTCGTTACAAAATTTTAAAAAATGGGTGAAAATTGATTGCAAAAAACAAACTTCATAGTTTTCTGGGTAAACATTAGGGGACAGGAGGGCAAAAAACTAATAGAGAAAAGTAAGAGTACTTAAAAGCAGTTTAATGCTGTGGCTTATTTTATTAAATGAACTTCAACACAGAGTGTGCATTTGTGTATATTTACATATTCCACTACATTGCTTTACTTTTAACGGACAGCATTTGGTGGAATGGCCTCTTCTTAGCTGTGTTCATGAACTTCAAAATTCCTTTTATGCAGAAACTTGTGCTTGATCTTGAATCAAAGATTAATTTCTTTCAAAGCTTTGAGCAAAATCAGTTCAGTTGAGTTCAAAGAACTTGTCAGTGGGGAAAAGGGGAAGACTTTCCTGCATGTTATGATGAGAATTCATGTACTCACATAGTTCTATCTGTATTTAGAAATTAAACAAGAGTTTGAAAACAAGCTACATGTATAAAAAGATAGATGTGTAAAGCCAGCAGCTTTGTGTGGAAGCACTAGAATTTTTTTGCTTGCCCTTTAAAGCAGGAATGCATTTTGAAAATGCTGTGGCTGCATAGTCCCTAAACACCACTGAATTGCACCACTCTACATATATTAAATTGAAGGAACTTGGGCTTTTTCCTTAAATCTGTTGCTAGAATTTTTTTTGCATTTCTGTGAAGCATTGTCACATGTATATATTCTTACATTGCTGTTTTCTTTGTTAAATGTAAACACTTAGTGTGCCATAATATTCCATATGTGACATGTTGCTGAGCTAGGACTGTGGGATTGATCTGGGGAGGCTGACTACATAGAGTACTTGACTTTTCAACCTACATGAATGCTAGATCTGTGAAATTAATATGCTCTAAAGTACCACAGAACAGTAAAGATGTACAGACTGCGGATTTACAGAATTTTTTTTTTTTTTCAAAGCATTAATAATACAAATGAAGCTATGTTAACTGTTGCCTTGTTTTTTTATTTTAGGGTGCAGTGTCTGGGTCAGTTCAGGCTTCAGATCGACTTATGAAAGAGCTCAGGGATATATACAGATCACAGAGTTATAAAACAGGTAAGGTGCTCTACATTTCTCTCCTTAAAAATGCAGTTCAGAAACTTTTTTAATCTCAGCAAAAATCTTCTGCTAATAGCTTTTATTTTGTATTTTATTTCATGATGTACATTTTTTTTTAATCTTAGCATCAGATTTTGAAGTTTAATTACTTGAACTTTCTTTAAGCATTCTACCTGCAAAACAGCATTTTCGCTTGGTTTTCATATTTTTCTGACCTGGCTTCTTTGCTACATAGAATGTCATGTTAAAATTAGTAGAATTAATATAACCACTAGAGTGCTGTCTAGAGGTGATGTGGAATGTCACAGATTACTTTAGTCAAAATTGTGGGTTTTCAGTATCTCTTTGGATCAAGCCCTCCCCACCCCAAGTGCATGGAGCAAAAACTTTGCAATGCTGTCCTGTTTATGTGGTACTGCATGCTATATTTGAAGCGATTTAATAGTCCTGCCACAACAGAGATTGCACTTGATTCAAAAGCCCTTTGCTATTGAATGTGAGATTTAGTCTGTCACAATTTTTATCTATCAGTTATCCTTTGACAACACTCTCTGCTCAGATTCTGTATGCACAGTGTTGCATATGCATGCCCAACCCTTTCAGCAACTGAAACTATTGGAAAAACCATGGTTATATGTTTCCTTTGTAAACAAGTGTTCATCGTTTACCCCTATAGATTAGCTTAGTCAGATAAATGGTTGGCTATCCTCTTTGCTCCATATATAGATATTGCCTGAAATAACACAGCAGTGGGGTGAATGGATTGTGTTGTCTGGATGTTTTCTGTAGTGAATAGAAATCTTTAATATAGTTATTATAGTATATTCATCTGCTGCAACTTCCAGAGCAGAATATATCCATACCGTCTTATGTCATCTTTCTAATGTTTTATTTCTTGCCCACACAAGGGACAAGAATACAGGTACAGCTCAGGGTGGGAATACCTTATCAGAAGACTTCAGATTTGCTTGTCTGACAGGAAAATGCCTGTCCCAATTGTCAGAATAAGAAGCTATGGCATTGTTCTCAAGTAAATTAAAAAGAATGATGGCTGCTGCGATTGTCTAAAGGCATTCTCTGCATTTTGCATGTCTTATTTTGAGCTATTACCAGTTTTCTCATTCTAGTGAGCTTGACTCTCATCAATGGCTTTGGTATTTTAATTTATATTTAAGAAAGGACAAAACTGAACAAGACCACGAGCCAGACTCTCAGTTCTGTTTCAGAATATTTACTTCTAACATTTATCATGGATTTCCTTTATTTATCTTGTTTGAAATGTAGATCTAATCATACAGAATCGTGCTAGTCTAAAGTTGCCTGCGGCTGAGTGCTCATTTTGTGACCCTATCCACCAGTATGTCTTCTGTTGAGATTACCCCTTCAAGCCAGTAGAGGTTAGTCAGTGGGCTGAGAAGAATCTAGTTAGGCCACTCACTCTAATCTGCATTGAATCATGGAGGGTGCTTTGCTGCTGATGGGGATTTCAGGTTCATTTTAAGAAAACCATTTCCAGCAAAAGCAGTATCCCTTTGAAAGACAAGAAGCCTGATGGCTAAAGCCTTTATTAAATATGCATGTGCACTGTCACAGGTGAGCTTTAATGGTATTGAGTGTCATTTCAGTGGCAACTACTGATCCAGAGCACTTTATTTCAATGCCCGTATGAAATGTTCAGCAGATTGTCCACCTGTAGACTGCCATAATGGGCTAATTCTCTAAGAACAGGCTACTGCATGGCATGAAAGTACTGAAACCATGTGGCTGTCAAATGCTGTAGTCTGAGAGCCCTATAGATAAATTGTTGGGTTTTTTTCCTCTCCCTACTTATAGTCTTGGTGCTAGAGAATAAACAATTTAAACATACACAGATCAGAGTCTCAAATCATGCCATTCACAGGCTGTTAGAGACTGTCACCCTTTTTGGTCTGCTGTTGGAATGTCTGTACTACCCACTGTGATAGCATCCCCCTTTTTTTATTTTCCATTCAGGGGTTACTGTTCTGGCAGCATTGATTGGATTGGTCCCCACCTGCAAATTATGAAGTTGCTTATTTGGACTGATGAGCATAATACTATACTTTGTGTATATGTAGAGGAGATCAAGCCTATTCAGCATTTAATGAGATGTGGCTATATAGAGGTGTTAGGAAATATGAAGAGAACAGAAGTGGAGAAATTCTAGAATAGCCAAAGTCTTTCGGACACCCTTGATTTGTGTGGTATTCCCATTTGAAGCTATTAGGAGATATAGATATTGATGTTTTCTGTAACCTTTTTCTGGAAGTACCTTATGGCTATCTAAGGAAAAGCACATCTTGAATCTAGCCTCTTATCTTTTGATATATCTGATAGATTAATCTTTGCTTATCCACAGACTGCCCTGGTCAGGCACTTAAAAGGATATAACTGATTTCCCATGCTTTTCTTTATTAAAGATGATAAAACATAATCTGTTTGGGATAGTGTTACACGCTAAATTCAGAACAGTACATTCAGGTTCCTAAACAACTTGTCTAATACTTCCACAGGGATTTATTCAGTGGAACTCGTAAATGACAGCTTGTACGAATGGCACGTTAAACTTCTAAAGTAAGTTTACATTTTAAAAAATTCTGTCCTAAAGAAACCATGTTAATGCTGCTGCATGGATAACAATATGGAATTGAAACTGTCTAGCTAGAATGTACTATGAAGACCTCATTGGAATTTAATGCAGACTGGAACTGAACTGCATTGTTAGAGATGGCACAGAATATAGCTATTTTTACACTGTCATGCTAAAAAAGCACTTATTTAACTTCCATGACTAGCAAAATACCCTCCCCAAACCGTACAAAAAGTAAAAACCTCTCATGATGAATCTGACATATTGAATAATTTTTTAACTTGAATAAATAGGTTTTGATCCTGTTCAAGTTATATAAAAACCAAAATGTATTACCGGCTTTAGCAGCTTTTTATTTTTATGGCTCAACAATGACATATGCCTACGGATAATATTGTCACAGAGGTCAGATTCCATGACTTCCAGAGACCTCTGTGACTTTTTTTCTGCTTCAGCCCTGGGAGTGGAGGACAGCCCCTGCAGCTGCCAGGTGGCAGAGGGCCCCTCAACTGGCAGTGGGCACTAGACCCGCCCACCCCCACCCCGTGCCCTCAGCAGGGCGTGGGCTCTCATTGCCCCAATCAACTCCATTTTTTCAGTAATTTTTAGTTAGTCAGGGACAGGTGAATGTGAATTTTTGTTTGTTGCCTGTGACCAGTCCTTGACTTCTATTAAAAATAACCATGGCAAAAATCTTAACCTTAGAGATGCCTAAGTTGGGGAAAAAAACACAATTACAGGATATAGTCCTGATCACTGTGTGAATTGTGAAAATGTTACACTTTTTACACGTTGGCCAATACTACTGACACATCTATACTCTAATGTGTATATATCTTTTACCTTAAAAAATATTCCCAGAGCAGTTCTTTTGAAATCATCCCTGGTGTTAAGGTAACATGCTAACCTACAGATTAACCTCTAGGAAAGAAAAACATACCCCAAACCAAACTAGTTACATTCATCCCTTAGTCTGATGGGATTCATGCCACCATTTTTATCAGATTCTCCCAGAACTGCATAGACACAGGCCTACTGCTGTGAGGGAACACACTCTCTGGAGGGATCACTGTCCCACCTCCAGCAGCAGGGCTCCCTTTTGAGCTGCCATGGACATAAACCTGGTTACCCTCTCTGAGTGTGGTTGTAGGCACTCAGAACTATACTGCTGGATTCAGCAGTAATAATTTATGCAGACTTCCAATGGAATATCTAAGGTCTTCAGCAGAGCACATGATGCATCCAGCACATATGTAACCAGAGTTACAACAGATTGTCTGTGTTCTTACTAAAAAGCTTATGGGGATGCCAGGTCTTGAGGTAGGATTAACCTGACACTACAAGAATTGATAATTAGGCCACTTGCTATTTGTAATCCTGCGATCAGTGTCTGACAACAAACGGGTGGTTGAAATTGCGCTGATACCATTGGCGTTACTAATTCCACAGATGCACAATTTCTGATTCTACGGTAACGTAGAACAGTAGTTCTCAAGCTTTTCAGACTACTGTACCCCTTTCAGGAGTCTGACTTGTTCTAGCGTACCCCAAGAATCACCTCACTTAAAAACTACTTGTTTACAAAATCAGACATAAAAATATGACAGTGTCACAACACACTATTACTGAAAAATTGCTTACTTTCTCAGTTTTACCATATAATTATAAAATAAATCAGTTGTAATATAAATAAATTCACATTTCAGTGTATAGTATGTAGAGCAGTATAAAAAAGTCATTAACTGTATGACATTTTAGTTTGTACTGACTTCACTAGTGTGTTTTATATAGACTGTTTTAAAACTAGGCAAATATCTAGATGAATTGATGCATGCCCTAGAAGACTTCTGCATGTATGTATACCCCTGGTTCAGAACCACTGATCTAGAACTTTGGCAGTACACATCAATATAACTAATTCAGTTAGTAAACACTGCAGGTCAGAGTAAGAGTGTAAAAATCTCCATTTAAAAGCATTTAACTTACAAGGATACCAATTTTCAGTGAAGAAGATTGAATTGTTTTGAAACAACAGTTTTTATTTGATATGTCTGCATTGAAACTCCTTCAATAACATAAATACTGGCAAGAATATGATATGTTGCAGCAAATCTTCTTGTAGCTACTTTCAATTGCAGACTGTTTATCTTGCATTTGTGCGTTGATTTTCTACAGTTAATTGAACTTGCAAGAACATTAAAAGAGATAAAGGAACTTTTAAAGGGTAACCTCTCTTCTGTGGAAAGTCAAACAATTCATTTAATTTTGTTTCCTCCTCCCTTTCCCACACTTTAATTCCTAGAGTTGATCCTGACAGCCCATTACATAGTGATCTCCAGGTCTTAAAAGAAAAAGAAGGTGTAGAATACATTTTGCTCAACTTCTCATTTAAGGTAAACGGGTATGAGTAGAGTACTGGGGGGAAAATTTTATTATCTGGATGTAGAACCCATTTTAAATTATAGTAAACCATGTGCTCTGTTTGAAGGATGATGGCATAGCTTTAAAAAACATAAGATTTTTAGTATGCTACTATCATGTTCCAAGGCTATTAATTTTTTTTGCTGGAAGTAGTGTAAATGTCTACATAGATGAAAATTTAACTTTTCAAAATCTATATACTATGAATATCCCATAGAATAAATTTGAAATACCTCTTTCTTACTGGGAATCAGTGTTACAGCGTAGCTTTTAACTCTATGCTTCATTATGCTTTTCAGGATAATTTTCCTTTTGATCCTCCCTTTGTGCGAGTGGTATCTCCTGTGCTCACGGGAGGGTAAGTTTTTTGTTTTGTTTTTTAAACCTCTAATTTGTATGAAAATGTTTTTTGTAGTAGAAACTATGCTGAAGACATTCTTGATTTCTGGGAACTACAACTGGATTTTAAGGCATGGCCCCACAATGTGTATTGGTAAACTGCTGTAGGACAAAATGTGATGACAATGCTCAGGAAATGAGAGCTGGAGAGTTGCTTCTCAATCACTGCTAATTCAAATCAGTGAGCTAAAGTAGCTTCAGCTGGCTGTCTGTATGAAATGTGTTGGTTTAGTTCATTTGTTAGTGACCATGGTGATCTCTCAGGGTGTGCATACACTCATTCTTTTCCCTAGAACTTCCTGCTATTGAAGGTAGCAGTAGCAATGATAGGTGTAACAGTAAGGATAACTACCAGGGTTTTTGCCTCTGTGATCTAATCCTGCTCTGCTCAGAGCAGGATTAGAGTGGTGGTTTTAAGGCTAGTGGCCAGTCTACACTGGCTTTCACACCAGTGGAGCTGCAGGTCTGTTAACAGTAGGGAGCTTTAGGGAAAAGGTTAGTGCAAACACAGCCAAAGAGCATTACACTTGATGACCACCTTACTCATAAAGGTGATTCCTTCAGAGTACTGCAGGAGTACATTGCCTGGGCTGTGTGGGGTAGCTTATACATATTTGTTGGGAGGGGATGGAATTCAGCATAAATGCTGTCACTCACCTTCCTACAGTAAGTTCTCATTAATTTTTCTGAATTCATTGCTTGAGGAAGCTGGTATTGATTCTGACTCCGTCTTAACCTCTTGTCAACCTTAATTCAAGAAATTAAGATTCAGGATTTTTGAATGGTAGATATGACTGGTGCTGTCACATAAGTACGTGAAAAGTAATATGAAAAGAGTGCATATTCATTATCCATTTGGTGGAAGCTCACTATCTTGCTTAAACTGATACTTCCTCTGCAAAATTGCTGGAAAATAAAAGCTTAATACCTCTGAAGGTCTAGGTGTTTAATGACTATCTGCAGAGGAATGTGACACAATTCCATCTTCAGAAATGTGTCCAGAGTGCTCCTCGTAATCCAGATGGAGGAGGACATTCTGTACTTTGTGGGTTTAAAACAGTCCTTGCTTCGTCACATTCCCTTTGTTGCCTAAGTGTGTTGTGGACTGAT
This sequence comes from Mesoclemmys tuberculata, assembly GCA_007922155.1. Classification (NCBI taxonomy): domain Eukaryota; kingdom Metazoa; phylum Chordata; order Testudines; family Chelidae; genus Mesoclemmys; species Mesoclemmys tuberculata. The sequence continues at coordinate 6,393,794 of ML675621.1, forward strand.
GTTCATTCAGAGTGATTTCCCAGTATATATAGTGCATACTGGGGAGTTATCTTGATTAGAAGCAGCAAAGTGCTTTGGGAAAAGGTGAGTTTTAAGATTATAAATAATGATGTCCCTCTAGCCTGTCTGTTCTGTGAAGAGAAGGGCATTGCACATACTTACAAAGTCACTAGAATTGTGCTAAATTCTTTTTTAGAAGTAACTGTAAAAATCTATCTATTAGTACTATGTCCACCATAGAGCCATCAAAAATAGCAGCCCTCTGCCACATTTTTCAATTCTGACTGTGTAAACTGAGCAGAGTAGCTTTTGCCTCATGATTGGGCAAAGCAAATTAGTTTGTCTTATCTCTAGACATCTTTCTGCTCTATATAAATAAATGTATATGGCGAAATATTGCCCTTGAAACTGCTCTCTAGTTTTTATTTATAGATGAGCAAACAGTATGATAGACTAACCTATAAAAGCCTGAGGGTATGACTACATTGTAATCTCTTTACTAACTGGTCTTGAATGATGCCAAACAAAAAACCATGTTGAATTGAAAATTTCTAATCTATTTTTTTATAGGTATGTCCTGGGTGGGGGTGCATTATGCATGGAACTTCTTACTAAACAGGTGAATATAAAATCAAAATCTTTTATATTTTTTTAATTGTCAAGAATAATGGTTGAAGGGTGAAATGCTAAGTTTAAAGCAGTGATTGTAATAGCAATTAGCGTCCTGACTAGAACAAAGTATACTTCTTCAGAAGAATAATGGTAATAAGTAGGTGTTTGTGAGCTTAAACACCACCACCCATTAGGAACAAAGGGCTAAATCAAACACTCCTGTGGCAATGCTTGCCACAGGGGAACAAGGTCCAGGAGGCTTGAGCTCTGTAAGGGTCACCTTACTGAACTTGCATCAGATCTTCCTCCTTCACACTGAAGGGACTGGGCAGGGAAAGGAGACAGAAGTGCTGCTCTTTCTTCTCACCCCAAACTTGGTGGATTCTGGGGTTCTGTGAGAGAGGGAACCCCCGGTCCAATAAAAGGCAAGAAGACTTTGTCCTGCTCCTCTGAGCCCTCTGCCCACCTCCTACCCTATCAGCAACCCCACAAAATCTGATATGGGGTCACAGGTGCTGAGATTCGGTGAATGCTGCTGGAAGCAGCTTTAAGTTAGGAGTAGATATCTGCTGCCTAGAGAAGGGAGAACACAGTGGACAGCACCTCCCCTACAAAAACATCTCCTGTGAAAGTCCAGCAGAGACTTGTGTGAAACTTGGAGAGGTGAAACAGTGCCAGAAAGGCTGCTCAGCTGTGTGGAAGCAAGATCTTTTTGCTCACTTAATTGCTTGATTTCTTAAAAGCAATCTTTTAAAGTTGTAATTGCTGTTGTAAAGCCTGCTGAAAATGAGTAGACTACTATAATGTAGTTGTGTTTTTTCTTTGTTTTTTGTCTTACCAGATTCTGGAAATGTGTGCAACTTGGCTTTTTCCTTTTTCCTACAAGCTCTTTATGCTAACATAGTTTACTTTAGTTTCATGTATTTCTCCTGGGAATAACTAATTGTTTTATAGATTTAAAAGCTATTAACCAAAAATAGCACGGTTTGCTACAGTTTAGCAAAAAGAAACATACTTTCCAAGGTGGATTTGCAAGGTGAGCATAAGAATACAAGCACATATTCTGTAGAAGTATTTCCTTCTTCCTTTAGGGCTGGAGTAGTGCCTATTCAATAGAATCGGTCATCATGCAGATCAATGCCACTTTAGTCAAAGGAAAAGCCAGAGTACAGTTTGGAGCCAATAAGGTAAATATATTACGTATAATTATTGAAGTGACTTGTGTTGTGGCTAAATACTTGTTTTATCTTCCATTCCATTTTATGTTGACATCTTATAGAAAGCTCAAATATAAAACAGCTGTTGGTTTGAAGATTAATATCAATATAAACTTTGTTTGTCTACTGAAACATATTAGTGTATTTGTGGTTAGCTTGTTGGAAATGAACTGTATGGTTTGCTAGGAAACTGTATGTGAGCTGGGGGGACAAATGTATTTACACGGAAGGGGGCTATGAGCAGGTAAAGTTCTTACTGTCTTCTTTCTCATTTCTATTGGTAATTTAATCTAACAAACTTCAGCCTGAACTTTTTTTTCTCCCAAGATTGACTCAAGGCTTTCTCTGGTAGTGCTCTGTTCCCTCTATCCCTAGTTCCCTCCATTCCTTGAGGAGAGACTCCAACCCTTCTTAAATCCTGATTGGTGCTAACTGAATCCATGCTGTATTTTCATGATCGGATGAATAGGGAGCTCTGCATCTGTATGCAGGATTCTGAAGTATGTCACTCTGGTACAGGGAGGTTTATTGGATCCAACTTAACTTCTTTTGCCTCCTCTTGGTAGTTGAGTAGAAGTGTTTGAAGAAAGCTTTTTGGTAAACAAATTTGTGTTTTAATAACGGATGAAAAACTAATGTAAGGAGAGCGAGAGCTTCTGACCTTACCACTATTAAGGGGACACCTGCTCTGTGCCTTAATAAGGTACCCTTCAAATTTGTGTGGAAACAGACTAGTAATTCACCATGATACAAAACAAGAAATCATGTTGTTAGGTACTCTTAGAAATATTTACCCAAGTCCCACTTTCAAAGTGGCTTAGGCACTTAATCTTAAATGTCAAACATTTTGTAAGGGTTTAAGTTACTTCTGAAAATGAGTTAGGAGCCTAGATCACTTAAGCACTCAAATTTTTTTACCCATGGTTTCTGCTTACCCTGTGGCAGGAGATTGCTGTCCTGTTGGTGATGTTAAAGTCCATTGACTGTTAAAACTTAACTAGTTTTACTGTTCTTATCAACCTAAATTTAATTTCCATTGTGTCTGTTTTAGTGGTCAAGTGGAATTCTAGGGAACACAGGCTTTTTAGGCCTCTGCTCCAAACTTTAGCACAAATTTGTAAACCATCTCAATTTCTGAGAGCCTGCAGATGGTAGAGGCGTTTGATATTGAGCACATGCAAATTGTGCTGCTTCGGCCTGCTCCACTTTTTTTAATAAGAATTTCTCACCCTGAGAGCAGGGATTTAATATTACAAGCCTTGTGTGGAAGATGGCTAATTAGTTTGACTTTAGGAATCTTTTTAAACATATGAGAGGTTGATTTTTGAAGTCTATCCACCTGGAATGTCCCTTACCCTAAAAGTTACTCATCTATGAAATGTCTGCACTGCAATAAAACATCTGTGGCTGGCCCGTGTCAGCTGTCTGGGGTTCTAGCTGCAGGGCTATAAAATTGCAGAATAGATGTCCAGGCTCAGGCTGGAACTCAGGTCTCTGGGGTCCTTCCCCCTTTCAGGATCCCAGAGCCCAGGCAGCCGGAGCCCTTCAAGTACAACTCAGCTGATACAGGTCAGCTGCAGGTGTTTTATTGCAGTGTAGCCAGACTCTTACTGTCCTAATATTTGCCTGGATTGGCATGACCAAATAATATTGTTTTAACTTGTACATGCTTCAGAATGCAATGTCTTAAGCTAGCCCTCTTTAAATGGAATGTGAAATATTCTGGGTGTAAGAGGAGCACTTTATTACAATACACTTTGAAACCTGAAGCCCTGTATTTTATCCATTAGCAAGCCCCATCACACTACTGTATATGGCTCTTTAGTATGAGATGAAAAAAAATCAGCTCTTCAGTCCCAGAGACCATGGATTTTCAAGACTGCAGTTGGTTTTGTTGCATGGCACCTCTTAATACAAGACATTTTTTTTTGTGCTACTTATTGCATGGCCTAACTTTTAAAACAGTTACTTTATAGTATTTTGCTTAAGTATCTGTCCATATTTTTTGGCTTGATGGCACTAGTTGATGGCATTAAATGACTTTTTTTTCTTTCAGAACCAATATAATCTAGCAAGAGCACAGCAGTCCTATAAGTCTCTAGTACAAATACATGAGAAAAATGGTATGTAAATATTTATATTTTGTATGTTATCTGTACACATTGTACTGTGGCATGGGAAAGCGTATAAAATGCTTTCCTGTCTGGATTTGCTTTTTAAACCCACCTCTTAGAGGGTAAAACTATTTAAAAAAGGCTAGAGGGTTTTCACCTGCTTAAACAAACCTATACCTTGTTTATCTTCTTGCTTGAAGATGATGATAGTGCTTGAAACTAACATAATTGCCATACAATACAATCCTGATTTATTTTGGATAAAGCAAGAATGGCCTATGCTCCTTCCATGTATTTGAAAGGTTCTCTCTATTTTGAATTTTGTTTCTACCTGATTGCCCAAAGTTTACTGTTGTGCCTGAAGTGTTAGATACTTTGCTGTAAATAAGATATCTTTCCTTCCTCAAAGAGCTTACCTAAATATAGTGCAAGACAAGTGAAAGCAATGAGCGAATAAAGTTGAAGGGAGGATCAAAGGTTGAAAAATGAAAATGTTTAGCCTACCTCTGGATGTGGGGTGGTATGCTTCCCTCCCCCTATAAAACCAGTTACAACCGGCTGGTGGTGCTGTTCACGAGTTGTGTGGTAAGGTGCACATGGCTCCCTCTAGAAACTAGTATGGGTACTGTGACCCGTTGGTGCCTAGGGTAGCCACCTGATAATACCAAGGTCAGTCAGGGCAGGCTGTAAAAAGGAGAGCAGATTCTCCCAGCACTGGTGGGTGACACTAAAGTCAGTCTTCCCAACCAGCCACAAACAGTGCTTCTGATTCCCCACACTGGTTATCAGCCCCCTTTACTGCATTTCAGTCTTTGGCTCCCAATCAGCCACTAAGTCCAGTAAAGAGACCTGTTGTTTAAACTCTGTGCTCTTTACCAAAAAGATTCCTCTGATCCCAAAGGATCAGCCACAGTACCAGATCAATATAAGTTTGAATCTTATCCAAAAAATCCAGCCAATCCTTTAGTAAATAAAATTAAAGGTTTATTAATAAAATAAACAAAAAGAAATGTTAAAGGATTAGCACAATCAGATACATACAAATGATTTGAAAGTCCACATACATCAGGTTTCTAGAAGAACTGTGGAGTTTGTAGGTTTGTATAGTCCCTCTGGTATATATCCAGTACCTGGATGGGTCTCAGTCCTTTGTTTCACAGCTTCAGTTGTAGATGAGTTGATCTAGAGGTAGGTAGGTGGCTGAAAGCTGCACACAGCTGAAGACTGGTGACTGAAAACTAAATGGATTCCCAGGCCTCTGCCTTACATATCCTCTTGCCTGTGGCACGTTGCTTGTGGTATTTTACAGGAACCAAAATGGAATCCAGAGTCACATGGGCCAGTCCTGGTTACTCATCAGGTATATTTCTGGCTATGCCCCCTGCACCTGTGAATGTCTTAATGGACCATTAAGCAGGCTATTGTTATAACCATCCTGTCTGAGGAGTGGCCTAGAAACCGCCCAACTTGAAATACTGACATATCAAACATATCCATAACTTCCCTCACACACACAACACATGAACACAAACACTATCATCTTACTCAGCACATTATAGCTTTTCTAACAGTACCTGGCATGGCATAGCTCACAGGGATTACCATGATTCTGACATCCTGATGTCAAATAATATAGTAAATGCTCCCCCAATCCAGCCAGTGTGACACCTCCAACCTGAGATTGGTGTAGGAGGGAGTAATCAGAGCTCCTGAATACACCTTAAGGCCCCCCTCAATCTAGTCAGCATAACAGGTACTTTCCAGCTTGAAGGAGCCACCTGAGAGCAAATAACTGATCTAACCTTCCACACCATGATTCAGCATTGTTTTGCCACTAGACAATTCACCTAGCCTTGTCCACTACTTTAAAGCACATCTCCATTGTTCAATAAATACTTCCAAAGAGAAGTATCTATTATTTACACTTGCTTGCCTTACTGACTGATTGAGCAAAAAGTCTTCATCTAGGTACAGGGTATGATCCTGTGGTTAAAATCTGGTACTGGGAGCCAGGAGAGTTCTCAGTTGGACCTTGGACATATTTATCCTATGTGCCTCAGTTTTCCTATCTGTAAAATAAACATGTCTTCTCTACCAGTGAAGTATATTGGAAATAGTTGATTCTAAAGCACTTTGCAATGTTATGATTAGCTGCTATTACTTGAGGTTTTTGGTGGCTTTTATTTTTCTAAACAAGTCAATGTAGCTGTCTGTTTACTTCTAGCTATACAGTACATTGACTACACTGATTACCAATACACAAAACATCCACAGTATTAAAGATGTTTAAAAGCTTCTTCGTTATCCTATGGCTATTATAGATCCTTAGAGTCAGCTTAAGTAGGCACTGTACTAATCACACACAATTTGAGGCAGAACTTTCAACTTCTGCTAGAGTGGTGAGTAGAATTAAATCACTATCTAGATTTGGCAGCGCCTGTTTTTAAAAAAAACTGCTCAATTTGGTCTCACTAGCTGAACCTTCACAGAATCAGTAGTTTATTCTGGGTATGTAGCAACTGAAATATATATTGAAAGGTAAACTGCTTAGTTGGCATTTCTGAACTTGCTGTTACAGTTCATCCCCAGTCCCTCCTCAGCAGGATGAAACAGACTTGTAACACCAGGAATATCTTGGTTTATATTTTCAAATATTTGTGCAAAATTTGAGCATGCACAAGCAAAATGGGATTTTCATATGCATATTCCAGTATAATCACACAAATGACTATATACATAGCTTACAGGATTGAAAAGAGAAATTTAGGACTTGACGGAACCTTGATAGGTCATCTAGTCCAGTCCCTTACACTGAGGTAGCACTGTGCTCTCAACCGGTCCAGACTACTGTACCATTTTCAGGCGTCTAATTTCTCCTGTATACCCCCAAGTTTTGCCTCACTTAAAAACAGCTTGCTTACGAAATAAGTCATACAAATACAAAAGTGTCACAACACACTATCACTGAAAAATTGCTTACTTTCTCATTTTTACCATATAATTATAAAATAAATAAATTGGAATATAAATATTGTACTTACATTTCAGTATAGAGACGTATAAACAAGTCATTGTCTCTATGAAATTTTAGTTTGTGCTGACTTTGCTAGTGCTTTTTACAGCCTGTAAAAGTAGGCAAAAATCTAGATAAAGTGATGTACCCCTGAAAGACCTATGTATCTTGGTGTACCCCTAGTTGAGAACCACTGCTCTAGACCATCCCTGATAGGTGTTTGTCTAACATGTTCTTAAACTGCTGATGTCAGAAATTCCACCACCTGCCTAGGTAATTTGTTTCTGTGCTTAACTACTCTTACAGTTGGAAAGTTTTTCATACTGTCTAACCTAAATTTCCCTTGCTGCAATTTAAGCCCATTACTACGTGTCCTGTCTTCAGTGGTTGAAGAGAACAATGTATTAGTCTCCTCTTTAGAACAACTGTTTATGTACTTGAAGGCTGTTTGTGTCCCCCTCTGTCTTGTCTACGCTAAACTAAAACCCAGGTTTTTCAGTGTTTCTTCAGTCATGACCTTTAATCATTTTTGTTGCTCTCCTCTGGACTGTCTCCAGTTTGTCCATCTTTCCTGAACTGTGGTGCCAAGAGCTGGTCACAATACTCCAGTTTTGAGGCCTTATAAATGCTGAGTAGAGTGGAAGAATTACTTCTTGTGTCCTGCTTACAACACTTACAAATCCCAAAATCTGAGCCTTTGTCCTACCTAAAGCAGATGGAAACTACATCCCATTGCTCTTTGCTTTCTATGTTAGTGTCTTAAGATTTGTCTAATTCAGCAGGATGGCTGCTGCCAACAGGAGCTCAATGTTAATGCTTTATTTTCAGATATAAATATTGGGTCTGATCTTGCAAAGGGATGAGTACTTTAGCTGCTACTGAAATCAACAGGAGTTTAGGGCATGTGGTGGATTAGTCTAGTTTTCAAACACAATTGTTTCAGTTGTACATGAAAATAGAGCCTAAAGCTGTCTCACAGTAGTTAAGTCCCTAATGTGTTTCTTTGTTCTTCTGTAGGGTGGTACACTCCTCCAAAAGAAGATGGTTAATATTGTAGACTGTTGTACGCCTGGACCAATGTCAAATGAGCTCTTTTATTTCTTTCCAACACACACACACACAGACTCAAGCTACGAGTGCCCCTATAACAGCCGTACTGAAGACTTCAGCTATTAGATAAGGTAGTGGATAATATGTCAACTGACACATCCAGTATAATTTACAGCCTTACCATTTCACTCTTCTTATGTATCTTGGACTGAGCAGTTTTGGCCTTTACTGTACTTGTCCCTATGGATTAAGTATATTTGGGCCACTCCCTCCCTTCTCCCTTTTTATTTAAAAGTGTAAACTTTTTAAAGCTGGCTATTGAGTTACTAAAAGATCATTCAATAGGAGTCACTCACTGCACTCTTCTGTATACTTCTTACCTTTTGCAGAATATGGACTGCAGAGACTTGCATTGTATTTGTTTCATTTAAAGCCAACAAAGTTTAATGCATTGTTTAAATACTGTTTTAGGAAATTTCAGGTCTTGTAAATCACAGTAGTTTTTCTGGTCTAAAATGAAAACATTTGTAGTATTGCCAAATTAATGATATAGGAAAACAACATGTATGTTAAGTAATTAAACTTTTTTCATGGCTGTATGAGGATATGAACTGTTTCTTGGAAGAGATGCTCTTAATTAGATTGTTGTATTTTTAAGCAGAGCAAGGCTGTGCCAATAAAACCTTATAACTAGTCACTTCCACTGGGGCATCAGAATCTTGCTGGGCTGTTCCTGCTACTTGTTGGCTCAAGCTACTTAACAAAAGGAGTCACAGTATGAAGCTTGAAGTTATTTAAGATACTAAAAATCTTTTTAGGTGTTCCATTTTATTAACGGGTTGTTGCAATCATTTGTAAACTAATGAACTTATAAAGTGATTGGCACAAATCAAGATGAAAATCCTTGATCAAAAGTTTTTATATAAAAGCTACAATAAAATACAAAAAGACATCACCTGATTCAGAGTTCTAAAAATAATGTTGCCATAGTCATGACTGCTTTTTGTTATTGAAAGACTAACAAACTATTCTTTCATTATTAGGAAATGAATCTGGATCTGTGTAATTACTATATTTCATTGCCTTACCTAAATCAATTCTATTTTGGTTGTAGTATTAGCGATTAGACCATTGTACTTCCAGGGATTGACATAAGGGTGTGTACCATGGATTAAGCACTTTTTCTAGCCCAGAAGCATGTGGTGGTTTTTTTTTTTTTTTAGTTACAACTATCAAATATGTGCTCTTCTTTTCTCTATCAGGCACCCATGGGCCCTTGTGCATTTGCTTCTAGATCCAGTTTTTAGCTCGAAAGAACAGATTGATGGGATTTGGCACTACTCCTGTTATGTACTGTTTCAAATAGTCTTCTCGGGAGTATAGTGGATGACTTGCCAGCCTTTCTGCTTACTTGGTTGTACATTTATTCGTATACAATCCTGGTAGCCAATTGTTCAGATAGCAACCTTAAGTGAAAGGCAGAACTCATTAAGCATTACAGTTCCTTAAAACCTGAGGCTAAAATCTTTGAATACATTATTGAATTCTTTAATATTCTAATGGGCTAGCAGGTTGACAGATGCACATTTGGCATGCTTTGTTTTGGATTTCATTTTTCATTGCAGAATTATTTGGCAATGTACAGTAATTTGTAAACTTGCATCAAGTTTATGAATAAAGAACCATTTTAAGAATTATTCTGTTTGTGGTTACTGTCTTTGAATAGAGACAGCTTTCTGTTCATGAACGTGTGTTTTGTTTGTTCCCAACCAATGCATGCAATGTATAAAAGAAAGTCAACCAGGTCAAAACCACTTTTGAGTTACGGGTCATGAACACTGGTGTAGAATAGTTCTGTGAAAAGCACCACCAAGTATGTAGCTTAAAGCATTCTGCTCTGGATGAAATTCCTAAATTGTCTTCAAGTATGGCCTGTAAAGTGCACTATAATCTAATGTATAAAAATCACACTGATCACTGGTGGTAAGCATGGGGAGGAGATTGATGTGCACACCCACAGAGCAGAAGTACTCCTCCACTGCTACTTGACCATCTAAAGTCAATGGGACTTCAAACTGCACATCGTTAACCAACAAGTGAGTAAACAGGACGAAAGCAATTGGATTCAATCTTTCACTTCCTCTGAATATCTTCCTCCCCCCTCCAAACACCTTAACTTCCTTGGAAACAAGCTTCTCACAGTAGCCTTCCTCTAATAGTGGGTGGATGCTAGGAAAGTTAAAAGATTAGTCGCAATCAGAGGGAGAGCTGAAAAGCATTAGCACTGTAGCCAGACCTGCCTTATTTGATGAACAGAAGCAGACAGCACAGAACGATGTGCTACCTCATAACTGCCCTTTATCAAAGAACTAACACAATCTCTACCTTGAGCTTACAAGCTAAATTAGAAACAGGAAACAATAATTGATTTGCAGTAAGAGCACTTTTGAGTTTGATCCCCATTTGCCTTGCAAAAATGGAAAATTTTCCTAAACCTTAATTAAAAATTCATTAGCATGCACCTTAACACTACTTTGCCAGCCTAAGTGAACGTTGTATGGGAGCCTGTGCCAAAAACAGTTATATCTTCAACAGCTTGAGACACCTTCAAAATAAAAGTTGATACTGAAATAAGTCTTATTTGCTATATAGAAATCTCATGCATGAAGGACACTAACAGAAACTGCTGCCAGTTTCTAGAACTTGTTTGCAGCGTTGCTGCAGTTGGAGCGAGAGAAGGCAGGCGCGTTCTGCTGGAACAGACTTTGGTGGTGGAAGAAGCAGGCAAGCTTCTGCGTGAAGCGAGGCTTCGCGTTTCTAAGAGGACACCTAAAAGCAGCGTGGGGTCCTACAGCTGCGCCACTCTCCCTTACCAGAACACAGCAGGTGTGTGGCTTCAGATGTCTCTCTCCCCTCCCCTCACAGGTGTGACGGTGCCGTTAGCGTAACCGTTACTCTCCAACAGGGGAGGCGCCTTTACCTTAAGCTGTGCTGCTGGAGGGCTGTGGCCCTTCTCCTTAGAGCTGGGGGCTGGGCGGGGCACTTGATCCCCCTCTGCTCTGTGACCGCACTGGGCCCGCGCCAGCGCAGGCAGGGATTGCCGGGAATGGCAAGCTAGCGGGCCAGGCCCACGTGCACCCTGCTAACGGGCTCGCGCCAGGCCCGTGCGCCGAGCCGGCAGAGCCCTGCCGCGGGCCCACCTGCTCCCCGGCACCGGGCCGCGCTTGCGCCAGACGTGACGTCAAAGCTGCGCTCTAGGCTCCTGGCCTGTGGGCCAAGAACCGGAAGCCGCCGCCCGCAGCCAGAAGCTGCCATGTCACGTGTCACGCCACAGCTCGTCACGGCGCAGCCGCGCCCCCCCCCACCCCAGGACAGGGAAGCGCTTCGCAGCCGCTCACGCGCTCTAGAGACGGCGACCGGAAGCGGGCGCCGTTCGGATGACGTAATCGGAGTGCGCCGCGCCTGCTGCCGGGGCGGTGGTTCCAAGCCTGGCTGCTGCCATTAGGCCCCGCCCGCTCGGTGCGCGAGGCAAGCGCTGGGACGGCGGGAGCAGCGCGTGGGCGGTGGTTGCCATGGAGTCGGATACCAAAGGGGCCTACGTGCTGAATAACCTGGCCGAGGTGGTGGAGCGGATCCTGAGCTTCCTGCCCACCAAGGCGTTGCTGCGGGCGGCCTGGTGAGGACCGGCCCCCCCCCGCCACCCGCGGACCCCTCCCCGCCCCCCCGCCAGCCCCCGGGGTGTCCCCCCCCCCCCCCCCCTCGCGCGCAGGGCGGAGCCCGAGGACGGTTTGGGTTCCCTACTCAGGCGCGCGGGCCCGGCCCTGTGAGGCGAGCGGGTCCGTCCGTCCCGCGCTGGCGGGGAAGCGGCTGGGCCCAGGGCCGGGGTCCCGCGAAGCCGAGCGGACCGCGTAAGGGGGCCGGACTCGGCCCTGCTCCGGCCGGCTGGCAGGGCTCGCGCTCTCTGAGGCGAGCAGGAGACGCCTGGGAGGCGGGAACTCCCTGTCAAGCCGGCCCCGCGGGCCGCTCCGCCAAGTTGCGCGGGGTCCGCGGCGCTGCCCGCCACGCCGGGGCTGCTGCTTTTCTGTCTCTCTGCCGCCTTCCCGTGTGTGCCTGTGGACCAGCGCTTGGAGGGCCTCGGATACAAGGCGCTGTGGCGGCGGGGGCCGTGCCCGGCTGGCACGTGCACTAGGGAAGGAGCCGTTTTGCGGTTGCTTGACAGGTTTGCTTTTAAAACTGACTGTGTTAAATTAATGTTGGGGCCTCATTTTGTTCTGAATGTTTCAAATGAACTTTTTTTTTAAATTACTTTTGAAGGCCAGAAACTGAAAATGGCACATCGCTGTGCCCCTGACCTACACTGCCTGGGTTCCCTTGCCACTGTTAGACATCAGTAAAAGTCAAAAGAATAGATTGTGACCAAATCTGATACCATTCGGAACTTTTTTCAAGCGTGCAAGGAGTATGTTGTCCCAGATACTTTCAGTATTTAAAAAATGGTGGTGGCGTCTGCACCTTATCAGCATTTTGTCTTGCTGATTTATATGTTTATGCTGTAGAGAGGAGCCGGGAATGGGTTATTCAATATGCTCCTTTGACCAACAACCCCCGACACATCTGTTTAATTTATTGTGATCGGTACTGAGTGAGGCAATTCATGCTCAAAATTGCCAGAACTTTTTTGAAATTCAGAATCAATTCAATACCCATATAAATAATGTGTTGTTTGTTCTTTAATGGAAGATATTAGAAAACCAAATCAACAATTTACACTCTGTGGTTTAAGCTCAGTCTTTATTTTTTTTTAAAGTGCAAGAGTTTCTCATAAGAGCATGGGAAAGATATTTCCAAGTCAAAAAGAAAAAAATGGTTGACTGGCAGCTGCTAAGATTCCTTTTTGTATATTGTAGTAAATCTTTGTATTTCAGTGTTTGCCGGTTATGGAGGGAGTGTGCCCGTAGATTACTGAGGACACAGCAGAGCGTAGCGTGGGTCTCTGCACTTGAGCCTGGTCCATCTGATAGTCATTCATTGGTCCATGCTTTAGCTGAAGAACTTGAGGTAGGTAAAATAGCACTGTTAACTGCATACATTGGAATGGCCAATGTGAATTTCTAACTACTGTGGTATAATCCACATGCACACTTGTGAGTCTGTGGTGATACATTTTTCTAAAGTCAGTTCTTCCATATTGTTGTTGTAGTGTACCTTTTAAGTTTCAATTCATATTTGTCTTATATAGCTGTTTTATGGTTAAGCAATGTTCAGTCAATTGGCCTTAAGCTTCACATTGTGGAGTTTCATGACTTGTCTGACTCTTTCACTAAAAAGTCATAACGTTTGTGTTGGTAACTCAAATCAGACATATTTCAATTTATTTTTACTGGTCTTGACCCCTTCACCCATTGAATTCAAAGAATCCCGTTTTGTTTTGTGATTTCCCCATTGTGTTTCAGGGGCTCTATTTTGCATTGTAACCTTCATTTTGAAGTGTGACCGTCATGTTATTTTGCAAGTTCCTCTGTGGATTTTGCAAGTTCCTCCATTGCGGGGGGGGCTGACACATGTATTGGAAAAACTATGTCTGAAAACCTGTGACAGAGCAATCAAGGGCCAATATCATTGAATGATTCTTCCCTATTGGAATTATGAGGGTTCTATTGGTAGGACCATTGACTTGGAATGGGGGGAGGCAGAATTGCACTAGCTAAAGAACGTGGACCAAAGGGAACAGAGACTACTTTAAAAGAGGGATGATTCTCTAAGCAAGGAGTCCAGTTCACTTGCATAGGCAAGACCAGGCTAAAGAAGGCAGGAAGGGCTGCCAAGCCTAAGGACACTTATCCAAATCCAGGACTCACAGAAGTGGAGAGATCAGACTTGGGGCAGGAAGGGTTGTGTTCAGGATTTTTTTGTTTTTTGTGTATCTTTAACTCACTAGCACTTTTTAAGAGAAAAGTATAGTTAAGAAGTTCCTTTGCTTAGCCTGTGTTCTTTGCTTCTCTTCTACATTATCCCTGAATGGTTTAATTAAAAGCCAAAGCTCCCACAACCAGGTGGACTCTGGAGGTAACATGTCTAAGGAACTGGGAAGGCTGTGGCACTGATTCCCAAGTCTAGGCAACTGGAATGCAGGGCTCCACTGCCCAAGAAGTGTCAGACATGGCGTTTGCACTTTAGAGCATGCCTGAGAGACCCACAGCTAGGAACAGTGACCAGTTACTGTGCAGTCCCATGGGACTTAAACCCTCATTGGATCTAGTGGGGTAGGTCCTCTGACTCCAGATTGGTGTCTGTCCAGGGAGTGGGACTGGGCCAGCCTGAAATAGGCAGGATTTCTGTTTTTAAACTGGATTGTAAATTTTTGTTAGAGTTTTAATAATTTAAGGTGGTGGTGGTAACCTGGCTAAGGAAAGTTCACTCTAAAATATATTGTTATGTTGATGCTAATCCTTAATTTGAGAGAATTTTATGCAACTGTGTCTAACCGGGCAGACAGCAGAACAACTAAACAAGACTTGGAAAGCTGCTTGCCAGCGGCAGGTAGTAAGTTATCTGTGACAAGTCTGGGGTCCCATTTTGTCAGCATTCTGGAGACTATAAGCCAGTAGTTCTCAACCTATTTACCATTGTGGGCTGCATATGCAGCTGTCTTTGTGTTATGTGGGCCACATCCACACATTATATATACTACCTGTATGGGCCTGAGGATGTCATATGGCCCACAGATGTATGGTGATTGGGCAGCAAGTGGGCCATGGGTTGAGAATCACTGATATAAGCTCTCATTTTTCTTTCTAACCCTTACTTAAACATACACTGGAGAATGACAGTTGCATGATTTAGAGCTCTTTTAAATGAGTGAAGCTGAAGCAGATGACATTCACCGCTACTGATACAAACTGGAGAGAACTTAGACCACAGAATATCAAAAGAGGAAGGTATTTCTAGATCCAAACAACAGTGAATGTTTATATAGAATATTTATCTGGAAACACAGGTGTACAAATCACTGGAGTTGGACAGGTTTAATGTTTATATAGATAAAATCAACTCTTGAAGTGGGCATGGAATGACTGTAGAGATTTAAGTCTGGGCATGGAGCACTCTGCCTTTAGGGACACAAATGTGGGCTATATCAGTAGTGACAAAGTTGTTATCACCTGACAGTTGTTTGGCCAGTTATGAGAATTAATGTCAGGAAAGTGCACTGAGGTCTTTTGATGAAAGGCACTAGAGAAGTACCAACGGTTGTCATAGCCAGATCTTTCCTATCACTGACTTCCAGGAATCTCCCTCTCTTGCTTCTAGCTTGTTTTGGTTTTCTTTGTGGGACAAAGGTGTGGCAACCTGAAGTTAAGTAGCAGAGTCTGCTTTTCTTATACTGTGTTTTCATTTATCTTTTTGTGCTTTACAGAATGTACATGTGCTACCACAAACAGTGCTGTACCTAGCAGATGCAGAGACTTTCAGTGGACATGAAGAGGGTCGCAGACAAAAGAGAGGTAAGTATAAATTCTACCTATATTCGTTTAGAAGAACCTTGTCATGTACAACTGTAATGAAGTAGTATGCTTAAAGGAAATCAGGCAATGTGATAGTGTCAGCATTTAACTTCAAAGGAAAATAAATCACTAGCTGAAAATGTAAAGGGGGCACTGTCTCCTTGGGTTTGTGTCAAGAGATGTGATCCATGTAAATGTAGGCTATTCTATTCTATATAGGTTCATATAATAATTATACAGCAGGGTGTACTATACTTCTATTTTTTCCTCATCCGATTCAGGATATTTAGATCTTCCTATTCTGTGTACTATAGTTTTGTAATATTTATTAGCGGTAGCCATCTCATCCAGCACATGACAAACGAGCTCCATTGTTTGATAGCATGGGTTTGATGGTAAGACACTCTAATTCGTATGCAAAGTCAGTTCTATTACTGCTTAGAGTAGAGGACTTTGGTCACAGGTTAAACAAAGCCTCGGTCTGTAGTCAGTCACTTTAATCTTTCTGTGTCTGTGTTTCCTCTTTTGTTACAGCAAGGAAAAGAAATAGTAAAGAAACAGCAATTGCACTAGAAAAGCTGTTGCCAAAAAGATGCCAAGTTCTGGGACTAGTCACTCCTGGAATTGTAGGTAAGAGGAAGCAATTTGTGGTCATATAACAGCCCGATTTCAAGATACTTACCAGATGGCTAACTTTTTCAGATCACTCTTTATTAGAATCTCAAATGAGGCATAGTCCTACGGATTTGTATGTAGAACATAATAGTGTCTTACTGTCTACTAATTCTAAATTGCTCAGTGTCTACCACAATTAAAGGAATTCATGACATTGTTGCTAAGTTACATGGTGTGACTTCAAAATTCTTAGCTCTTTCAGTTGGCATAGAAAAGATTTACTTTGGAAAAAAATTGGATCTGCTAGAGATTTGAACTAGGATCAAAGACCTCAGTGTCAGCTGATGGCTGATATGGAATTTCTTCTGGAGAAACCTGCGCAGCAATCAAATATAAAGGTCAATGGTACAGCAGACTTAACCAACTCAGATATGATTTTTAGTCTTTCAGACACAAACTTTGGACAGCACTATAATCTTTAACCAAGTTGTGATCATATGAACTTCCTGACGTATGGCGTTTTTATTGTTTTAAGACCCAAGTGGTACTTTGTGTCCGGGCAAGTTATACAGTATTCACATTTCTTCATATTTCATGTGATTGCATCTACAGAATAAAGAGGTAGCTATGCAGAGAGGTCATAGGCTCTATATATCTTAAGCTGAGGATACCATGAAGCACACAATACATTTTTTGGTTGGGGTCATATTTCTAACCTGTCTCCTAGGCGTATGTTAAGAAAATCTCCCATATTTGAGGTGTCTACTTCTTTTAAAAGTATGAACACGTGGCTGTAAACCCACAGAAACTGGCGGAGACTTTGTTTTTAAATTGACTAACTTTCAACTTAATCATGGGTAAAATTTTCAAAAGTACCTTTACATTTTTTTACACCGTTTCCTTTTATGTATGTCATGATGTAGGCAAAATTATTGTAATCAAAATAAACAAGATATTCACATTACACATCTTTATCAGTTACTCCAATGGGCTCAAGCAGCAATCGACCTCAAGAAATCGAAGACGGTGAAGCTGGCTTCGCTTTATTGTTCCCAAAAATTGATGGTGTGAAAATCCATACCTTCCACTTTTTTAAAGACTTGAAGAATAGAATCTTTGATGAAAGCAAATTCACTGAAGCAGGCAAGTCACTTAATTTTATATCAAATTCTTTCTGTGCGGTTTCCTCAGTTTTGGTGGGGTTCTGTGTGAAGTGAGTTGCTGTATTTATGACTGTTCGCTAAATTCCTGGCTGGATGGGATCAGGTGCCCTGGAAGCATGGCCACCATACAAATGCAAGGCTGCAAGTGATTGATAACTTTGTGTCCCATGTCATCTGTCCCTCCCTATTCCCTCTCCTCCTCCTTCTCCTTTCCCCCCCCCCCTTCCCCGGCAGGGTGGTAAAGTACAAAGTGCAATCTTGAGAAGTGATCTTGGAACTTTTTGGTTAAATTTCTAATCAATCCTGTCATTCCTGCTCAGCGCATGAGTTGGGATGTCACAATTCTCAGTACAGTCATTCTCTTTTGGTAGCTTCCTGCATTATTGAAGTGTCATCACACAATCAGGACCGTGCAACTGGAAACATTTCAGATTTAAAAAAAAACCAAAAACTGGGCTTTGTGGGTTTTTTGTTTCAAACTTCAACATCCCTAGTCCCCAAATCACATGCCATGGTAAGGAGCAGTGGGGTAGGGAAGAGGGCTGCAATTCCCTGGTGAATATAAAGTAACATAGTCAACATGCTACGTACTCAGCAAAATGTCTTGCTTGTGAAGAATAAACTGGCTGGTTTGTTTTTATGAGCCTGCTGACTTCTGGGAATTGACAGGTACCTCATCTGTCAGTGGAAAAACCCAAAACACTAAATATTGAGGGAGACTCATAGACTCATAGGTCAGAAGGGACCAATATGATCATCTAGTCTGACCTCCCGCACAAGGCAGGCCACAAAACCCTACCCATACACATTTATAACAACCCCGAACCCATGACCGAGTTGTTGAAATCCTCAAAAATGAGATTTGAAGACCTCAAGCTGCAGGGAATCCACCAGCAAGCGACCCATGCCCCACGCTGCAGAGGAAGGCGAAAAACCTCCGTGGCCCCTGCCAATCCGCCCCGGAGGAAAATTCCTTCCTGACCCCAAATATGGCGATCAGCTAAACCCTGAGCATGTGGGCAAGACTCACCAGCCAGCACCCAAAAAAGATTTCTCTGCAGTAACTCAGTTCCCATCCCATCCAGCATTCCCACAGACCATTGAGCAGACTTATCTGCCGATAATCCAAAATCAATTGCTCAAATTAAACTATCCCATCATAGTGAGAGTTGGAGGGGATTTGTACAGTCTTCCTGCTAACAGAGCCAGCCTTTGAGCATTATACAAGAGAATCTCAGCATTCATTAGTGTGTGTGTGTGTGTGTGAGAGAGAGAGAGAGAGAGAGAGAGAATCATTAAATGTATCCTCGAAAATACAAACCATCTAGCCTGCCACTGGAGGGCCCAGGATGACTTGCTTCTCCCCATTGCTGTGACAGCAGTGAGCTAGGCAGTATTATTGGAAGTGTTTGTGGATGGGTGTAAAATAAATATGAGAATAATTCAAATGCATGGATTTCAGAGACAGAGACCCTGCATTAAAGGTGTTTGTTTTAATTTTTTTATTTTCCTAGGTCTTAAGAATAATCCAGAGCTCCGTGTGGTTCTCCTGTTTGTCTACAATTCCTGGAAGCCAGGAGCTAATCGGTTTCTTCATCAGATAGTCAATCTTTTAAATGAAAAAAGTATCATCTTGGCTGGGGGGCATGTGGAGAGTTTTACATCACTGACCTCTGAGAAGTGGGTATTTCTTTCAAGTTAACTTGTGATGAAACATTGTGGAATGGTAAATGGGTACAGCCCTGGACATAAAGTCTCTGTGAATAGGGGCTGAATCAGACATCCGTGAAAGGCAACATACAAGTTCAGTGATGTTGTTTTTGAGGAGAGGATATACACAAGGACTTTCCTTTTTCTAACTAGGGTTATTTTTCATAGTAGTAATAAAGTATTAAGGAAAGTCTCGAAATCAGTGAAACATGTATTGGGAAAGATGATACAGAGTTATGGCTGCTGTATACTCCAGTAGGAAACGCTGCAAACTTTGTCATATGCCTTGTCTTGGTGGCCTGTTACAGAAAGTTGTTTTAGAATCTTGGATTCTAGAGACCAATTTTTAGGTTAATTAGAGAGGAAATTTCCTGCTTTCAAGATTCTCTAATGGTATTTATTCCAGTTTGGGAGTTCTTCACTTGAAAGGGATTCTGCCTGCTGTATGCTTTACTCTTTAGCATCTGTGATCTTTTCTTTCTCATTGTGCATTATATCATAAGACTAATAGCTTGCTCATTTTAGGGAGGCCAGTCAGTTTATAAAAGCCAGCTTCCAGCATTGTGCCGTGCATTTCAGATTTCATCGTTGATGTGTAACTGGCTGCTATCATGTCTTCCAATTTGTGTGTTAAATCATCCTTTTAAGTCTACTGATTCCATTTTTGTCCATTGTTATGTGAAACAACTACTTAATTTTTTCCTATCAGGTGTTGAGACATCAGTTATAATCCCCTGGTTTTCTGAAAATTTTGTGGCCAGAGATTCCTGAAAAATTGTAGAGATAGAGGCTAGCAGTAAGCTGCTGCTTCAGTATGTAGCTGCAGTAATGGCTGCTCAGACGATGTTATGATTGAAGTATTCTAAACCCCATTGTGCATAGGTATTGCAAATTGGAGTATGGTATGTCTTGTAAAATGCTGTGATATAATATGTTTGCCAAGGAAAGGGTCCAGTGAGGGCAGACATCAATATATGCCCATTATGGCAAAAGGGTCACAACTTAAGGTAACTCCTAAAGCCAGCATGTCCTGGCCGCTAAAAAAATGGGAGAAGCAACAACAGTCCCAAGCCTTTACAGTCTGTCTGTCTGTCTCCTTCCTCCTGCTGCTCAGTTTTGTTACTTGAATTCTCAGCAGTAATTTGTTCAGCATGTAGCGGGACTATATAATTTCAAGGAGTAAATAATAGCTAAGAGTCGCTTGAAACTATTGAACTGGTGCCTAATAAGTGATCCCACAGATCAAAACAGTATTGGTGCACAAAGGTTGATTTATGCCAAATGTCCAAGGACATCTTCCCATTGCTGAGACATAAGAAAGGTTTGCTATTTGACTGGTGAATATTGTGATACTGTCTGGGGATGCATGCCAATCTGCCTTTGAGTTGACTTATTGGAGCATCTTTCTTGCTTTTGTGGGTGACTGTAGAACCTCTCTAGATTATTGTCTATATGGGTGTTCAGTTTGTATAATTTTCTGTTGAAGCCTCTATTTAAATCTAGAGCAGTTCCTCTGGAATCCTTTCTAATTTGGTGTATGTTGTCTTTCAGTAACACTGAGGTTGGCGATTCCTGTGGTGTGGTTGGACTGGCTTTCAGTGGACCCCAGCTACAGAGTGCTACAGTTTTGTTAGACCAGGATGTAATTGATGAGAGGACTGTAGAAGCAGCAATGCAGCGCCTCAAAGCAGCAAACATTCCTGAGCACAACACCATTGGGTTCATGTTTGCATGTGTTGGCAGGGGATACCAGCATTACAAAACCAAAAGGAATCTTGAAGCAGATGCATTTAGGAAGTTTTTCCCTAATGTTCCCCTATTTGGCTTTTTTGGACATGGAGAAATAGGATGTGATCGAATAGTCACTGGGAATTTCATACTGAGAGAATGCAATGACGTAAAGGATGATCTGCTGCATGGTTATACTACAGTTATGACTCTTATTCATCTTGGTTCAACTAAAGCAAACCAAGTTTAAACGTGTTTTAAAAACACCAGTTGAGCTCTTTGGTTGTTTCCATCCCAGAAAACTGAAAAATCTGGGATGATGTACAATCATACAATGAAAGCACCTTCCAAAATCTAAAGTAATCATTTTTGTAATGTTATAAAATCCATGTAGTTGGGATAGAGTTTAATACAATAGGTATGGGGAAGCTTTGTATTTTGTGTAGTACTGTGCGCAAGTCAAAATTGCAGGTAAATGTACATGTTTTGGAATCCTACAACATAGAGGTTTAGAATATTGTATTTACAGTTATGCATCACCTTCATTGTAAAAACACGGAGGGGAGCAAGAATTTCCCTGTTTATGTTCTTAGAAACAAGGAGGTTTTCTCCAACTTTGCCCCCTTAAGTACTCTTTGCTAATCCTGCTATAAAATTACAAGGAAGCTTTTTTCTTTCTCCTAAGGCTAGAAGAGTTTGTGCAAATGACATTGTAGTCCAGCATCAACACTCAACAGTATACAGAAGTGAACCATCAGTATTTTGATGTGATCTCTTATGCATAAAGAAGTCTTGAAAAGCTACTGATGTTTGTGTCTGGTTCCACCTTTACCTGAATCTTCTCTCAACAGTGATCTGTACATCTTATCCAGATTCAGAACTGGGCCCTATCTACAGGCAATACCTCTTTATTAGGTCAAATGAGTGAGACTATTCAGGTAATAATCATGAAGTGTTCGTTAAATAAAAT
Source organism: Mesoclemmys tuberculata (assembly GCA_007922155.1). Taxonomy (NCBI): domain Eukaryota; kingdom Metazoa; phylum Chordata; order Testudines; family Chelidae; genus Mesoclemmys; species Mesoclemmys tuberculata. The sequence continues at coordinate 6,415,488 of ML675621.1, forward strand.
ACAAAATATATGTAAAAGGTATAGTGTTTTCTATAGTTAGAGAAAAAGCCAATTTAAAGGAACAAACTGACTCATTTCAAGAACATCTTGGATTAAAACAATTCAAAGTATCTGACATACTCTTTGCTGTGTCTGCTGTTTTACTTTTGCATTTCTCAGCTTGGACAATGAAAATGGACTAGTCACCTTTGCTCTTAGATTCTCCTGTACAAGCACAATGTTGTATTGTGGAGGTTGTGGGTGCTGCAGAAGATTGTTTATTCATTTTAAAATCCTCTTTAGAAGCTTAAAAATAAAAATGGAGACATTTTTATTGTCCTCAAGTTCCTTAAGTTTTGGACATTTTTACTGAGCCTAAATTGTGGGCCAAGCCTAGACCACGCCATGTCCCTTTTATAAATTAGTTTTTGCAGAAAGGATTTTGCGTTGATTTTTGTATTTGTCACTTTCACTATAAAGAACAGAGAATTTTTCCCAGGCTGCTTTTGAGTAAAGTTTTTAAATGCATTTTTTCTATTATTCGCTCTGTGCAATACAGCTGGATTGACAAAATACTAACTTTACTAGATAGTGAATTTATAAAATTGGAACAAGTAAGTGTAGAATTTTATATAAGTAGCCGTATAACTTTATTATAACTCAATTTTTTTTCATTTATCAATACAATAAAGTCAAGGAAACCCACGCTTACTTTATAGTATTTCATATTATCTCTAAATTCCAAATCTGGTAACTACCCTATCCTTTATGTTGTACGTTGGCATCAGGGCAGGTTGGGAACTCTCTCAGAAAGCTGTAAAACAAGGAAATTTTTTATTCAATGTAGTTATTTGATCTTCAGTAGAAAAGGGATGCTTCTTTTGTTCTAGGACGGACATATTGCTTGCTTTTCTGTAAACTGTTGAAAGTTACTGTATCAATAGTACATACCTTGCAACTTTTTGGCAATATGACATGTCAAGGGAAAATCTGTAGCTGAAATTTACCCTCATAGCTACATCAGGAGTAGCTTGTTTTGCCCTAATGGAGAAATCATGGGGTTATTTAATTGTCTACCAAGTTACCTTGCCATTTAGGAAACATCAACTTGCTTCAAGTCTTCTATCCTGCCTTTGGTAAAGCCTAAAAACTACTGCTTTGGTCTGACCAGATTTAACTTTGTATGTGTATATTGTATTTCTCCATCCTTAGCTATTTCTACCTATTTTTAGATTTTTTTTTTTTTTTTTTTTTTTTGCTTCTTTATACTCCCACAGACATTTGTCACAGGTTTCTTCAAAAGCTTTATGGTATAAAATTATATACCTCTCCCTAATCAATGATGCTGAAATTTTTTGCTGAATCAGCAGCAGTATAATTTACCAGCAGCTGAAGGAAAGCTTGTATAAGAACTCTTTAAAAGGCATGTATTTCAGATATATGGCCTGATCACAAGAAATGCTGAGCACCTGCACCTTTTATTCTCTTCATGAATCAGATACTTAATGCTTCAAATTGGATGTATTTATTTATTTTTCTCTGAGGAGGATGTCTGTAGTTTTAGTGCAGCATTTGGTAACTGTTTGCTATAGAATGATTGATTGAAATAATTATAGTGGAATTATACTGTGGTCATGATTCAAATTCAGGTGATTCAATGAGAGTCTTTCCATTGACATCACTAGGGTTTAGGCAGAGCCCTGTACTGGCTTTTTCTTTGGTTTTTTTAAAACTATAAAAATACATAGTTGTGCTCTGAACTTCTGGCTTTTTAAAGCAGGAGATTAGCAAGTGTACGTCTCTTTAGTTATCATACTGAATGTTAAAGATGTTAATTGTGGTATTCAGTTTGTACTGCCCTTTGAGGGTGTGATGTTCAAAGAGGTGTTTCAGGGAGAGTTGGGTAGCTTCCTTCTTTGTGTTACATTCAGTTATTTCTGGCTACTTGATGCTATGATTTAATTTAGTGAAAATTTAGATAAGGAAAATGTTTAATTCATTTTATTGTGCAATTTATCCCAAAACAGCTAGGCCTGTTTGAGTGAAGCCAAAATAATCTATTCAAAATAAATAATAAATGCCGTTTGAGTGTGTGACAGAGAACAAACTTAGTATGGAATGTACCAAAATGTACTCTGCTCTTCCCCAATTATTCATTTGGAATTTTGTGTTTATGCATTAATTGCATATATGTCACCAAACAAAATAAAGCAGAAGGTTTAAGGTAGGACAATATCATTTATACAAATGAGCATTTAAATAGGAAATGAGCAAGAACTTAAAAGCCCTTCTTGGCATCCTTCAGAACTTTTCAAGGACTTCCCTGAAAAACATTTATCCACGATTTCAAAATTGCTGAGTTCAGAACTGACTGCAGTATATCTGTAGGCATGTCATCTTCTTGACACAAAGCAGAATGGAGATCGGTTTGGTGAAAAAAGGAAGAAGCGAATGCTTCAAAGTCAAGATCTGCAGACCAAAAGTGGTGTTTGACTGTTCTGGTTTATAGGCAGTAGATATCATCCTTCCATGTGCATGTTGAATATATTAAATATTTTTTTACACTACTGTAAAATGAATAGCCTATATCCTCCAGTAAGGATGCTGTTGGATTAAATAAAATAAAAGATAATGGAAAAATGAAATGTTTATGATGCATAAACAAGGAAATATTTACTATATAATGTGTTTTTTATATGTGTGTACGTACACACACACACACACACACACACACACACACACACACACACAAAAAAGCATTCAAATGACTGTAATCCTGTTTGTAGAGCTGCTGGCCTATGTTATCATACTTCCATAACTGGTTCTGGTGTCCTATGTAGTTGCTATTTGACTGACACTTTCTAATCTGACATAATGCACTTTGACAGAGGAAATGTGGCTCCAGAATTTCAGATGAATGGGAAAAGTAGGAAACTTTAAAAGTCATTGCAAGATGCATTATATTATTTTTTACAAAAAACACTTTGAATTTCTGCCTTGGGCATTCAAGCCCCAATTCAAGGAAAGTACTTAAGCAAAGTCCATCCCTATTCAGGACAGTTCTTAGGCCTGGCTTAAATTCCATTGATTTCAGTTGGACTTCAGCACCTGTGCAGTCCCCAATAGGGATGTTTTCCAGAATCACGGCTTCAAATATTAAGGTACATTTTCCTGCTCTTCCAAGTGCATTGTCATGCTGCCAAATGGCAACTTCCTGCTTGTTTAAACAATATATTTGAGACATTTTTTAAAACAGTGTTGGGTATTATAAGTAGATATAGTGAATGGAGTATTCCTGTTAGTTTTCTCTCAAAAAACCCACCTGGCATAAGGTTTAATTGGGGAATAAGGAATCCCTTATTTCTTTTGTGTTCTTATAATAGACCTTTGGAAGAAAGCAAAAATAATCTGATGAAGATAAAGAGATCACAAATCGTATGATACCAAATCTTCACAATTGCACCATCTAAAAGGGATTTAAATTAAAACAGGCAGGAACAGTGCATCTGTGCTTTTTGTCATTTTCTGTGCCTGCAGATTCTTTTTGGCCCAGGTTATAAGCTTTATTTTAACAGAGGAAGTCTCTGTCTGGTGAGTTAAGCCCTCTTTGCAAGGAGCAATATACCAGGATCCTGTATATGATTATACCACATATATTCTGGTATAGCAGAGGTGCCTGGTGTGACTATGAACCTCAATGATGGATTTTGGAAGAACAGAGGGTTAAAAATTGTTCATTTTCTTATTTACTTTTTAGGTAAAAATCCAGCTCTATTGTGTATCAAATGGGATCTTGGAATTCACTGATGCCCTGCCAAGAAAAAAAAAAAAAGGGTAATACTCTCATTTTATGTACAGTCGTTTCACTTTTCCATCAGTTTATCTCCACTTTTGGAAGATGCAGAAGTTTCTCTTTCCACCATAAATCAATAAATTGGTAGTCTTCATTTATCTGAGAATGGCTATTTCTGACATATCTCCAGACTCCTCCAAATATGAATCATTAATGGCTGTCAGAGAAGGTGTTAAAAAAAATTTTAAAATTACTTGCCAAAATAAAATATTTACTTGTCATGCCATTTAAATCAATGGGACCACTCAGATGAGTAAAGTTACACATTTTGTGCAGACATTAGCATAGTATCTGGTCTAATCTGAATAGCTGCAGAGGTAGTGAATGATTTATGTAAAACTGCTTTTTTGCCTTAGCACCGTCTAGCAGAGAATCAAGTGCTTTACAAGCATTAATAAATATATGTAATCAATGTTCCTGTCAGCTGATTTTTTTTCATGAGGATGTATATATCTGGGAAGAAAATTTCAGCTGACATTCACAGTGCATTTATACTAGGAAAAAAGGTGGGGGATTTTACTATGTTAGTAAACATGGTAAATCCTAGTGTAGACAAGGCAGATGTAGTTTTTGCAGGTGTTAGCAGATCCAGGTAAACCCTAGATCATGATGTCCATGAACCTGTTCTTTGAAATTATTCACTGAATGTTTTACATGAATGTGGATCAGCCAGTGGTAGGCTCACAAATACAATTGGCTATGGTACATATTATTGCTATGAAATTTGAACTGTTTTGTTTGGACATAGATCATGTGATATGTTACTGTCTCCTGAGCACAACTGTCAGTATAACCCTGTCTGCATTTGATAAATGATGCAGTTTAGATACATGTCAGATCAGCTTTGAACATCCCTGACTTCTGACTGTCCAGTTTGGAAATGTCCTCTCAAATTGTCTGTTCTGAGATGTGCCCCTTTATACAATAGGGCAAGTTGGATTAAATTCTGTGGCTCTGTGATTGTATTCTGTGGCACAAGAGAAGTTTCTATGGCAGTTTCATTTACGTTTAAAAAATTAAGGTTTGTAATGAAATACAAAAATAAGAATAATTATTACAGGAACCCTGATGTTTATTTTTATATTGAATTTTATTTATTTTTATGCTGTTTCCACATTTTCAGTTTTTATTAAATAGTGGATTTTTTTATTGACAACACGTAACCAAGATACAGAAGCTGGAGGTTTCAGAAACTGCACAGGGGACAGTTGGAGACTTTTGTTTTTGGGGAAAAAGTGAAAATCAGTCTTGGCGTATGAGAAAAAGCACATTAGCTGGATGTTTCAGCTAGAATTATCAGTGGTGAAACAGTTGACATGGGGAGGGCTTTTTCAAAAACACCTCAGTGCTTTAGGAGCAAAATTACATTCCTAAATCAGTGGAGGCTGTGTTCCTAAATCACTTAAGCTCTTGAAAATCCCACCCCAAAAGTGCTTGCAAACATCACTCAATTGGTTATGTTCATGTCATGTTTTCCAAGTCGTCTTAACAATTGTAAAGTTATAACTGCCTTTTTAAAAAAGGCCTGTCCAGGGGGAAAAAGGCAGAGAAGTCAATATACCAGCAGGTGGATCTAGCAGCTTCCGGGGGGGGGGAGGAACTCTTACAGCCTGCCTCCAACATTGGCAGAAGGTGACAGAGTTACCCAGAAGTAACAGCCAGACTAGTGGATGCTATGATGAAGAAAAGAATGGTCAGTAAAACACGGATTTATATAGTAGACTCTTTCAAAAATCCTATGACTAGATGCCCAGCCACATTTTTAGGACGCATGTACTAATATGAAAATTGGCAAACATTTCTGGGAAAAACTTCTATCTTAAAAATTAGTCCCAAATACAGAAAGAGCTGCCATATTGCCTATACTAAGTATTTTATTAACTTTTTATTTTGTTCTTTACAGATGAGATAAGAATACATAGGTACATCAACTTACACAGACTATGATCACAAACAAAAAGGAAGCAAAACCAGATATTTATTCTTTTGGAATACATGAGAAATGGGTAACTTTAGGTATAATAAAGAAAAACCGTTGACATTTTTTCGGTGTCCTTTTGATATCCAAACGATCCTTTTGTTCAAACTATAAGGAAGGCAGCTATGTCTAAAAGGAGTTCATACCTTGTAGCATTACTCTTACTGGGGGAAAAAAGACAAACAATTTTCCTAGATTCTTTTGACTTATCCAGTGTTATCGAGGGGTGGGGAAGTTCTTATTTTTCCATAGCTCTGCAACTGAGTATTTGGCTGCTACTAGCAAATATCAGAGTTTTATGATTTAAATATGTGCTTAACTGTTAACCCTGTTAAAATTGCCAAGGAATGACAGTATTTCCAAACTAATATTCCTGGATTTTATGCTATTCTGATCAGAAATGGGGGAGAAAATACCAACCACCCACAATTCCTCCAGCAAATATTTGAAACATATTTTGTAGTGTGATTTCAATCTGAAGAAAGTCAAATACCAGTGGAATATGATTTTGTAGTGTGTTTTTTATGGTAACACATGTAGAAAAGAAAGTTGCTCCAGGCCACATACATGACCACTGTTCATGAAAGATCTCTTTGCACAACTACTCCCATTTATGTATCTAATTTAATAATTACTAAATACATGGCAGGAATTATTTCTTCTAATTCCTTAGATTTCATAATTATTTTTTAATTCTCAGAGGGCTCTAACTAAAGCAAACTCATCATATGAATGGTTTTTAAATATGAAGTAATTAAATGTGAGGACTTCCTAATGGGGGGCAAACGTATTTCATTTGTTCATGGGTTTCCCTTTATAGATAACTGAGTCATTTTGCAAAAGCTCATCTTTCCTTTATTGAGAAAACAAAACTAAACAAAAAGTCTGAGGAAGACTAAAATCATGTTTTATCGCAGTAGGTGTGGAAGATTCTGGGCTCTCTCTAACCCTTATTTTTTCCCCATAACTTTAGTGTAAGAGGGGTACCACGTAGACTTCCTCCTGTTTTTCCCCTTGATGTTTTTGGGAAGAGAAATTAAAGCAATTAGTAAAATAGGAAACATTTCTTGTTCTCTTTCCACCTGTTTCTTTCCAGTGTACCTTGCCACCCATGTTCAGATGGGTCACCCAATTTGGGCATTACCAGGTCATCTGATTTAGTTCTAAAAAGAGTTTTCCTGCTAATGCTAGCCACTCTCCCCCCCCCCCCTCTCTCTCTCTCTCTCACACACACACACACACGCGCGAGCGAGCTGGAGGCTATTCTACTGGAAGATTTTGGTAGAGGAATGTGATCCTCAAGAGCAACATTATAGTTATGGCAGTAATTTTGCCAAACCACACTATAATCATCTCTTGCCCTTCAATCATTTTTTAAATTTTTTTCAGCAAGCATAGATGGTTGGCTTCATATTTTATTAAATGGGAAATAAAAATGACCACTACATACTTTTGTGTGATTTTTTACTAATTTAAAAGTAAAATGAATTTGTAGCCTGGTTTGACATTGATCTTTAAGGCCAATTGACAAGACTTGTAATTGTGTATAATTAATTTTAAACACTACAACCTCCTCAATTGCCATTGTTTTGTGGGATTCTGCAATCATGAATAGGACTTCATCCACAGAGAATGCTATTTTATGGAGTGATTTTTTTGCATTTAAATCCTGTATCTGTTGAATTTTTCTAATTTTATGTGCACATGGTTTGCTGGTTAATGCAAACAAGATGGGGAATAGAGGACAACTTTGCCATATGCCTCTACGAAACAAGAGAGACTCTGAATATTTATTATTGACTTTTACTTTAACTTTTAGAGACTGGTATAAGATTTCAGTCCATTTTTTCCTTTTACTTTCTAGATCTAGTCCCTTCATAAACTGCCATTCAACTTGCTCATAGGCCTTTTCCACATCTAGTGAAAGTAACATACCTGACCTCTTTACAGTTAATAGGGTTGAACAGGTCACAACCATTAACCTATGAATGTTATCCAATAGCTGTCTTCCCTGATTAAATCCCATTTGATATATACTAGTTATTTTAAGTGTAAATGTTTCTGTCAACACCTTTGCAAAACTCTTAAACTCTGTATTTGACAATGAGATGTATCTATGTGAAGTACATTCAGTCTTGTACCTTTTGGCCATTAAAATCACAGCAATGCTGACTTCTTTCTTAATATCTGCCACTGTTTTGAAGTCCTGAGAATTACTTAGATATTTTGGGGAAAACTGAAAAGTCAAAGATTTGTACAATTCAACTGAGAACCTTTCTGGACCAGGTGGTTTATTTAAGAGCATATTTTGAATGACTAATTTGACTTCCTTGAATTCTTTCTTCAGGAGTTCAGTTATAATAGGGAGCCCAGCTTTTCCAGTGTACGCACTTATATGAAAATGCATCTCACTGTTGTGTTCTCTGATGCCAATCATAGTATTTTTTTCTTTCTTCTGTCTTAGCCTATATGCTGAATTATTATGGTCCTTATTTCCCATCCCATTGTACTTTTGTTTAAACTGATATATAACACACGCTCTTTTGCCTGACAATAGAACACACACTTGTCCTCTAAAGGAGTTAACTTTGAATAAACCTTTCTTTGCACCTGTCTTATTGTGAAACTTCTCTAACTTTTTAATTTCAGACAGAAGAAACTTGTCTTCTGCATTTTTTCCACTTCTAATTCTAGAGGATGTTTCAATTAATTTCCCCCTCAATACTGCCTTATAAATCTTCCATAGTGTATTGGTAGGTAACTTTCCATTTTTTTCATTATTGAAAGAAATATTGGTTTTGCTAATTACAGCATTCAGTATTACAAGGTTTTTAAATAATGGAGTATTCAGTTCCCCTTTGCTATGGCTCCCACAACCAAACAAATCTCTAAATGTTGTCACGACAGGAATGGAGATTGACCATGTCAGCTGACCTCTCTTTGCCTCTGTCAGAAAATCCTTTAAGCAAGCAGACAGAGATATATAATCTATTTGCATGAACAGCAAATGGGGATATGAATAAAACAAATAATCCCTCACTAATGGCTTCACGTTCTTCCATGTATCCAGCTGAGAAAGATTTTGGTTCAAATATGGGCCAAGGGAATTGGATCCCTCCTTTCTACTGTCTGATCTATCAATTGTAGGGTTTGAGGTGAGATTTAAATCTCCCTCAGCAATGAGATCCTCAGAAGAAAATGTTAGGACAGGAAGAATAGCATTGAGGAAGGCTCTTTGTCCAATGTTAGGGGCATATACCAAGCACAGGGTAATTACTCTGCCCAGTAGTTTTCCTTTAACTGTTATGAAACTCCTCATCTTAACACTATTTTACTTCAAGTTGAAGTATCTGAGCTAGGAGGCTGGCCAGCAGAGTGATGTTTCAGTGGTTCCTCACACTGTCTTGAATCACTATTTAAAATGAAAATGTAGTTCTTATATCAGCTGGAGAAAAAGTGGAAGGGAGAGCCCATTTATCCACATCTGGTGACTGTCTGAAGTCAGTCAATTTCTGTTCATGTATCCCAGATATGTTTTAAAATCACTGGATCGAGACAGGCCCTTGACCTCTGTGTGCTGCTTCCAGGCTTTCCTGTGAGAAGGGGATGATCTGGTCAAAACCTTTACAATTGGATCATATTCTTTACATGGTGAAATACCTCAAAGATTATCTCATGCTTCCTATCTTTGCATTGGAAAAAGAAAGAACTCCCAGATAGAACTACTTGGTTGTAAAGAATCTGCAATACATTGTCATGGGAAAGCCTCGCAGAAAATTCAAAAATGGTCCTAATGATTTCTCTACGCTGTGACTTCCTGTTTTTGAAAATAATCAGGCACTCTGATAAACGTAACTATTTTTCCTTATTATGATCTATCTGTCATCTTCTCCCAGCACATTAGCAGACTTATTGGTTTCTAATTTCTTCTTTGCTCATCCTGGTAACTAGACCCTTCCAAACACCTGTTATGGTTGTTCTGCATGTTGCTGTCCCATGGTTTCTCTGCTTTACTCTGTTATCTCTGAAAAATGGAGAAAAAAAGTGGTCTTTTTATTAATAACAATTTTCCCTTGCTTCCTCCCCCAGAAGAACTCTACCACTTAATTGTAAATATACTCACTGTTGCAGCCATTGCTGCTGCTAGTCTCAACCAGGCTGGCACCATGCTCTGTTGAGCTGGCCCTGGGAATGTGGACTTTCCTGACCATGAATAAGTGACCCAAAAAAAAGAGGGAAGGAGGACAGATGAACACAATGAGAAAAAAAATCAGTGAGAGAAAAGCGACTCAGTAAACGAATGGTGCTTTCACTAACACTGTAATATTAGCCCTTTAAACTTCAACACATTTGACAAAATTTTAATTAATACTTCGCCTACCTCACAGTGGGTCCAAGTATTAGCAACATTTTAGAGAGGGAGGGGGAGGCAGAGAGAAGAATTTCAAAACCACGCAGCATGCCTGTAGCAGTGCCAGGATTAGAACTCACAAGTGCATGACTCCTAGCTAATGTGTCTGCTCCAGGCTGCCTCTAAGGACTTTATTATGCAATTGGTAATATAATCAAATTTTAACTAATTAATCTCATAAATCTACTAACAAGCCCTTTCAAAATGCTGAAGAAAAGGAGCTGTCTACACAGCAGTTTAAACATAGCTAACCTTTTTTTAAAGAGCTCTGGAGCTTGAAAGCTTTTCTCTCACCAACAGAAGTTGATCCAATAAAATGCATTACCTCACCCACTTTTGTCATTCTTTTTTTTTTTTTTTTTAAATTTTAGACAGCTGTCTTGAGAGAAGCTGTCAGTTTTGCTCCTTTCCTTCTCAGTAGATTCTAGACTACATTCAAATCAGCCACCTCTTACTTTTTTCTTGTATACCTTGTACGGCCTTCTCCTTAGGTTAGGGTTCACGGTGGGCTTGCATCGGGACTCTTGAATTGCTTGTAATGAAATCTGACTTTTGCTCTCTTAGGAACACCTCTACTGTAACAGCAAGCACTTTCTTAGTGAGACATCAGTAGTCTTTCTTCATCCCATTTTGTTTAGTTCCATTTGGACAAGAGCTAGATTGTGCCTAGCCTTGCCTGGGTGGGGAGGGGAGTGTCCAAGGAGCCGTCTCTTCTCCCACCCCCTTCTGTGCCATACAGGAAGCTGGTACACTCAGTCATGCTCTTGCTCAGCTAGCCGGTTAAGTTAGTTATATACCCCCTTTATGCTGCTCCAGAGTGAGGCTAGAAACTGGCCCAATGGCACTGATAATTGTTAAAGCAGAAATTCACATTCAGAGCTCACCTACATGAAACCACTTCTTTAAATTAAAGAATCCTTCAAATCCCTTTTTTTTCAATTCTCAATGTAAATTTTTAGCTGTGGTTAATGTTGACATTCTGTAGGTACCTGCAATTCTGAAGGACAGCTGGAATACTCTTATGTGATGAACTTTTAGAAGGGACAGTATGGACATAATTGTACAACATTTTGGTAAAAGTTACAGTCTCCCTCTTCTAAACAGGCACAGCTGGGCATGTCTGCTTTGCTGTTCATGGAACAGAAGAAAATTTCTGAATAAAGCTGGATAAAGCATCAAAAAAAACTCAAGTCATTTGTAGTACCTGCTACATGATGCAATATTTCTGGGTATGAAAAGCAAGTGTCCCAGTAAAGATAGAAAATAATTTTATAAGACTTCATTCTTTCTGAAGAGACATAAAACCAAGGTCTTGGCTATGTGACCATTAAAGGTCCCTTTGCATTTTTTCTAAGGGTAAACATGTTTTTAAAAAAAAGGGTGGGGGGGAGTTAAAAATCCCAGTATCGTGACCATATTCCAACCTGTGTACTGATTACATTTTGCCTTCCTGAAATTCAAGTAGGCCTGGTCTACGCTAGCCTTTCTCCCAAAATTATCTGCCACTGCAGTTTAGCTCCATAGGTACTAGCAGTGATGGGAGTGTTAGGCTAGACCGGGCTCTTGCATCGATCAGCATTTTTACCTCCAAACTATTACCATCTGAGCAGCATTGAACAACATGATAGTAAAAATAATCACAGAACCTCTCTCTACACTATTTCTCCATTGTTACTGGCCATGATGGAACTGCACCACTGGGAAATTTGAGGAAGGAAAAACCCAGTGTACATACAGCCCTAGGGTTTGTTAGATATTGTAGCTTTCTTTACTTCATAGCATCAGGGGAGTCAGGGTGTCCTGTTCTAAACTGTTGTGTAATATGTTGCTCTGTTAAATAACCACCATATTTTTCCCAGAGCTGGCTGCACTTCAGTAACCAAAGAAGTGATCTTTTACATATAGGAGCCAAACATGCAATCTCATCAGTGGAAGCAAGGAGACTGTAGGATTCAAGTTACTGAAAATCACTTTGGATTTCTCTGAATGACAAAGGTAGGTGATTATCAGTTTCTGTTTACCAAAAATAGACAAACTGTATCTAGCCCTGTTCACACATACATACACAGCCCAGGAATCTGCCATAGCAACACAGTCCAGGGTAGGGGTAACACCGTAAAGCCTGGGAATCAGGAGATCTGGATTCTGTTTCCAGATCTGCCAGAAACTTGCTATGTAACTTAGGCAAGTCATCTAATGTGCTTCATTTTCCCTATATATAAATTAGTGTTACTTGTACTTTCTAATTTCAGGAGGTAGCATGAGTCTGAATTCATTAACATTTATGACATGCTAAGATCCTGTGGTGTTACAGCCATAGAAATTATTACTCATAAATAAAGACAACAGAGAAATCCACTTTGTTTTGTGAAGTTTGAATTCTAGATCAAACATAACGCCTAGATTAAAGACAGGTGAGGAAGTGGGAATTTGATAACACCTAATTTTTCTTATATTCAAACAAATACACTCTAAAAGGACAAGTCAAGAATGACATGAACTCTAGGGCTGGCCCACCAGAAAACCTACACCTAACTCCCAGAAGATGAAATGATAGATGGGATGGCTTGATTTGTAAGTAACAATGTATCTTAAACCAAGAATAGCACCAGGTAGTAGAGATTATTAACCACAGTTGGTATCAGTGATCCTTGTTTTTAACTCTGAAGAAATGGGAATGAGCTGAAGCATCCACCTTGAAAAACCTATGATCTGCTGATCACCTCAATCAAGAGCTAAAGATTTTAATCTGGCAAACTTTTTGTCTATGTATAGAGCCTCTGGCAGTAGTGAAGCACACCATATTCGACTTCTGTGGAATAATGACGACTGCATGGCTAATACTCCCTTTATGCAGCAAGTGATGTTCCCTTCTTAGTGGCTACAGAAATCAGTCACTGCTGTTTGAGATCCCCCCACAACTATCTGTTATACTCTGGACTCAAGGTCCAATATCTAAAGACTGAGTTGCTGCCCCTTTGTTGTCCTGCGAGGGAGAAAAATCATACTGTCCATCCCCTGCACAAAGCGTGTGTCAATGGATATGTAATTTAGGATCCAGCCTGCAAACCAATGAGCAGAAAAGCTGCATGCATTCTTTGTAAATGTTATTTTAGTCCTTGAACTAAAACAGTGGCAATCTCCCCTTCGTGCCGTTGGCACAGGGCTCTGTGGCCATTAGGTCCATGTAACTGAGGACCCAGTGGTTGATGCCTCTACCCTTTCTCCAGCTCTACTGCCTGCAGGAAGAGAGAAGTCCCTATACTTGATCACTCCTATGCTATGCATTTTGTGCATATTGAAATCTCTGCAGTTCTATTGCATTGGAGGCATTTTTCAGCTCCTCTACCCAGAAGCAAATCTCACCTCTAAAGAACTGTAAGACTGCTGGCATGTACTTTAAAAGGTTAGTGAAAGTCTCATTTTATTATTTCAGTTGATTCATAGCAATTCTAGAAATGTCTCTCTTGCCACTAGCTCCTCTGGAGGAGTTTAATGAGATAGAGAGGATTTCCTGTCCCAGTGATAGGCAGGATTGATTTAATTAAAATGGTGACTGCAATGGTTTTGGTACCCTTTACAACAACTACCTCTGGACTATCAAGAGTATTTGTATAAAATAGATTTTGCTTCTTCTAATTGTATTTGGTTAAGGGAAAAAAAGGATCAAGTTTTGATTACATCAGCTGAGATGAAACAAGTCTAGTTGTGTAAAAGGACTTTTAGTAGAGGGGCTGAATCTGCTCCACAGAAAGCCCAACGTGGATTTGGAAGGATAAAGAAAGGAGAAGTGCAGGAGGCCTAGTCAGTCACAGCCAAGGGAAGGCTGTAAGTGAGCAATGTGTGAGAGCTATAGGAGTGAAGTCACAGCTCATGAAGTTAAGCCATATATTAGTGGACACTAACAGTAAAAGTGAACTAGACTGATTTCAGGGATTAATATGCTGGCTGGTAAAGGTGGAACTAGATTGGATTTCAGGGATTAATATGCTGGCTGGTAAAGGTGGAAAATATGTCCAGATAGTTTTATACTAGGGTATGAGCTGGAAAAGTACTGATGATCTAACAGCAAGGGAGTAAAATGTGACTACTGATTAGGCTGACTTATATATATGAGTAACTCTGGGCACTTATATCAGCCCTGAGTTAACTACAGCCATCAGATATCCAGGACAATATGCAAAAGTGAAAACAAGATACCTGAGGGGTCTAGCAAACCAAGTACACATGAATAATGCAGATAGTGAATCATGTGCATTAGTGTAAAAAAGCTTCCTGTGTTATATAGGAACAAGAATCTGTTTTATTAACCATAATCTCCAGTATAACTCCTACCTCTTCTTTTTTACAAAAAAACTTTAAAACTGTAAAATGTTACAGGAACATTCTGTGGCAGTTGGAGTGCCTATGTTTTAAGGTGACCTACAAATATATTTTAAAGTAGTAACTGTGGGATTACTGTTAGTGCTGAATTGCACAAACATGTACGGTCTTGTCTATGCCAAAAAAGGTTTGCTGGTATAGCTAGCTATACAGGCAACACTCCTAACGGAGATGCAGTTTATAGCAGAAAAAGGGTTCTCTTGTTTATACCAGTTCCCTAAATTAAACTACTACTTTGCTGGTTTAATTGTGTCTATGCTAGGGTTTTTGCTGGCATAGCTATGTCAGATAGGGATATGATTTTTCCCCTCCCCCCATTTCTAACACATAAATATACTGGCAAACTTTAAGTATGGTCCAGACCTAAGGTAACAGTAGCTGTAAGTCACTGGTATTCCCATCCTATTCTTAGCACTAGACCAATGGTTCTCAACCAGGGGTGTGTGTATCCCTGCAAGTACAAAGAGGTCTGTCACGGGGTACATCAACTCATCTAGATATTTGCCTAGTTTTACAACAGGCTACATAAAAAGCATGAGCAAAGTCTGTACAAACTAAAATTTCCTACAGACAATTATTTGTTTATACTTCTTTATAAACTATGCACTGAAATATAAGTATACTATATTCCAATTGATTTATAATTATGTGGTAAAAATGAGAAAGTAAGCAATTTTTCATTAGTACTGTGTTGTGACACTTTTGTATTTTATTGTCTCATTTTGTAAGCAAGTAGTTTGAGGTGAAACTTGGGGTGATACGCAAGACAAATCAGACACCTAAAAGGGTACAGTAGTCTAGAAAGGTTGAGAGACACTGCACTGAATCATATCCAGTATTTGTGCATTACTTGTCTCCTTCATTGCATTTATTCATTAAATAACAAACGAATTTCAACCTGTGCTTATTCCTGAACTTGGCTGTTTAGGTTGCCTCCTTCAGATCCTCTGTCCCTGCCTTTAGTGCTCCTGGATTGGAGCTAATCCTCTTAAGTGTGGCTACCAAGTTAATTCAGTAGAATAGGTCTGCTCTCCCTATTCCCAGCACAGCCATACTGAGGGAATCATAAATTGGCTCTGCATGTGGTAATTTTATGGTACATTTTATTTTTACAGTTGAAGGGTAAAATTCTCAAAAGTGTCTAAGTTGTTGACTTTCAATGGGATGGAGGATTCTGTATAATGAGATGCTTTTGAAAATTTTAGTCACAGTGTTGATTTCTGAGCACTGCAGCTGACAGGTTTCTACCTCCACATTTTTGCAAACTGGCAATGTAAAGGGAGTTGTACCTTGATGTGTTATATGCTCTGATTCTGGA
The DNA here is from genome assembly GCA_007922155.1 of Mesoclemmys tuberculata. Classification (NCBI taxonomy): domain Eukaryota; kingdom Metazoa; phylum Chordata; order Testudines; family Chelidae; genus Mesoclemmys; species Mesoclemmys tuberculata. The sequence goes on from ML675621.1 coordinate 6,431,410, forward strand.
TATGCATTTAGCTATGATAGGAAACCAAGTGTGTCACAACGAGCTTTTGTACAGTGACTACAGATGACAAAGCTGAAAAAGGCATTCCAGAGAACTGCAAACTAGAAAATAAAATATTCAAAGCAAAAGGTACATTAATTTTGCTGGATAATAATGCATATCTAATACATAATTCATTACATAATCATTTAAATTAAAATACTTAGTGCATGATTACCAGAAAATCTATTCCTACTTGACTGAACAGCTTCAGTGTTCTGAAGCACTTTTACCTGCAAAGGAAGTAGAATGCTCCAATTACAAGGATTCCTAGAACAACAACTGAAGCCAAGAAAACTGCAAACAGTTCACTATTAATTTGGGTCTTGAGACTAGGTAGCAAAACTTCTTCACAACGGGCTCCTGTATAGTTCTCAATACACCTGTGAAACCAAGTTTTATATAAATTAGATTTTGTACACTATCATCTAATATGAAAACCAAAAGCTGGCTCTTTTTCGGCGGGAAAGGGAGTCATTTTCTGAATCAGTACAATTAATTTATATTAATTTCTATAGTGCATATTCACATCGATCCTATTTATAGGCTGATGGGAATTTCTGACATCATCCCCTTTTACATGACTGGACTGGGACAAAGAAGCATTCAATGATCTCTTTCCTATATGTGCATATGAATCCAGTAGATACATTATGCTCTCTTCCAGACAAACCTGTGGAAGGGACAGATTTACTTGGAAAAAACAGTAAGTTTCAGTTTGTTCAGTTCCCAGCACATCATCTTATTAGAGAGCATGAAGTTTGCCTGGTCACACAGAAGGCAGAGGGTCTGGTATTCTGAATGTACAGAACTCCTAAAACCAGTGAAGAGGAGCCAGGCTGCCCTGGCTTCCCTACCTGCACCTGTTGTAGATTTATCTTTTTCTCTCTGTCCAAGGGCTTGGTACTGTTATGACAGATCAAGGAAATGGGCATTCATTGAGACGTCAGGCATGAAAAGCACTTAAATTGCAATGACAGTTACATTCGTAGTACATGCAGTGACATAATGGCAATGCCAAAATTCATTATATGTTTTTAAAAAGCACTTACACTCACAGAGGGATCTAGTTAACAGGCTTCACTTATTCCTAGCTAGTGTCAGGCTTCTCAAATTTTTTTCCCAAAACTAAGGAGATGCAACTTCTTTGGAGATTGCTGTAGCTTCTGATGCAATGTAACAAAATTTCTGCTGTTTAAATGTATGTTATTGTCAGGAATCCGGGCCTGCACCAGATCTAGTCTGGAAGCAAGGCCTATAGCAGTGCCAGTCGCCAGCAATCTAACAAGCCGAGCAGCTATGTAATAGGCTGCCTGATTGGCTGAAAGAGTCAGCAGATTTGCCCAGAAGCAGCTCCAGTTCAGTGGCTGGTAAAATTATTTGCCCACAGCTTTGAAAGCTGTTCCTGCCTTGCTTTGCCCTGCTCCTGCCTTGACCCCAAGCTCACCTAGTTCTGACCATTTGTGCCAAGTCCTGACTTCATCTCTGGCCCTTGGCTTTAGGGCCTGGCCTCCAACTCCTAATCTGATGCTTGGCTTGGATTACTGGCTACCGACTCCTGCTCAAGCCACTGGACATGGCCACCCACGTGTCTGGTCACTGATAATTACAGGCAGTGCTAAAATGTGTGCTAAAGGCACACACCTCACTGAGCTGTATGTGCACGGCTAGGTAAGCCAAGCACCACTGTACACATTTAAGTCTCAAAACTCAAATCATCTACCTGTTGTCAAAATGACAAAATATATTTTACATGTATGAACCAGAGCACTGCAAAACATCTTTTTAAAAAGTACTTAAAAAAACACTCTGAGGAAAATGAAGAGGGGAGGAGAAAGGTCTGAAAAGCATTTTCTCATTTAATTTTAACATTCAATTTTTTTCTTTCAGATTTCCTACTGAAAATTTTGCACCCAAAATTGAGATTTTCCATTCCACTTTTAGACCAAAGCAAATTTTTACCACAGAAATAGTGGTCTAACTCTTGAGCTATAGCAGCATGAACCTGTTATGCATAGGCGTGTGCACGGGGTATGCCCAGGCACATAATAATGCCCACAGTTACGTGTTAATGCCCGTGGCTGCAGGCACCCTGCGCTGCTGCCATAGTGCAGAACTCGCAGCAGAGAGAAGAAGTTCGCGAGATCTCGCGGCGTCCTCTGCTGCTGAATTTGAATGTGGAGGGAGATTTCACAGCAGAGAGTAAGAGGTTTGCCACTCTCCGCCTCAAGTCCCACTGTTCTCTGCCGCTGAATTTTACTTTTTTTAGGGGTATTTGATGGCAGAGAGTAAAAGACCTGTCACTCTCCTCTGTGAAATCTCCCTGCAAACTCTCTGCCTTTAAATAAATAAAGAATTAAATAAAAATAATTAAGAGATCCCTGGGTGCACACCCTAATAAAATGTGCTGCGCACGCCTATGCTGTTATGCTTAAGTCTCTTAAAAATTTTCAGCTGTTCTACCCACTGTTGCAGTAGCATATTTGTAGAATCAGGTATGGGTTGATCTGGGGTCTTGCAGCTTTCCCCTACTGCTCCTGTAAACTAACTAGTTTCCCTTCCCCCCAAAGAAGGCCAACATTTGGAAACATTGCCCTATAGCCTAAATATTCCTTGTAAAAATATAAAGTACCATTTAAAATGAACTATAAACTAACGAAGCCCTTTATAGAAACAGGAATGACTAATGTCACAGTATTGGATTATGTACTGGTTACATTTTTAAACTTTACAAACAAAATTATACAGTGACCCTGCCAATGGGTTTAGGACATTGTACAATCTGAAAGTGCATTTTTAGAAATGGCTAAAACATTCTATTAAAATCACCTTTGTTAAAGTTAAAAATGAAACAACATTTGTTGGATCTGGTACACAAGAATGGGGAGGAACTATAACAAATATCAGGGCAACAGTTGTTCTAAGGCCTCTTAAGGAAGGGAAACAGTTTTACTATATTTGTTTTTTAAAAGACAGACTGAACGGATTTCAAGGCTGAGTGAGTTCCTCACCCTAAGAACCTGATTATCCTCTTACACCAGTATAACTCCAACGATTTCAACAGTGTTTCTGATTGACATCAAGTGAGAGGAATATTTAGCCTCTGAAAGGCATGCGGTGTATGAGCACAGATATCCATCAGGTTGAAACTCTAACAGGAGGTCTCTAAGGTGGCCAAGCCCCATACTATTAAGGACTTTTAAAATCAACTGTATCAGCTTATAACCAATCTGCCATGTTATAGACAGCCAATGTAAGAACACAGATTAAGCATAATGTGTTTGCAGTTTCTCAATTCAGTGGATAAATGCTGTTGCACTGTGAAAGTATATCTGCAAGAGACAGAAGCCCTGCAGTAAGGTCTAGTAAGAGGGAATTATACTAATTAAGCCTTGTGGTCACAAGGGCAAGTGTTGCTGTTGCAATAGTTACTTGCATGCTGTTGCAATACATTATCTGTTGGCTTTAACAATTTTACTTTGTAGGATTCTAATATGAATTTAAAAAGGCAAAATATAGTCTTAATGCATCCTAAGAGAAATTAGAATTTCTAACATAAACAGAAAATGTTGGAAGAAAACAGATTTAAAAGGACTACTAGTAAAGCTATGAGCTTTAAAACTGTGGAAACAGAATTTCAGATGATTATCAAGATTTCAACTTGCCTTGTAAAATACGTACGTTAAAGGCTAGATTGTAGCCTGTCAAAGGGTTATAAGCAGACTTAAAGGAAGCAGAAATGAGACAGCTGCATTGGAGGAGGAGCCAACCACAAGGAATCTGTGTATGGGGAACAAACCATCTTGACCCAGTGGAATAAAAAACAGAATATCAAATATGAAAAATATTAACATTTAAGGCAAACACTTGCAAAAGTTTGGGCAAGCACAAACAGCTGTTTTAGGAGACTTCTAGAGACAAAGTTGTGTGCCCAGACATCTTTCAAAGCTCATGTTTGATTGTGCACAAGTTGTCTGAGGCCATGTCTACACTAGGGCATTTTTTAAAACTAAAACGTCCACTTGCACTAACAGTGGTGGGAGCCTGAGCAACATGAAGCCAAACCTAAGTGACTTTTCCCTAAAACTCCTTAGTGTAAACTATCTACAGTACTTATATGGTCCCCGTTACCAAAGTATCTGAGTGTCTCACACCCTTTTTAATGTTGTTATTCTCACAACACTCCTGAGAGGGAGGGGAAGTGTTATCGTATTTTACAGATGGGGAAACTGAGATGCAGAGAGATTATGGCCCAGATCCACTAAAGTGCCTAAAACTAAGACTCAGGTGCTTAAGTTTCATGTTTTGGCACCTATGTCCCTGTTTTGGCTTCACTGCTATCCCACACACAGCTCCCACTGACCTCTGTAGGCTCCTAAATTCATTCAGCACCTAAGTTTTTTCAGGGTAAAAGTTCTCTCAGAGCCTAGGTTTCTGCTTTTGAGCATGTGCACTGCTGCCTCCCTCTAGGTGTCTGGATGCCTATCTCCCACCTAAGCCCCAAGGGAATTCACAAACCAGCATACATGCCCAGAAGCAAAAACGTAGGTGCCGTAGGAACTTTTACACTGAAAACTTAGGCACTGAATGAGTTTAAGCACCTACATGGTTCAGCAGGCATTTTGTGGATTTGCAGTGAAACCAAAACTGGAATTTAGGCACCTAAGGAACTTTGTGGATCCCATCCTAAGTACCTGGCCCAAAGCTGTACAGAAAGTGTGTGGCAGAACAGGGAACTGAACCCGAGTCTCAGCCTAGGACCCTAACCACTGAACCATCCTTCCCCTCATGACCTAAGAACCCAGTAGCTGCAGCATGCCACAGAAGCAGAGTGGAGTGTAGTCTAAGGTATGGATACCCAAACGATATTTTCATAAGGGCCTGGGGTGCTCAAGGGCTGTTTGAGCTGCTTGAGAGTAAGTTGTTTGAGGCATGAAGAAAACCAGGAAGTACAGGTTAGGGTGCTAATACAGCAGCCCCTCACTGGCTGTTTGAAGTGTGCAGCCTGAAGACAGACATCACATAAAGTAAGGACTCTTTCAGTCAACCATTGCAGAGAGAGAGACAGGGAAGGAGAAAGAGATACAGACAGACAGGATTTACTGAAGATTTATAGGATTAGTCTAAGAAAGATGGAGGAGAATCAGGATTAGGGGCTAAGAGAGGTGAAGGGAGGAAGTAGAAACAGCTGCCACTCATATTGGATTTTCAGAGGCGGCTCCTTGGGGAGTTGCAGGAGTGGGTGTGAGGTTGAGGCGCAACTTGAGAGAGAGAAAAAGTACAGGACCTGACTGTCAGGACTGTACAAAAAATGAGGTGGTAGGAAAGTGAGAGGCTCAGAGGAGAAGGTGCTATAACCTTAACAGATTCTGTGAGCCTTGGAGGGCTTTCTCAACCTCACTGAGGCACAAGTTATCCCAAAACAACTCAGTCAAGCTGTGATGAGCTAGAGGCTGACCTAGAGGATCCAGACCCCTCTATCTGCATCAAGGTCACTGCACTCAGGTCTTTCAAAGGACTATTTGGGACACTACTAACATTAGCCAGTGAGTGGCTTCTGTATAGAGGACTTCCTAAAGCTGTGATCTTCAGGGTTATAGACCTACATTAGTTTCCTTATGGATGGACAGGCCACCACCATCAAGTTATACAGGAATTCTAAACCATGGATTATTTCCCATCTGTAGAGTCACATGGTGCACATCTCTGTGATAGGATAAAGAGAAACTATGCCATCTGTAGTATTGCCAACCCCAGGCATTTGAAAATTGTGAGGCTGGGCCCCAAAAGTCATGAGATTGGCTTAAAAACCATGAGATTTTTTTGAAAATAGTGTTGGTTTTTATTTGTTTTCTGGTTTTTGAGCCTTTAGGATGCACTCAGTTCCTGTTTTCAAGCTTTTCTCCACAACCATGAAGTCTAGAAACATACTTTCATTTAAAAAAAAAAAAAACTGAGATTTTCACATAATGTCTTGCCTCCAGGAACTGGGGAATTTTTTTTTAAATCAGATGTTTCAAGAGTTTGCACCACTGAGTTTGTTGAAATAGAAAATGTACCTGTTCCATAGATATGATGGCTGTACCATATGTGACACATAGATGGTGTCTACAGCTGTGCTGGATCATTATCCAGAATCATGCCAGTATTTCCACATTCTGCTTTTGTCCCCTATAGTATGTAACCAGTTAACAATCACAACTTGGTGCTTCTGGTTTATAGTGCCAGAGGAGGGCCTTGCACTCTCAAGAGGAGGGCCATTTCTTAATTATGGCTTCAACTTAAGTGCAACTGAGAGAGCTGGATAAAAGGCCCAGGAGCAACAGGCCTATGCCTAGGGCCTCAATTCCTGGAGTTGTGATGGGGTCAGACTTTTTTTTGTTTTTTTTTAAGTAAATATCTGGTCCTCATTGTTGCAAATTAAAACTTCTGCCAGATGGTTAACAGCAGCAAAAAAGGCTAGGTTCAATATATCTAGTGCCCCTCTTAAAAATAACTAATTCAACAAGAAACCTGGGAACACTATCACTGTACTCTCACTTGGACTTGCAGGTCTTCCTTGAAATATCAGTATGATTGTTTTCAGAAGACGGTCAGTCCATTTGTTCTGGCACAGTTAGGTACTTAGGCTCAGTTGTGTTAGTATGTGGTGGTTGTCTGACTGAGACCTTCTCAGGGAAAAGGGCAAATTCTTTGTCCCTTATCTTTCTCTCTTCTGGAAGTTGGAGGTGTCACCTCCTCCTTAGTGTATGTCCTTATATGTCTTATTAGACTATGGAACAATCTCATGAGACACCACTACTGTGTGTGACCACTGATTTCCATCATAGATGTGCACTGTATCATGTTCATGAAGTGATGGCAGCTCGTGGAACCACAAATCATATTGCTATTTTTGTTTAGATTTATCTGTTGCTTGACACTTCTGCAAATCCCCAGTTTTTCTGGCATCAGCTTCTATCATTACAGGCATTCTAGTTGTCAGTTTTCTGCTAAACAAAATGCCTGCAGGTGACAAACTGTATTTAGTTTAGGCTGTCCTGTAACTTTGCAACGTTAAGTACAGATCAGAGCCTGACTCTGCATCCTTTTTCAATAGCCACTCAATTATCTTAACAGTATTTTCCATCAGTCCATTGGATTGGGGATAATGAGGACTAGAGGTTATATGTCTAAACCCAAATTTCACTGAAAACTGCTTAAGCTCATTGCCACCAAACTGTGGCCCGTTATCAGATGTTTTGTCACTCGTACCAGGTCTAGCAAAAATAGTAAAGCTCTCACGAAAATTAGAAAAATAATAAAGAAATGCATTTTTCCCCAGTAAATGTAAACAAATCTATGACTATTTTGTGCCAAGGGACCAATTTTTCCTATGCCACCAACATGGGTTCTTTTGCTTGACTTGTCCTGTATTTTTGGCATGTGCACTAGTTCTTGATAATTTTCTCAATGTCAATGTTCATCTGAGACCACATAAAATGTTTGCAACCTACTGATGCATTAACATCTGCCTGACTCTAGAGAGAGCCTGAAATAATTGTTCTGAGAGGTGTGAGCTACAGCCTGCCTCTTAATGGGGTGTTAACACAAGACCCACTTTTTGAAGGGCCCTCCAACGTCACTCCAACGAAACGCTCTTCGTATGGAAGGAGAAAAGTGTGGATACACTCTGCTGATTCTCAAGAGGAGAGAGGCCCCTGCAACTGCTCATGGAGTGGGGTTGTCCCTGCTCCACTGGCAGGGCAGTCAGGCCCACCTTGCCGCTGGCTCTTCAGGCCGGGGCCACAGGGGAGGGCCTAGACTGGTGTGTGTCTAGGACTCCAGATTGTCTCAGTCAGTAGCTGGGCTTGACTCTTGCCCTCTTATTCTGTCTGCCTGACTTATCATTTGTGCCTTCCCCAAACCTTGTGATTCTGGCCACCCTCCCCTGGCAATAGCCTTACTTGAAAATAACCTGGTTTTACACTGCTTACTACTGGGTGTCATCAGTATAATGACAGCTACCACTTCATTGTACATGTGGTAGCTGTTTCTGCTCAGCCTTAAACACCAAGGCTATTTGCCTGGGCACTTAAGAAATACCACCAAGTACTGTATACTCAGGCAACTTGGAAGCAGCCAAATGCCAGCTGTGAAAATGCCTGGGCATCTAATTCATTCACACTAGTACCCCTTGATAGTTATTTCCATTTATCCAAGATTATAAAACATTGCCATAGTGTACAGAACCTGCCCCTCTTCTGCTGCTTATTCCATTTCTGCCACCTTTGAGTAGAGAATATACTCATCTTAAATATCGACTTAAACAGTGACCAGTTCCTGTTCCTGACCTCTATCTCCTAGGCTTTTCTATCAGTTCAGATAGTGATGAGACAATACTGCTCCTGAAGTCCACAGATTCCCCTCAGAGGATTGCTGATGTGTCTTAAGTGGACAGGGAGAAGGGGAGTTCATGGGGAAGAGAGGGGAGTTATTCAGAAACAAGGAGAACAGCAATGCCTGGAGAGCAGAGCACTATATAACAGTGAAGCTTTTAAAATATATTCTCAGTACTGGGTTCCCCAACCATAGCTGGACTCCCATCCACAGAGATTTTTAAAGAGCATGCACTGCCCACATTCTGCTTCCTTTTGTCGTCTGAGTGCCCAAAACTGGGCATCCAAATTCCTCTACACAGATGTAAGATAAAATAAAGAAGAAATATTTAGTATGAGATTTGTACCACAGATGACAGAATGCCAATTTAGAACTATTCTCCAGGTTGTTAGTGATAATGGGATAGCTGTACATCAGGTGCTCAATGAAACATCTGTCAGCCTCGGGCTTTACAACACACCTGAGGCATTTGGATTTCACATTATGTTCTATATATTGTTACTTTTTTTTTTAATTGGATACTTCAGTCTTGAATCTGACCCTCTGTATGGCAACAGGTGCACTTTTGGCTGCTGAGGAAATTAAGCCAGTATTAGAAATGGCACAAAGTGAAGATGGCAGCTGACAATATATTAACATATGCTAGGTGCATGTAGAATCTGAAAATATTTTGCTGTGCAGAAAAGGTTTTTGCTGCTATCATAGTTCTACTACACACAAATATCCACTTCTGCCAAGAGAAAGTAGCTGTGAAATATATAAAAGCAAACAGTAACAATCAGTTTCTATATCCTCTATAAAAGAATCATATTTATTTTAAAGGATGATGCAATTCTACCTTAGATACAGACCATAGTTCACAGAGTTACATCAGGCTATATTTCATCATGTATCCTGAGTAAAGTCTGCTCACTACATGACATTTATCACAATGTGCTATCTAGTTACATGAATCTATTTTAAGGGCTTTTCAAACAATTTTCAGGTCCACATTTTTCAACGATGCCCTGTCAGTGATTCATTCTTTGGCTTGGAGAGTGTGGTTCTGAAGCCCTAAACCTTAAAGTAATTCTTTGCATTGGCCAGAGTTGGTCATTTTAGAGCAACTTGGAGGTCATGCTATAGGATGGTGTCAAGTCCCTGCTACCTTGAGTAGCTAGAGAAGAATAAGAAACACAAAGTTTGATCACTTGCTTGGTGATGTCAGTCTTAAACAAGTTTTAAAGAATCAATTATTTTTGTTCATTCCACTGCACAGGGAGATGCACTTTTTTCTGTTATTTCTATTCGCATCACTGCTGATTACTCAGATATCTGTGTGTAAACAGAACCTTTCTCATTTATAATTAGCCACCTTCTCTGACTGATTAAGGAACATGTTTGGAATGAAAACATGCTTAAAGAGAATGTTTCTATTTAAATTCATATAACTTGATAAGCAGCAATTAGATACACAGGAAAAATACTTCAAAGTTGAAAACGGGTAATAAAGAAAGAAATTTTGATTTCCTGAGTACAACAGAGATACTCTAAAGAAGTTAGCTTTTTGCTCCTGCAGACTGCAAAATACCCTAGTGCAAGTCAGAACCTGATTTACATAAGATTTCATTTGGAACCCTTTAAAAGTAGAAATCACCTATGCTTAAAAGCAAGCGTTGCTAAAGAATTAATTATTCAGGAAGTCTGTTTCTCCGAATATATATTTTTAACACATTAGATGCACCTCCTCACTATATATTCTGGTTAGACAATTCCTAAAACAGAGTGCCTTGAAACTGTATCTGAAATTGTATAACCAAAACCATCTAATTTTAATGTTCTACTTTTCCCTTATTATTGCTATTAAAGTGTTGGAAAGGAGGGTTTCTTTCTAGTTAAACAAAAATAGGGATTTTTCTTGACAGATTATTTTATTTTCAGTTTTTCTGCATTAATTTAAATTATATAATGTGAGTTAATGTGGCCTAGTAGCTAGAACAAATGACCTGGAAATCAGGACTCCTGCGTTCTGTTCTCATCTATCCAAACGATTCATTATACAGTATGATGCTAGACAATTATCCTCAAGGATAATCTCAGTGATTTGCAATGAATATTTTAACAAGAGTTTCCAGTAAAAATGTTCTCCCTTAGCATGTGATAAACGCATGTGCCAGGGCCAGCCAGGGGTGCATGTGCTTGCAGAAAAGAGTGGAGGGACTGGGTAATTATTCAGATGGAAAAGCAAAAGAACAAAGACACTTTGCCATAAATTGAGTGTGTGAAGATTTATTTAGTTTAGAGTTTAGGGTTTGGAGTGTATCCTTCCTAGAGACATTTTCTGATTATAGTTGTGATTTGGTGTAATCTAGTACATTTCAAAGGTAAAAAGGTGCTCTTCAGATTTTTTTTTTCCAGCCTCAAGGATAAGTAATCTCTGACAAAACTGATCTCCCATTATCTACTACAGACAGGGAAATTACTTCTACCCAACCTTCAGTTTGGTGATAGAGTCTTAAGACTCTTGAGGGGATCCTCCAGCCCACACTAACCACTCTGTCCTTCAGTTTACCCATCTGTAAAGTTAGAATATTGATTACCTAGCTCACAAGAAAAATGTGAGATTTAATTCAAAGATTAAAAGGGAGATAAAGGTGTTAATTTTGATTAATCTTGAATAGAAGCTGTATGTATTTAAAAAAATTGGTACTACTTAAATATATACAAGGCACTTTTTAAAAATCACAAAGATCTTTTATTGGCCCAAATTCTGTAGGTGAAAGAGACAAGCTTTTGAGCTACACAGAGATCTTCTTCAGGTCAGGCTCTTGTAGCTTGAAAGTTTGTCTCTCACCAACAGAAGTTGGGCCAATAAAAGATATTACCCCATCTACCTTGTATTTCTAGTATCTTGGGACCAACATGTCTACAATAAACAAGAAATAAACTGATATTTATAAAGCACATTAAGATCTTTGGAAATAAGTAGGGTACAAAGGCTAACAATTTAAATTAGAAAATTAAAGATTTAATAATTATTGAAATCTTGTTAAAGAATTTTCCACAATGTATTCTTCTTGCTTTTTCTATTAAAAAGCATCAATTCTACATACAGCTAGAAACATCTAAATTTTCAAAATGTGCTGCAGTGTTTTAGCTATGCATTTTCCATTGAGTTAATGGGAATTAATTAATTAATGGCAAAAATCTCATGCAAGGCTTTGAAAATTGAGGAACCAATGACAACAAGCCTAGAAGAAAGACAGAATGACCCATAACAGTGGTCCAGTAGTTCTCTGGTGGGCCTGTAAATTTCTGAAGTATTTACGTTTTCATTTAAAATAAATTGTTTCTACCCCTTATGGCTGAAACCTTTCAAATATGACAATTAGCAGTACTGTCTTGCTGAATCTATTGACCTCTTTAACAATAGCTGAGAGGTGGATTGACCTATTTCAGTAGGAGTTAATTCTGAATTCTAATTATGCTGATTTAAATGTCAGCGTTAACTATTCCACTAGTGATAATTTTAGAAGAAATGGTTAATAAATGCATATCTACTGTGGCTAGACAATATAAAAGTAAGAAATGGAAAACAACAGTTACGAGATCCCTTAGGAAACTATGTAGGATTGCTCCCTGCAGTCTATTCTACAGGATTTTGTCTATTCTAGATTGGAACATCCAAAGTGAGATGATTTACAGTTTAACAGATCTCACCATTAGAAGTTGTCCTGATGTGTTTTCTTCCTAAATATTTAAACACATTACTCCTAGTTGTATCTCAAGGCTGAAAGAAGCCATCAGGGAATGGGGAACAGAAGTCAACAAGCAGGAGAGAGAGAGCTCTAATATCCATAAACATAAGCTTTCAATATAAGTGCCAGCTTGACAATTGAACCATTTAAGTTAACCAGTTCACTTATCTCAAATGAACAACAGTTTAAAATTAGTAGCTGCAGACCTAAGATTATATACTGGGTAAACTTCTTTCTTCTTGTGTCTTTGACTGTTGATTTGGCAAAAAGATAGTTGTTTTTACATGTGGAAGGGGAGATCTTATCTGCAAAGACAGGCAGGGTTATGTCTTTCCACATTCTGTTACATGCTCCCCACTTGAGGGTCACATATTGGCTTTCTCTACACCCCATAAATCTCTGTCATATGAGTGCAGCATATACAGATACCATGCTGCTTTCTTGTCAAGTGGTGTTTAGCTGTCCCCCTGAAGCTGTGCTTTGTGATCGTTTCCGTTGGATTCATAGATCATAAACAGCCTGCACTTATGCTTTTGGGCCTCTTACATCCCCCTCCTCTCCTCCCCTGCCCCCCAAAAAATATGCTGTCTTCCTTGACTCTTCTCCATTTTACTCAAGCCACAACCTTTTTATATTATAGCATTTTGCTATATAATGTATAGGAGAGAAGGGAATATACCTTGTATCTGTTATTGTCTCTATACACGCCCTTCTTCCAGTCTCTTCTCCATAAGATTAAGGGCATTTTTCTCCCTTCCGTATTGCATAAGAGGAAGGGAGCATAAAGCTCCTAATTACCAATTCAGATACCAATCTGAATTCTGAATACATAAATGCATACTGCCTCATCCACCAATTTTTTTTTCAAGCATATAGTTTTTGAAAAATTGCCCTTTCTGTGAACCAGACAGAAACATTAACATTAAACCACATGATCATGAACTGCTTAAGTTGCAAATACAAACATGTTTATAAAAGCTATGATACCTAGGCATTTTCACCTACCATTCTATATTTCCTTAAAGAAATATTGTTAAACTAGCCCAATATCTGTTCTTCCAATAGCTAATACTCAGTGTGTGAACACAAAAGCTTAAGTTTCACTCGCCTGCAAAATGGACTGGATACAGTAGGAATCACATAACAAATCCCGCCATTTAGACAAAAAGATCCATAACTGGTGCCACAGAGTTCTTCATGATCTGAAAAGAAAAGAGATACAAAGAAACTAATAAGGGACCAGTCTTATCCTCCATCACATCAGTATGTAGCACCATATATCTAATAAAATCAATGATTGTATCTGTGGATACAATTACTACAGTTGATTTTACAAAATATATAGCAAATGTACCAGCATATCAGAAAGCAGGCTTAAAACATTTAAAGTTTAAGGAAGTAGAAGCAGTTTAATCTGTAATCAGACAGGTCTTTGAACTCTTCCTCATGGCTTTCACATTTGGGAGCATAGCGAATATGTTGGGCCAGATGCTGGCTCTCGTCAAGTCTGCTTTGCATTGCTCTCGTGTTGCAAAGCAGCTTTAAAACCAGCTACATGGGAATTCCTCCAACATACAGGAATCCACAGATGTGGAGGCAGTATAGCCAACCTTAAACTGCCTCTCCTCCCAGCCCAGGAGTGGGGTAGGGGAAAGGGGAGAATGACCTGAGTGCTACTGCATTCAAACTGTCCCTGACTGTGAATGACCCTTTGGGCCTTGAGGCTACTCCAGCCTTCACTGAGAACTGAACCACTGCTTGCTCCAACCCACTTTGGCGCACCCAGCTGCATCAAGCACTACTCTAGCACAGCTGAGGAGCTATTTCATTATTACCTGTGTGGAGAAACTGCAATATAAGATTACTCCAAACAATTAAGTTTGTTTCTTATAATGTAATTTCAAGAGTACATTTTTCATTAACTTTCAGTGTGGGCTCCTTAATAAACTATCTGGATCTTGCATTTGGATGCTCAGATTGGCATTTAGAGAAGTAATTGTCCATGTTAGGTACCTAAATGCCAGTCTGGGCAACCAAATGCAGGACTTGGACATCCTACTAAGAAGTCCCATGTTTTTAAAAAGGGGGGGTGGGGGGAGTGATATATGCAAGTGAGTATATAGCCATACATATGTAAATTTATTTTACTAATCTCACTCATTAAATCCAAGCATTTCCCTTAAAACAGGAATAGAACAGACCTGTGACATCACAAACCTGAGAATCATGTGTTATCTCACACTTTAGGTGTGATTTTTTCACCGTTATTTCTAGCAGTATCTGAAAATGAGACCACAGAATGCTATTGTTCACATATAGCAAAATGTGCCTGCAGTAGCATATACAAAATATACAGTGGTGGAAAAGATATCTTGATTTTCATTTTCATATCTACTTTTTTGGAATATACCAATGTAACTCAGTTGTAGATCCCCTGAATTCTTACACATATAAGTTTTGGGCAAAACTGTGGCTGTAAACAACTGTCAGAACTAGCAGGCAGGGTTAAAATATCCCACAGCAAGTGGGCATTCCCAGGTGTATTACAGGTTAAGTGGGCACAATGCTTCCAGGAGCACCAGGAGAGTTTAGCCATTGCCACATTCTTGAAACAGGTGCAGTGTGCCACATAACCCATACAGTGCACTGGGCCAGCACTGCTAATCCTGCATCTCTGCCCTTTCCTATCTTCTTTGTGTTATACAGTGATGTAGTTGGTAGTAGAGATCTGGGTGAAATCCTGGCCCTATTGAAGTCAAAACTCCCATTGATTAAAATGGGGCTCAGATTTCAAAGTCAACCGGAGTTTTGCTATTGACTTCAACAGGTAGGATTTCAACTCCCATGTCCATGTGCTCAGAATGCAAGGATCCGAACTGTGCACAGACCCTGTGCCAGGGTGCAAATGGGGGGGAGCAGAAAGCGTTGTGCCCACACCATCTTAGTGCATCCACACAAGACCAGGCACAATTTAACTCTATATGTTCACACTAAGATCATACAATGAAAATACTATTTAACTTTTAACCAGGATGATTTCTATACTATATACACTGACAATTTGTTTACTGTAAGCTTATTGTCAAGTACTTTTTCAAGTATTCCACTTGTGTAAATTCAGAGCATTTACTCGGAGGCAGGGGGAGAGAGGCAGCTAAAGAGAAAATTTACTAATTAGTCTTTTTGTACAGAAGTAGTAAATAAATTCAAGATGTTCTAGTATCTCCATGGTAGTTAGGTCAGTATAACCAGATTTGGGGTCATGGCCCCCTTCCAATGAAAGGAGAGAATGAAAAAAGTGGAAATCCCACTCTATTGTCTCTGAAACTTTTAGAGTGAAGGGGGAGAAGCTAAAGTAGCAAATCTCCCAGCTTTTCCACCCGTCCAACTTCCCCAAGATTATGGGTCCCCATTTGAGGGAATGCAGTGCTGCTGAGACTCTACAAACTGGAACAGTCAGTTGAAGGAAGGCAGGGCCAAGGGAAAATAAGTTTATGCAGCAGCATCTCATCCTATATTCACAGGAAAATTTTCATAAGAGTTAAATAAGACCTTTGTTAATTTTCTACCCAGTGAGTGGTCACTTATTCCTCTGCAAGTAAAAGTAGGGCAAAGGCCTGGCTCACTCAAAAGCCATGCTGCCATGGTGGAGGAGGACCTAGTAGTAGTGGATGCCACAACCAGCCTCCCAAATGTTCTGAGATCTGCAGGATATCCTTACAGAACACAGAACATCTGCCCTCTTTGCAGTTCCATTAGATATGCCTCCACTCCATGGCAAAATGCTCAGGAACTCTGGAAAGGGAGAGGCATAAAGAATGAGTGTCAAGATAATCCATTTGAATAATTTCTGAGTTAATGAGTGGAAGGGTGTGGATCTGTGTAAATTACAGTAATGAATATTATCATTCCTTGGAGCACAGTAACATCAACACAACCAGTTCTTCTGGGATTCTCATCACAGGCTTAATTCCTGGATATACTGCCACTTTCAAGAGCCATTACTTCTTCATCTGTTTAAAGTAGCTGCCAATAAGCGAACTATGTAGAAAATACTTTTACACTCATGTGGGCCAAGTATCTCATCAATTCATTTATACTTTTCAGTCATTCTGATCTAAGCAAATAGTATTTTGGTGCTATTGTAGAATCTCAGAGTCATGAACAACTCAGGAATGGAGGTTGTTCGTAACTCTGAAATGTTCATAACTTTGAACAAAACATTATGGTTGTTCTTTCAAAAGTTTACAACTGAACATTGACTTAATAAATCTTTGAAACACTACTATGCAGAAGAAAAATGCTGCTTTCCCTTTATTTTGTTAGTAGTTTATGTTTAACACAGTATTGTACTGTATTTCCTCCTCCTCCTCCTCCTCCTCCGCGGCTGCCTGATTGTGTACTTCTGGTTCAAAATGAGGTGTGTGGTTGACACGTCCGTTCGCAATGCTGATTTTCTACTGTATTTATTAAAAGTGACACTATGTAAAGTGGCCTACAGATTTTGATTATAAAATACAAGATGCTGTAATATCAAGAGAAATTATTACAATTAATGTCACAATCCATGTTCACCTCATTAGATAATTTTGACCAAATTCTGTCCTTAGGCATGCACATCTCTCACCAGGGCAGTAGGAATCAAGTTTGAGTATACAGGACCAAAATTTGCCCCTTTAAGTTTACATCCAATGATTTGGAATACTATAATGTAAGTATTATATGAATGTCCTAATACAGTGTATGCTATATATACTATATATAATATAATTATAATAAATATAAAATAAGTATTATATGAATGTCTTAATACACGTAGGTACCTAGGTATGTTAGCATCAGGGAAGGTGGAGTATAGCTTGACACTTTATGCAGAGATAAACTGTTTATATAGGATCATAACACGACCTCCCAGTTCATCTAGCTAGTATTGTACTTTGCTGACAAAAAAAACTCATGTAGAAATGGTACCAATATATTATGAATATTCTATGTCATGTATATTTGTATTTTGACATATTACTTTACTGGGGACAGAAAATAAAGGGGGGCCAACACATTTTATTTAGAAAATGGTCAAACAGTTGCAACTTTATTGAAGCAAAATTAAACAACATTGATTCTTGCAGACCTAACGCAGCAATGGTTCAAAGTGGAAGAGGCAATAGCAGCCTCTAGGTACTCCTATAACTAAGACCTACATTTTCAAATTGGCATATTCAACACTTTATATGCACACACATAGGTGTATGCATGTGTACAAATCCAAACAGTCTTGTGCTAATGCACTGGGCTCAGTGTGTGCACATTCAGGTTACACACATACTAAACTGTAGGCACACTTTGGTCTGTACCTATCTGAAAATTTAAGCCAGAGTGCCATAACTGTTTTAACAAAAAAAATCCTCAAAACCACCTAACACCATAGAAACTTATTTCACTTGTCCCGTCCCCACACGTTTTTTGTCCCCGATCCAGAGGCTAAACTAACTGCTGTTTACACAGCAAACATTGCCTAAAGTTGCGATCATGTGAATCAAAAAGAACTCAAAACTGTCAGGTGGCAGATTAGAAGGATCTGCTTTGTCCTGCCTCCTTTTTATAAACAGCCCTGGGCTGCACGCCAGCCAATCTCGGAATTTTTAGAGGTATTAAGCTTGACCAATTAATCCCTTCTTACAAAAGTCTGCTGCCCCAGCAGTGAAGTTGGCTCTCAGAAGAAACCACAACAATCCTTCACTAGTTGTGGTAATCACTGCAACTATAGTGAATTATAAATGTATTTATTTAAACATCTGAGTAAAAGTAAACTTACAAGAAATTACCTGTTCGCATATTATTCTGACAACAATTTTTATTCTTGGTCAGAGGCTGGTTTTCTAAAACAGCACCTAAAGACAAAAAAATAAAATAAATTAAACATTTTCTTTTTAATGTTATTGTATTTTGCCTGAGTAAATAGCTGTTTAAATGTATTTTCATTTATGCTACAAACTAAGAAGTTTGCCTAATGTAGATAGCAATACTCTGTTATACTATATGTAAACTGAATTAATTTTAAAACTAATGTCAAACATTCATACATACTGTCAAATTCAATAAACCTTTATGGACTAGTGCTACTGATAAAGCAGATACACCTTAAGACTTGTTAGAACTATTTTTCAATGTTTTAATTGTTCAACAGAGGAATTCTGCTTGGAAGAGAATGTAGTAATTCAGGAATTAAAGTGCTTCATGCTTCTAGAAAATCTATATTATTATCTACTGTGATGGGGTGGACTAGGTCCTGAGGCCCTGCCACACCCCCCTCCAGAAAAGGGCAGTAGAGAGGGTCCTCCAAGCTTAGAGAAGGTCCATGGGATGCAGACAATCAGGAAAGAGGCTGTAGGGAGAAGCCAATCAGGGCCCACCATACTTTATAAAAGGAGTTGCGCCCAACTTGAGTTCAGTCTACTGGCAGGAATGCAAGAAGCATTCCTGACTGGCTGCAGGGGTAAAAGGGCTGGACAGATCAATTGCTGGCAGGGGAGCCCAAGAATTTCTTCTGGCTGGCTGCTGAGTCTAAGCAGGTATTTACTGGAAGGAACTGGGAGAGCAAGTAAGGAGCTTATGATTGGCTTCTATTTGCTGGGGCTCAGCTAAGACAGGCTATGGGGAAGTGGCCCAGGGAAATATAGAGCAGCAGTTCATAAAGGGATACCTCATGAGGCTGGTATACTTAAAGGAAGGAAAATAATTAGAACTGTGGCACCCCAGGGAAGGGAGTTGCACTACTGGGACTGACTCAGTGGGGAGTGCTGGTCAGTGGACTAAATCCAAGAGGGATGGCTCAGCAGGAAGGCTGAGGTCACGGGGGTCGCTGAGGTCTCCAGTAGAGGCAAGGAGTCACCCAGAGAAGAAGCCCTCAGAGTGCTGCTCAATACTAGAGTAAGAACCTTGCAACCTAGCTGGATCAGCCGAGAGTACTGTGATACACCCTAGTGGACTGGTTAAAGACTGAGTCTAGGGAGGGTTACAGGAAGATGCACCAACTGAGGGAGGCTAGGCCCCTTTTAGCTTAATTAAGGACCTGGGTCTACGAAGAGCTGTAGGTTGATCACTGGAGAGGGTACCACAATGGACCCTCTTGGACTGTTAGAAAACTGAGCCCTGAAAGCTGCAGGACATTTTGGACTTATATCCCGGAAGGAATTTGTTTGTTTCATATATGGAGAGAGTGTGACTTGGTCAGAGATCTGAGTCACCAAAGACCCACCTGACAAGTGCAGTGGCAGACAGGGGGGCACCAGGAATAGAGGAAATTGAGAAAAATTGCAGGCATGCATACACTCGATCCGGGGGTACCTGTAAGAGGTGGATGCCACCCCATTACACATTTATTGATATATAATTAAACTCTGTTGTTTTATAAATGCCAGTGCACATAATAAACCCAGTCATGATTCTGAAGTCAAATTAAGTTTTGCTGCAGGATTGGGCCCAATTTTTGCAATTCACTAGTGTGTGAAACTTCCAGTCTCATAATTCCTGGTTTTGTTTCTTGATTGTTTCCCTTATGAGAAGTTTATTCCATAATTGTCCACTGTAGGATTTCCTCCAACTTATTCTAAATCATCTAGTTTGGCCATTTTCAGGTTATTGATCAGATGGACCATTGAATTGGACTGGTCTGGTAAGGAACTCCTATTTTCTAAAATTTCCTATTTCTCAATTTATTTTGTTTTAATTCACATATCATACTGTATAGTAAACCACTAAAAATAAAACATTTAAGACTAAATTAATTGTGGCATACCACCACAGGGTGGAAGAGATGGAGAAGTACCACCCCAAGCAAGAGCACAATATCCTCTTTAAAGAGGATGCAGGGTTTACTCCTCTTTGCATCATCCATCTGAGGGATTTTCTCCCTCTCACCATTTAAAAGCATTTTTGCTGGTTAAATGGCAAAACAAAGAATTACTAGAAAGAAATGCCTAAGCCTGAACCTCTCTACTTGTACAAAACAAGTGTATATAGAAGTCTGTTTCAAAAGATTAAAAGAGTTTGTGCTTACTGTATAAATGTAAGTAGATAATTTTTTCTCCCAGAAACTTAAATCACTTCTTTACTCCTTCTTTATGTGTCCCAACCATACAAGAGAAATCTAAAATGGCAACTCCCTATATTACAGAGATGTAATACCAAAGTCTCCACCAAAATGGCAGTGCTCCTCTCACACATACATACAACTTTATCTACTTAAGTGTACATAATAAAATACAGTTAAAAATAGAACATGGCACAAAACAAACAAACAAAAAATCCACAAAATTTACTTACCTCACAACTAAAATGTTTACAACAAATAAATGATCTTGGTATATCTGTGGTATATTCAGCAGAACCCAAGGCTTGCATTGTATACCTGCTGTTAAACAGCTGAAGATTTGTGTGTGTGCATAGTGCAATGTGGGTGAGGTTGAGACAGAGACAAAGGTGTGCACAGAAGCCATGGGAAACGCCTCTTTGTGCTCACAAAAGAGTTCTCACATGTTCACAACTGTAATCCTAGCAGATCCTCAATTATAAACAAGTGCTGTATTATAGATGATATTTGGCTAAACTCCAAAGCAGTGTCCAAATTCCAACATAAAAAGAATACATTGCAGTCAAGTATCTGATTACAAAGTCAATTTAAACAAACCAGAAAACTTTTCTCTTAATTTGTCCCATAAAATATATTGTTCCTTTTTTCAAAATGTCCCACACTACTGTAGAATAACCAAGAGCAATTATCCCAATCAATTTAAGTAAAATACATGACCCAACTTCACACTCCTTTACCAGATTCAGCTGACTCTATACAGATAGAGCAATCTCCCCTGTAGTGTGATAGCTTGCCTATGCATTGTTTAAAGGAATATCCTATCCAGTTGTTTGTACCTATTGCAAACACTTATTTGTACTTTACGATATCTCTGTTCTGAATATACATATGAAACAAATAATGCTCTGCTTAATCTCAGGTAAATTCACTTTCTCCAATCTGCTACATTTTGGCGCATAATCCATTACTGTTTAGACATCCAATACATAATTGAATCTGGTTAACTCTGTCATAACAAATTTCCACTATCAAATCCCTATACTAGTCCAACATATCATAAACTTGCAGAGACTGAATTTCCAATGCCTGGCCCCCTGTGTTGTAATTTACATCTGTGCAAACTAGGTGTAAAACACCACCAATAAAGTGAACCAAGAATTTTGATTTGGTTGTCTTCTTACATTCAAATTGCACAGGTCTAAATGACTACAGAAGGTGTGAGATGGGAATCAGGCTAACAAACCTCTATCTATTCTTCTTCTATCACAATTGTTACTTCCAGCACAGAGCAACAAGTTGAAAATAACCATCTCCATACACTACCCACTGTAACAAAACAGTAACTTACCTCAGGCTTTTTTCTTCTTTAAGGTTTGGATTCTGGAAGCAAATGAGGATTCATGCCATGGAAGATGCCTCTTATCAAAAGTAACTTTATTCAGCTAAGGGAAAAATATGAAATAATTTAAATACTTACATCATTGTTGGTAATGTCAACTTTGGGCACATGATTTAAACTCCCTGACCCTACCCTGACTGAAACCTTTATGAAAAGTGTAACCTTTACTAAAACATATTTCTCATCTGTTTTATTTTTACTGTTCTACCAAATACAATATATCTTAATGCTGAAGACCTGTAGCTTTTATCTTACCCCTACTTAACTTAGAGGGCTCAATTCATCCCTGGTGTAATACTGTTGAAGTTAAAAAAGGTTACATCTGGGATGAATTTTGCCAGGAGTCCTGAAAGTCATAAAAACCTCTAACAATAAGGGACTATCTGAGAGAAGCATTTTGTTACATAATATTGGAATAATCTTTCAATTTAGAAATGATAATAGGACGCACTTTGCTAGATGGTATCACTTAACTTGGTATCTTGTTAGAGAAAATTTGAGAGAGATATCAATGTATTTCACCTGGAACAGACACAATCTATACAGGATCCTACCTCAATCAGTTCTATTCAGATACTTTTTCTGTATCTTATCATAATACCAGTTCTGAAGAGAATAAATATTGTGTGACAGACTACATATACCACATACATTAAAAATTCTAATGTCATCAGAACATAATGCTATACTTATATTTTAGCCTCTTCTACTACCTGAAGGTTCCATTTGATATGTCTTTAATGTAGGCTATAATGTTTGGAATTCTGTAATCTATCAAATTTAATTAGATCTGTTAATAACGATAGCCTCAATCCCACAAAGCATGTACACATAGGCTTAAATTTAGGCATGTGAATAGTCCCATTTAAATCAATGAGACTTAACCATATGCATGAATGTTTTGTGGAATTGGAACTTGTGTGGTATTGAATGTATATTTTCTCTTATCCAGAAGCACAAGGCTCTAAACACAGTGGAAAGCTGGGTTTCTGCTTAATCATGGGCAATCTTTGCAGTTGATGGGCCCACACACACGTGCATTCTGCAACAGGTCTCTGCACTAGAGTACAGGATGGGTTTGTTGGGGCTATGCTTTAGAAACAGCAGGTGAGTTTCTGCACAGGTAGGATCCACTGAACCACAAAACTGCCTAACAGAAAAGCAGTGGATTCTGTCCAGTGCTTGCTCACTTTGCAGTGGTGACTGCAGCCCATTTATGAGGGTGCTTCTTGCTGAGGTTGAAGGTTGAGAGGAGCCCTTTGCTCAGAGCACTAGGATCTGTCTCTAAATTATCTTGTTTGCATTACCCCCTGCACACTTGCTAACAATGAATCTTTTATACTATTAATTTCCTGTGTACCTGAGTTTAAGTTTATATTTTAAAACTGCCAGCTATTCTATACATCTGTGACTTGCTTCATCCCAAGAGGAAGAGAATTTGGGGGACTTGTATGGACAGTCAGATAAAAAAAAGGAATTAAATTAACTGCATTTCCCTATTTTTGTGGTGCTTTGCTCACCACGCACTTTTTTTAAAAACAATCTCCATAAAAGTCCCTAAAGATGATAAATTTCTGAAATCATTTTTCTATTAAGTGTTTTCAAATACTTGCTATTGTTTTTATTGTAGTAGTACCTAGAGGCTCCATGCAGAATTGGGGCCACCATGCTATGTATTCATAGATTGTTAGGGTCAGAATATACTATTAGATCATCTAATCTGATCTCTTGTATTATACAGAACATAGAATTTCACCCTGTTATCCTTGTGTTTAGTCCAAACACCTGTTTGTATACTGTGAAAACACAAAGTAAAAGACAGTCCCTTTCCCAAAAAACTTTTCTATATAAAAGAAGATACAAATGATTGTAACAATTGGTTTAAAGGAAGGAGGGAAGTGGGACAAAAGAAATAGTAATACATAAACTTAAGTTCTTAGGACAGATATACACACAGCTAGGTGGTTTTGAATAGACTAATTTTAAACAGTAAATTAAGATATACATAAAAAGATACAATATTGTAAGTCCCTATGGTCCATTTACCTAGCAGTTATAAATTGGCAGTATTCTACAGGCATTACAGTAAATTAGGTCTCAAAGTATTTGAAGGTGGGCAGATTAGTGGTCTAAAGGGGATGGTGTACTGTGCATAAGAAGCAGCCTGGAGGAAAGCATGGAGGTGCTCATGAAAGAAATGGGCAATGGAAGCTGGCATTGTTGGTAGAGTGGAAGGGACAGGAAAATTGTGATGATAGAAGAATGGATGAGTAGGACAGAGGTAAATTGTGAAAGCCCTTAAAGGTAAGGACCAGAAGCTATGTGGTGGAGAAGATGGAGTCAGTGGAGAGACTTGGAGATCTTTTTCAAAAGTTAAGGAATATGCATAAATGATATATAGAACTACCTATAAAGGAGATCTTACAGGTCACTGCAACAGCCAGGAAAGCCTCTGCAGCCAGATTGCCCTCCTAATGAGCCATATTATATTCTGCTTCTGTCAGCAGAAGTTTCAGAGATCCAGCAGTTTCCAGCCTGAGGAACTGAGAGAAAGTGAGATGCTTCTGAAAAGGTACCACTCTTCCTGTGCAGAATCCATATTGCAAGGTTCATGACCTTAGTGTGGGAAGGGATCAAGGAGGGGTCTGGCAGAAAAGACATTATTGTTCCCTCTTCACCAATAAGAACCCCTAGGCAGCTTTAATCTATACGAGCTACCCCTCAGCATAGAACAGCTCCAAAGATTAAAGAGCTGACACTGGTTCCCTTTTGGCTTCCCCTCCTAGCCATGCTCTCCTAGCACCCAGTAATTAATGAAGTCTCAAATGTTTTGTGATGGTGTATTTTTGTATGTACAACTCGGTTTATGTTTTCACTATAGTTTTCTCAAAACTTTTTTTTGGCTGGAATCCACTTGTACGTGTACGCAATAGGAACCCATCAGTGACCTTCATTTGTAATTCCTCCCCCTCCCGCCCCCAAGGTCACATGAACTGATTTCAGTCTGGTTTTACTAGAAAGGGTACTTTTCTCCTGTAACTAATCCCTTATCGCATGTAAGGCATTCTTCTCTGGCAGCAGATTATTATCACTTCTAAAAACTAGGGTTCAGACAGTACAAGTGACAACTGTAAAACTTTTAGATAATATATGGTCTCTGTGGCAAATCCTGTAGTGTTTACTCAGACAAAACTCCTACTGAGGTCAATAGGAGTTTAGTGTGAGTGATGGCTGATGGCCAGTGAAAGCAGGATTGAACTCAATGGGAGTTTTACCATCTTCCTCAATGGGAGTGGGATTCTGACCCAAGCAGAGGCTGCAGATTTTGCCTTGTTTCTTTTTAACCCTTAGAATACTAACCTGTTCTATATGCAGGACATCTAAAATTCTTGAAATAAGGGATAAAGCATTTAAACGCTTCCTCACATTAATCATTGTTCCTATGGAAATGCTCATGACAGCTATATGAATAACAAAGAATTAATTCAATATTATTGCTATGATAATTTATGTAAAGTAAGCAAAAATATCAAGGCAATTTAACATATAAATGAAATGTATTTATGTATATGCACAGCTATGTGATAGTTTTTTTTTACTTTGCTGCACCTGTATTTTGCCTATGAATCCATCTCCCCAGGTCTTAGTCTCATGTTCCAAAATCTAAGCATCTTTAAACAGATGCCTTTTAAAAATGAATTTATCAAAGAAGTATTTCTTCCTTTTCACCCAACTATGGAAAGTTACCCCAAATTACATGGGCCAGAGGCCCAGGATGATGTCAGTTTTAGCCTCCCCAAAGAAGAAGTAATAGTGTGAGAGCAGTGCTCAGTCTCTGTTCCCCTGCCAGCGGAGAGGGGCTGCTGTGGGGTAGCATACACTAGTCTAACAGGATTCAGCAATGAATGTTTTGTGCTTTCCCCCAGCACTTCCAGAGGCAAAGTGCCTACCACGTGCACAAATGCCATTGAGAATTGCCTGCCATAGGACTGTGTCTTAAAGCCATAATCCAGTCTTCTTCTCAGTTGCATTACCAACTGTGAATGTAATCTTTACAGAAGAATGAGAGCCTGACAAGGGGTATCCGTTACTCCCCATCACTTCTACTTCTTCACTTGTCAGCCATATTTGATGGGGGGGAAGAGGGAGGCACAAGCAAGCTATAAAGTTACATATGACTAGATCCAATATCAGTGACATTGTATTATAAATCAAATAAAAGGGAATGTTACCAAAGAAATCGTATTGGAGATGTCATAGGCACATGGAACTAACAGGTCAAAAGAGCAGAGGAGCAACTAAACTTTTGGAGTATAGCTGAAATAATTCAGCAAATGAATCTGTTTGGTGCTGATACCTGACTGATATGTATTACAACAATTTATCTGACATGCTTTTGGTGAAATTAAGATAATTTGGCTGTGGATAGCTGACTTCTTGTTGGTTTTGGATTTTGAGGGTAGAGAAACATGTTTCTATCACAACTCCCAGCTGCTACTGTGGAACAAATGATAATATCACTACTAGAGTGGAATATGAAAAGAATAACTTATTTCTATATTGCCTATCACCATATTGCTAGGCACTGAGCCTGGCCCATTGGCTCAGAGAGAAGCAGCTTTTCTGCCAAAGGAAGAATTAAGAAAAATATATTTTTAAAAAATGAAGAGCTAGTGAAGAGTGTAGACACAACCGTTAAAGATGAACTGTCCTGAATAGAAAGACCTTGCACTGAGCGTTGAAGACAGCTATAGAGAGAATCTGACATATATGCCAGTTTATAGAATGTGTGCTGTTGTTTCTGACAGAGCAATAACTTTGACCTGGTTTAAGTCTAGGGTTACAACAAAGACAGAAGAAATGAATCTCAAAATTAAAGGTGAACCAGAAGGCACTGAAAATGATCCATGTGAGTACAAATGCATATTAGTCATATAACAGGTATGAGGTTTTGTAAGTTAATATATACTAGCTAGTCTTCATGTCAGAAATGCTTGAAAGTTTCTGCAAGACTGTATGAGAATTCAAATATCTTTTGGTTTGAAAAAGTTATTTTTGCCCTGGCAGTATTTTTGCAGGTGGAAATATGAAAAACTTTAGTTCATGTCTCTACCAAGTTGACAAAACACAATAGACCTTTTATAACTATTGATTTTTGCATTCCTGCAACTAAAAACAATGGCTAATTTTTTTAAGTAGACATTTTCATACTGGTAACTTGTAATGTGGTGTTTATGTTTTTAAAAAGTAATTGGCATGGTTCCTATATTTACAAGTGACTGCAGTGCATGCATAGTAATTACTTTTCATAAAGACTTTTACTCTAAATTTGTTCTTCTAAAGAAATTCTTTCAATGCACTTATCTTCATTCTGTATCTAAGCACTGTTTTATTTTGCTTCTCTCTCTCTCTCTCTCTCTCTCTCTCTCTCTCTTTCTCTCTCTCTCTCACACACACACTTCCATATGGCTCAGTGTGCATGCAGGAAACTGCCTACATGGAGTAATTTGTTGGAATTAGGCCTAAAACTAAATCTACTTTAGCCTTGAACAGACCTTGTGTTTGTGCCTCAATGATCTCCTTTGCTCACTGATGGTGATACTACCGTATATAACTCTGTTGCTGGTACCTGTCCCCAAAACTGAATTCTTTACTTTTATGATGGAAGGACCATCAGCAGACCACCATTGGATGTTTTAACATCCAGAAGAAAGGACAAGCAGCAGCAGCAGCAAAGTCCCTGTCACAACAAGAACCCCTAGAAGTTGCACAACCAGAGAACCAATCTATGTACAAGAAAGAGTCCCCCACTGGCTGCCTTTATACTGGGAAGAAAAGGCAAAAAGTGATCAGATGAGTCTCATAGACACGAAGGCCAGAAGGAACCATCATGATAATCTAGTTGACCTCCTGTACATTGCAGGCTACAGAACCTCACCCACTCATTCCTGTAATAGGTCTATAACCTCCAGCTGAGTTACTGAAGTCTTAAAATTCTGATTAAAAAACTTCCAGTGACATAGAATTAATCGTTTACTGTAATTCAAATCAGCAAGTGGCCTGGGTCCATGTTGCAAAGGAAGGTGACTGATTTGGGGGAAATTGCCATATTTGGTGTCAGGAGGGAATCAGCTAGAGTCTGAGCATGTGAGGAAGACCCACCAGCTTGACACCTGGGAAAGAATTCTCTGTAGTAACTGAGAGACCTCCCCATCTCTGGCTGTTAGAGATTTTTGCTAATAGCTGGGCCATATGCTATTGTAGGCAATTTCATCATATCATCCACTTCATACATTTATCAAGCTCAGAAGCTCAGTTTTAAACCATGTTCGGTATTTTGCCACCCTCCCATTCCCCTTGGAAGTCTGTTCCCAGAACTTCACTCCTTTGATGGCTAGAAACCTTAATCTAATTTCAATCCTAAACTTATTGATGGCCAGATTATATTCATTTGTTCTTGTGCCAACATTAGTCCTTAATTTAAATAATCCCCCTCATTCCCTGGTGTTTATCCTTCTGATGTATTTATAGAAAGCAATCATACCGCCCCTCATCCTTTGTTTTGTTAGGATAAAGAAGCCAAGCTCCTTAAGTCTCCTCTTGTAAGGAAGGTTCTCCATTTCTCTGATCATCTAAGTAGCTCTTCTCTGCACTTGCTCCAGTTTGAATTCATCTTTCTTAAACATGGGAGACCAGAATGGCATACAATATTCCAGATGAGTTCTAACCAGCGCTTTGTCAATGGTGATAACACTTCCCTATTTCTAGTGGAACTACCTTGCCTGATGAATTCTAGAATTGCATGAGTCTTTTTCATGGTTATACCAGGTTGGCAGCTCACAGTCATTCTATGATTGACCAATACACTCAGGTCTTTCTCCTCCTCAGTCATGCGGGAAGGTGAGGAGATGAGGAACCAACAAAATGTCTGTTGAGCAAAATACATGATTAGAGAGAGGGAGAAAGCAAGAATGAACTTGCTTTTGATGTCACAAAAAGTTTGTCTGTAAAAGTAAATAACAGTGTGTTAATTGCCAATAGTTTAAAAAAAAAAGTTCAAATAAGGTTCAAAGGTTCAAAATAAGGGCAGTGACAGATAGGATTTCAAAGATTGGGGAACAGACAAATACAAAATGATAAGAGCATCATGGCAAGACTTTTGTTTCTTGTGTTCTGAAAGTGCAGAATGCATAACATTTAGTATTGGTTTGAGGCAAATACCAATTTACTTGCTCTCAGGCTATGTGCACACTGACAGCAGCAAATTCGCCGCTGTCAGATTGATCTTTTCCAGTTCGATTGAGCAGCAATGAAGACCATTCAATCAATTCGGAAGTCAATCTAATAAAACCACCTCCCCAGAAAGCATAGCACTGCGTCGACAGGAACGCATTTCCTGTCAGCGCAGAACAGTGGAGACAATGCGCTAAAGGGAAGTTATGAAGTCGAAAGGAGTTACGCAAGCTACTCTGTGTAACTTGCGGAACTTCCATCAACTGCTGCCAAATTTTGCCGGCAGAGTAGACCTGCCCTCAGTGATGCAGAAAAGAGATTATATTGTATAAGAGCTGTGGAAGGATCAAACCCTATCTCCTGGATTCAGAAAATTCCTGCAGAAGTCTTAATATCTGGCTACATCAAGATCCAACTTTGTTCATTGCAAAGAATAGCTTGAAAAAACAATTTATGAATATGGTTATATTAAAATGTAATTGTCCAGGGCCCTATGAAGCTAAGTTACATGTTAATTTACTTATCTTTTTTTCATTATTTTCTCTGTAGTCTGGACCTTGACCAAGAAATTTGGATTTTGACAAAAAATAATTGATTACCCCTACCCCAAATGTTTTGGATGTCCTTTAAATAATGCAAATAAACAGGGCTGAACTGTTTATTTATGTGACTAAAAGATATTTTCAAGAGTGTAGCATTTTGTGACATGTTTTCCAATTAAATGAAGTTACCATGAGGTAACTTCTAGATTGTGACCCATCACAGCCGAAGTTCTAAGTTTTAGTTTGTTTTTTTAAAAAGTTTGCCATGCCTTTCATTAAATGAGAGGCATGGTGAAGTCCTCAATCATATTATGCCTCTGTTTCTCACACTCTTAATACAATTAAAGAGAGAGAATGTCTAACATATTAATAATTAGTATTGATTTATACTGAGATTACTCAGTAAATTTATTAAAATTTCCTTCAAATTTATAAAAATATTTATAGGCATCCCTCCTACACGTTGTGCATCTATATCATAAATTAAAACAAAATACAAGCGGACTGCCCAGGAATATTATGCGTTCTATTAGCCACCAGTGAAAAATTTACTCCTCCAAGTACATGAACTATATTATGCTCATAATGTTTGCCCACATAGACCCATTTCATACATAGATATATAAACAGGTGGTGGATAATGAAGCTTTAAGGTGAAATAGGTATTAAACTCTTCCTGACCTGTCTGAAGACTGTGGTACTCAGCACAGCTACAATTTTGAGCTGAAGCTGCTGCATACCTGTCTGATGCATACTGTGGTATACACTTTCTGATATTTCATATTGAGCTTCACAATCATATTCAAGTCCTGGGTCTATGCAAGGGGAATTATTAATCAGTTTTAGCTGAGAAACTGGTATAAATACATGCCCCCAAACCCGCACAAATCACACTGTGCGCTCATGCATTTAATTTCTTCAACAGTGATCCCAGATCTCACTCATATAGTCTCGTCCCCAAACACACGTTTAAAAGCTATTTTTAAAAATCTGTTTGTGTAATAACATTTTAAGATTGCCAATGCAGGATTTCTTTTTATGGTCGTAATTCAGAATTATAGATATTCCCTACTTGAATCCCAGCTCTGCATCACCCTCAAATGTTGGTAAAGTTCAAATTCAGATCCAAACATCACAGCTCAAACCATTCTTATTAGAAATTGGTGTTTTAATAACCAATTTGGCAAGTGGTTATTTGACAAAATAATAGGATAGTATCACTTTTGAAATATTGAAAAATATATTTTAACACTTTAATTTTAAAATTTGGCCACTGGGTGCTCGATATATCTAGTTTTTTATAAACTAAGCACAATCCAAGCACAAAATAATTGTCTAGAAATATCTAAAATAGCTATGCCTAGGGGAAGGATGTGTTTTTGCATTTAATTTTGTATTAATTTGTTCTATTTGACTGGCAGTTACCCCAGTAAATGAGAATTCTTTACTCTATTGGTGTAATCTTTCTCAGCTAGGACAATCTGCTAAATCAATATAATCTCTAGTCTGCATCATGTAATCTTGCAGCTGCTTTGTCTGATTATGTAAGTGTGTGTGTAAAAAGAAAATCCTTTATCATAAAAGCAAAGTTACTGGAGTCTTGGCACCATACTAGCAGGGCCCAAACATTGCTCAATTGAGGACTACATTTGCAACCTGCCAAGAGCT
The DNA here is from genome assembly GCA_007922155.1 of Mesoclemmys tuberculata. Taxonomy (NCBI): domain Eukaryota; kingdom Metazoa; phylum Chordata; order Testudines; family Chelidae; genus Mesoclemmys; species Mesoclemmys tuberculata. The sequence goes on from ML675621.1 coordinate 6,462,499, forward strand.
CGAGAGCTACATTTAATTTTCATAAAACAGAGTAGATTGTTGCAATCTTTATCTTTAGTATGAAGGTACAGTCCCTATATACTACAAGTCCTAACATGCACTGATTCTAGATCCATTTTTATTCTAGCAAAGCAGTGTGTGAAAATTATGGGGTCCAGCATGCAAACATTTGTTTTCATAATCATCCAGCAAGTTCAGCTTGCAGAGATGATAGCTTCCAAGGTTCAAAACACTGACTTGAATAACATAACCTACTGAAAAGACAAATTCTAACATGCAATGCTCCATCTTGGTCCAAGTGCACAGAAAAGATGATCTTTAGAAGAGGATGCTAAATCCAAGCATCAGCTCAAGGAGACAAGAAGTCTTAGTGGCAACATGCCATCCTCACCATAATGGACTTTCCACTAGGATTAAACAGTGATACAATGAGCCGGGGCCTCATTAGCCCTAACAACTGAACTGATGGGTTTCCCCTTATTCCAGGATTTGTCAAATGGTCCTGATTTTTCCCTTACATCCTTATTCTTGAAATACAGATCTTAAAACAGACAGTGAGATAGTGAGGGCTTTGTTGTTGTGTTGTGGTGCTGCTTGGGGCAAATTCACCGTGGTGATGCCTCTCATCGTCCCCTCTACATTAAAAGATTGGGTAGCAAATGGCACCAGGATGCTACAGAGGTACCTCCATCCTCATCTGGGAAAGACCAGATAAAACCATTTTGCACCTTAGCCTGCACTAACCCCCAACCTATTTCAGAGCAACAACTCTGCTGCCAGGTTAGCGTACACCGATCCTTCCTGCCCCCAGTCCAAAGCAACACCTCTGCACAGGGCCCCTTGGGGACAGTGTGCTCCTCCCGCCTGACTCACCTCCCCCACTCTAGGGTGGGGCTCCCTCTAGTAGCGGCACCCGTCCCCCAATCTGGGGCGGGGGGGTCTCTCAGGAGTCACTCGTAGCCCTCACCAGAGGGCGGAGTCATTCTGGAACACGCCCCCCCGGCCATATCCCGAAAGGGCTTTCCTCCGGCTCCCCTCCCCCCTCGCGTGCTGGGGCCTTGCCTCAAGGGCCCCCTCCCCGGACAGGGGGCTCCCTCCCTCCTTGCCCACTTCCACTACCGTAGTACTACGAGCCTTACGCTGCGCGGTCCGTCGCCTCCATTGGGTCTGCCTGCCCCACGTGACGCCGAGCGTGCGCCCCAAGCCGAGCTGAGCCACAGCCGCTTGTTTCCTAGGCGACCCAGGAGAAGGGGAGCGCGCCGGAGAGCGAGCGAGGAGCAGGACCGGGCACTGGCACGCGCCACAGCGAGCCGGGACGCGCGCGCGCGCTGGGTCCCCGATCCCTGGAGAGCGCGTGCCAGCCCGCCAGACCCCGGGAGCGGCTGCAGAGCGGAGCGGGGTGTCCGGATTCCGGGCACCACAAGGTATGTGTCTCCCTGCCCCGCCCCCCTCCGCACTCCCGCAAGGCAGGGTTTGCACACGTGCCCAGTCCCACCCGCAGTGGGAGGCGCTGGGGACCCCTCTCCGTGATACACCACACAGCCCTCCAAACCGTCTCCGGCCTCTGCCCGAGCAGGGCTTCCCCACAGCGGGCTGCGTGGGCCCTATGGCAGGGAGCAGGGCTTCCCCCGTGTAATGGGGAAGTGCAGGTCCCTACGACAGGAGCAAGGCATTCCCTCAT
>ML675621.1:6464189-6480129 GCA_007922155.1 Mesoclemmys tuberculata
CAGGGCTGTGAGAGTCCCTTTGGTAGAGAGCAGGGCATCCCCCATATAATGGGGCTGTGAGGGTCCCTGTGGCAGGGAGCAGAGCATCTGCCATGTAACAAGGCTGCAGTGCTTTCTGACAGGGAGCAGGCATCCCCTATATAACAGGGCTGTGTGGATCTATATGGCAGGGAACAGGGCATTCTCACATATACCAGGGCTGTGCAGTCCCTATGGTAGGGAGCAGGCTGTCTGTGGGGTCCTCATGGCAAGGCAGCCCCTATATGATGTTCTATGGCAGGGAATTCAACCCCATATAGCAGGTTGTAGGGCAGAACATTTCTCTCTCCCAACCCTCTTCATTTAACAAGCTATAAAGTAGCTATGGCATGGAGCAGGACAGGTCATCCTTCAGACATCCATCCGATGGGACAGGCTGTGGGCACCCAATGGCATGGTGCATGACAACATAGTGCCTACCCCACATATTGGGATTTCTGTGCCTTATGATCCACCTGTCTTCCCTGTCCCCAAGAAAAATATATAAAACTGGTATGCTATGGAGTTCCTTTAGTGGGTGATGTGACACTCCATCCTCTCCTTTCAATATAATAGACATGTACTGTGGTTCTGCAGGTGAGACATGGCAGTGTAGCACCCACCATACAAATAACAGGTGGTTTGTGAATTCCTGTAATAGTATATATGTCGGTGCACAGCCTTCTATACAACAGGCATATTCTTGGTTCCCTAGAGAGGGGTGTATTTGAGTAGTATATTGTTTTTGTAATTGGCCCTTGGTTCACATCATGTCTTAGATAACTTCTTTGCTCATTATTTCTATTGAGTGCAATCTTTAGTTTATTAGTAAATATGAGCAGAGGAGGGAAAGTGGACTCCAAAATATTTGTACTTAAAGAAAAAGAAGGCATAGAGCAGTAAATAACTTGTCCTGAAGATGTGGTCATGAATTTGGAAGCAGTTATGAATCTGGTCATTTATTTTGTTTGTTAAAGAAAGAAAAGCTAAACAAAAATATGTACCTTTGGCTGGTGTGGAGTTGTATAAAATATGTGGAAGGTTGACTAGGGTTTGATCTGGTTCTCAGATGCTGCTGAGTTTCCCAATTCCATTATTTGTCAATAGCCATAAAACCAGAAAAATTGTTTTCCATCATTGCTTAGTTCTACCTTGCTGGTCTTGGTCTACTTGACTGAGTCTTTCATGAGGATACAAGTAATTAAGCCATTAGCAGGTGCATGACTAAGAATTATGTATCTGATCTTAGAGAGAAACCTTGAGAACCACCTTACACCATAGTCATCACCAGATATACGTATAAACAATCCCAGGAATCTGGGGGCATTAATGTCATCTCCCTCCTTCCCCCAGTAAAATCCACCTAGTGTGTGATTTCTTCAGGGTAATGCCTCTTAAATTGTGCCTTCATTCTAAATGCTGTAAATCCATAAAATTATATTGTGACTTCAGCCACTTTTGCCAACAAGGTTCTGACCTACATTAGTGTGATATCACATCATTGCAAGAAGACCAGCAGTAGTTTCTGAAGGCCAAATCAATAAGGAATCATTTTTACCAGAAAAATATTTAGTTTTTCTTCTGTAATCTGCTTAGCTATGTAGAGCAGAATTAGCAGGGTTTTTTTCATTACAGTATGTATAGGGATGAAATCAGTAAATGTTGGAGATCCACATGCAAACATAGGATGTACTAGCATGTCACATTAACTTCATTTAGTGAGGTTCTTAATTTAACATGAATCATTATTTCAGTTTGTTGTCCAATTGTCCATATATAAAGGCGCTTGTAAATTTGGTTTGATGTAAATTTCTGTCCATGCGTATTTGACAACAGACAATCACTTGGCTGAATGCCAGACTGAATGCACACCCCTTGAGCCACATTTGATTGTGGATGCAAAAGGTTTTTTTAATATATAATAGGTATAGCACAAGTGTATATAATATATAACATGGGTGTAATCACACACATACAAACATATTCTATATTGAACCCAATTTGTGTAATATATTGTGACAGTGCATTGCCATATATTTGCTGAAAAAGTTAACACAGCAGGACTGAGCTAAGCATTCTGTTGCAGTTTTAATCTGAAGATTCTCTTGCTTGAAGTGAAAACCAGTGTTGTTTTATTATTTTGTTTGTTGTGACCATTGATTGATACTTACAAATACTGCAAGAATTTGTTTCTGATTTTTGCTTAATATACTGTATTATCTATACAGGGTTGGACTGGGATTATACTGGGACAGCACGGTCCTGCTAGTTCTTGTGCAGATACTGTAAGTTCCTGCAGATCAGGCATGTCTGAATACTTGTAAAAAGTTCATTATGTAGTATGACCATAGTAGGGATATTCCACACAAATTAGACAGCAGGTGTACAGTACTGACATCTAGAGTCTTCTGTTGTGAGATGAGATGTTAGCATTAAATAATTGTTACCTTGAGCTTGTGAACTGTTGCGAGACAGTGTACTTTGTTCAGAAAAGGAAAGGAATGCTTCACCCTCTCTTACGAAAGGTTCAAAACAGGAAACTATTGTGTGTTGCTTTGAACACACTGTGTTCCGGGCAGCATTACAGTGGGCTGATGGTCAGCAATGTGACTGCGGGTCCAAATCTGTGAGTAAAGTACCTGAGTACCTGAGGCAGTGCATATGCTCACTGACTCCAGCATGTTTCTGGACAAAGTGCAGTAACTCCATGTTCGTTTTCGTCACTGAATTGCAGAATTTGCTACGTAGCCACTGTACACAGTGTGGTGTGTTTCTCTGACAAAGGATGAAAAGGTCTGGGTCAGACAAGAAAGTATATGTGGTTAGTATTGTATATTCAGTACTACACAAAAGTAATGTGTATCAAGAGTGAGCAGTTATTTCAGCCTTAGAACTAGAAAAACAGGCTGTATGCTCTGCCAGTTCATGGGGAGGTGGTGGGAATGTTAGTAAGGGCATGACAAAGGTCAGCTAAGCAGGGCTCTACCCTGATCTAGCATGCATGGAGTGCAATGAATAACCCAGAGTGCAATGAATAACCCAGAGCTCAGTTGAAATGTCTGTGATTGTGACAAACTGGGTGACGTAGTATCTTCTATTGGACCAACTTCTGTTGATGAGAGAGGCAAGCTTTCAAGCTTACACAGAGCTCTTCTTCAGACCTGAGAAATGTTCTCAGAGCGTCACAGCTAAATACAAGATGGAACAGATTGTTTAGCATAAGTAGTTAACATCTTTCAAGGGACCATTCAAGGTCCAGTGGCTCATTAACACCTCTCCAGTCATAGGGGCAAGAAATAAAACTGGAGATTGTTGTAATAATCCATCAATCCAGCTGTGACACTCTGAGTACATTTTCCAGACCTGAAGAGGAGTCTGTGTAAGCTTGAAAGCTTGTATCTCTCACGAACTGAAGTTGCTCTAATGAAAGATATTACCTCACCCACCTTGTCTCTCTAATATCCTGGGACCCACACAGCTACAACACTGCATGTGACTGTGACAGATATTCTGGTTGCGACATAGGGTGTAGAGTGTAGCCACTCCCATAGGCACCATGTCTGTTTCCAGTATATGAGTATGTGGGTGTTGATAGCTGTTTCAGAGGGACACTAGAAAGCTGTAGGGAGTATGCAGTCCAGTACCTACCACCATTCTCTTTGTTGTATCACATGGTTATTTCTGCTGTGATGGCTGATGGTAGTTTTCCTGCATCATGGTTAGCAGGTTGCTGGATGCCGTTTTCCTCCCTGATGGTCTGTGTGATAATGTATGGTGAAGGTAGCACTGACTTTCCGTTTGTGTGTTGCCCCAAGGACTGCTTTTAGCAAAGGGGGATGGAGTAGCAAATTTCTGGGATGGGTAAGGGCATTTGTGTGTTAGTGTATCCGAAACGGAAGTGGGAGGAGTTAGACTGTCCCACCAGCAGAAGTCTAGCCTCTTTACTGGAAGCCAACAGTCTGATGTTTCAGCATCTGCATGTGTTTCAATCTTCTGCCCTACCTGAATGCAGAACAAGCAGTTACTCTAATTGTGCTATGTAGTGTAAAGATTGTACAGGAGAATTACTCTTACCTCTTTGAAGGAGTAGTGAATGAGGCCAGTGTAAGGATGGCACTTTACTCAACCCATCTACTCCCTGGATGACTGGTTAACTTTATGGACAAAAGGTTTCATCCTTGTTAACGCTGCAGAGCTAATATAGCCATGGGAAAGTGAGCTGAAGTTTCTTTTGCCGCATGTGTTATCATTAGAAGTGTCAACTAAGTTATATTTGCAGAATCTTTATTGCGAGTGGTTATATAAGAGGAAGAAAATGTTAGATTTATTTATTTATTTATTTAGAATCATAGATCGAGTGCCTGCTCCCATGGAACCCAATGGCAAAACTCACATTAGCTTCAATGGGTGCACGAGCAGGCCCGGAGTCTGCAGTGGTGGCATACAGAACGTTTGTTCATTTGACTTGTAAAATTGATATGATTATGACCAAGCCAGAATAAATATAAAACGTCACCAATACTTTTAGAGTTGCTTATCAGTTTAACTCCACTTTAATGTATTCTGTGAAATTCTAGCTTTATACTTCTTAAAAATAAAATAAAAAGTATTGCTTGTTATTATTGTCGGGCTAAACTTACCCTGTGCCACCCTTTGGCTGCACAGGCCCTTGCCCAGGGGGGAACCAATGTGCAGAGTGGTTACAGGATGCAGCAGGCCCTGAAACTGCACTAGAGGTAATGGGAGGATTCCTTTGCAGTCTCTGTCCCTGCAGACCCAGTTACTAAAACTACACGCTGGGCTCAGAGTTGGCTTGATGAGAATGATGTATTATGCTTCATTTAGTTATAGGGTCCAAACCAGCCCTCAGTTGCACCCATGTAATTCCACCAAAGCCATTGGTGGTACATGAGTTTAAGCAGAGGCAGAATCTGTTATGTATACTTGAGAAGCATATGGAAGTGATTCAGTTTCTAAAGAATTACTAACTAAACATCTGCCTATTTCTTGGTTCATTCAAAACTTCAGTGTTTCACTGTAAAGATTTCTCTCGCTGTCCCACTTCCTTTTTATCTCCTCCACCGTCCTTTGCTATTGGAATCATTTAGGCTGTGAGCTTTTAAGGGCTGGTGCCATGTATTTCCTTGCTTTATGAATTACCATGTACATCTCTGGCACTATTAACATTTTTTAATGTAGTTATATTTGTATAAAGAACTTCAGGTTGTAAAGTCATGTACTCAAAAGTTAGGAAATGCCAGATTAAGATTGTCTGTGCAAACTTAATTCACCCCGTGCGGTGTACATCCTGTATACTTAATGAGGCAGGGGAGCCCTGTGGAAAAAGAGGTATGAAATATTATAATTAAATACTCTATCAAAATGCACTTGAATAATGGAATTTCCTAACTTTTGAGAACTTAACTTTTCAGGCAAAATAACAATCTTGTAACATAGGAAAACCTCAGAAATACCAAACAACAACTAACAGAAAAGGTAAAAAATTCTGCTATGTGCAACTCCACCAAGTCTCCTCCCCCAAGGAAATAGTGTCAGGAAGATTTTAACCTTAAACCTGCAGCACTAACCTCTGCTACTTAAGCTACAGGACTAATTACACGAGCTGGCAGAAGGAGAAGGTGGTTGTCACAGATGGGCTATGGGGACCAAGTACTGGGTCTGTGCGAAGGAGGATCTCAGCCCACATCTATCACTTTCCCCTCCTCTGGAATTAGGGGGGCTCCTGCCCTATGTGCTGTACCCAGATGGGGGTGATCCAGGGAAGTGGTTTTGGGGAGCCTGGCTTGGCTGTTTTCCCTCAACCCTCCTCTTCTCCCACCCTGGCAGATTCTAGGCTATCCCGATGCAGTGTGTGCTGGCGATGACGCTTTGACAGTGTCCAGCCCCTGGCATGAGAATGTTCGTATTCAGTTGTTGTTTTGGCAGGCTGTCAAATTTTTCCTCGGACATACAAGCAAGGGTCCATAGATGCCCATTTTTAACAATATATATCTCAGCTAAATCTGAATGTAATGCTGAGGGACAAAGAAAGGGCACTTTTATAGCCTGAGGGCTGTTTCCCTGTTGAACTTCAGAGGCCTTCTGTAAGCAGTGGGGGTGTCAGAGCGTCTCAAATAAAGAAAGGTGCAAGAAACTTTTACAATAGAAAGTGTTAGGAAACTTAAATATAGGGGTCATTACCAGCTTCCCCCTATAATTAAAAATGAGAATTCCCAAATTTAAAAGGTGAAATCCTGACCATGTTGAAGTCAGTGGGAGTTTGGATTCAATGGGTATGTCTATGCTGCAATTAAACACCTGTGACTGGCCCATGCCAACTGACTTGGGCTTGCAGGGCTCCCCCCTCATGGGGTCCCAGTGCCTGAACATCTGTACCATGATTTTACAGCCCTGCAGCCTGAACCTTGTGAGCCTGTCAGCTGCCATGGGCCAGCCACAGGTGTTAAACTGCAGCATAGACATACCCATTGACGCCAATGGCAAAATTCCCACTGATGTCAGTAGGGTCAGGATTTCACTCAGTGTGTTTATTTGTCCAGGTCCACCATCTAATTTCTGCTGGGAAATGCACAATCTGAACTATCCGCCTTCTTTGATGAAGGTTTACCTGTATTGATTTACATTTCCACATGAAGCCTTAGGCCTTCTTGCTGCAAAAAGTGGATTCTAAAAAAGTTTTTTAGTTAGCTCAGGAGCTCGTAGCTGTAATAATTTACATTAGCAAACTGCCAAGGTATGAACACTGGGCATGTGATGTGCATCAGTCAACAAATAACCCATGACTTTTCTCAATATCTAATAGGCTAGTGGAATTTACAGGCCCCTTCTAATAAATTATCACGTTCTTATCGGGAAAGATAAAATTAGTAGATTTGGAAAACAGCTTTTTTTTAAAAAAAAAGATAGAAATAGGAGATAGATCAAGGTGCAAGTGTTCATTTACACAGTTGATCCATAAATAAAAGAACCTTTTAAAATATGCACTTGTAACTGATATTCATCAGTATTCTCTATCCTTTCTGTCTACTCCCATCCTAAGTAATTTGTTCACTGATTTTTTTTAAATTATTTTTTTTAAAGCAGGGTTTTTGAGCAAGGAAACAGATAGTAAACTAAATAAATTGAAATGTTTACCTTTTAAGGTGTTAGTCACAACAAATATCTCAAAAAGGGCACAAACTCCTTGGAGTCATTATAATATGTGACCATATCGTATCTTCCAGTTGGGACAACAGGGCCTAGGAAGCTCCAAAGTTTGCTTAAGAGTTTCTGATACATGTTCTCTTTGGCAAGAAGAAATTTGGAGGAGACTGTGGAGTAGACATGGCCTCTAGACCTCTAAGGGCTCGGTGATCCATGGGGAAAAGAAGTTTCAAACGCTCAGAAAGGCTCAGAGATGTCTCTCTGTAGTGGTGTTTTCCTCCACACACATTCCCCCTCCTCAAGAGGCACGGTGCCTTTGGTTCTTTTGCCCATGCTTGTGAGACACCCACCCTTTCTCCAAAGGGTCTTTCAGGAAGTTAATCCTGCTAGATGTATGTGACACGCTGTACCCCACGTACACCCTTCTAGTGTGATTTGTGTATCATTCATGTTCACCCTTATAGTGCAACTGTGTATTGTCTAATGCAAAGTATGTCATGTAAGGTGTTTTTGGAATGCTCATGACATACTGAACATTATTATTATGGGAGCATGTTTCCTGCAGTGTCACATGTATGTACAGATATGAAACTCTGCTATGTCATATCCCCAAATGTGCGTCTCACATGGCTTGAATAGAAGCAGACAAACACAAAGATGAGGGTCCATGCCTCACAGGGGCAAGCATACAGGAACAATGGACTGGCCTGAGCACCTTTAAGTACTTTAGCTCAAGTGGAAAAAATCGTGCCCATTGCTAGACATGGCCGGTCGGTCTCCTGACCCCAGGGAAGTCAAGGAAACTTGTTATAAAAGAGAGGCATCTTTGTCTCGGGGCTCTCCCTTGGAATCCATCTACACAGCAACATCAAGTGTACTGACAACTGTCTCTGGGGGGGCCTGGCCGTAAGAGGCATCTCAGCCAGCTGTGGTAAGCTAACATCACAGACTGAAAAGCTACTGAAATAGTAAGTTTAGTTTAGGATGTGAGCTACCTTTTAATTATTGTGACCAACTCCTTGATTCATATTAATCCCTTGAATCATATTAATCTGATTCATATTCACTTAAAATCTTGCTGTAGTCAATAAGCTTATTTTTTTGTTTTATCTAAAACAGTGCATGTGGATTGAGTGTGTAGAGACTTCACTTAGAATGACAGAGCTGGTGCAAATAAATTTCTTTGATAAATTGACTGACAATGTAATGAGCTTGCAGGGTGCAGTGTACAGCACTGAACTCTGTAAACTGGCAGTTCCGGGAATTGCAAATGGGACTGGGGGTGTTTGCTGGGGGTCAATCCCATTAGTAGCTGGCCGGAAGCACACCTTCACTGTGCCGGGGACTGGTTACTCGCAGAAGGCTGGGCGTAGGCTAAGCCAGGAGTTGGTGGTTCACACAGCAAAGAAGAATAAGTTAGGACTCAGGAGTGAGGAATTGGGGTGACACAGCTACACGCCAGTCCAGGTTGTAGGGGGGGAATGTCAGTGTAACATTAATTTTTCCAAGGCATCCGCCTGTCTAGCAACGATTATGCTGAAGAAAGCAACGGCTCTCTAGCTCCACCTCAACATTGCCCTCCCTATCCTGAGCTCTGCGTCCCAAATTACAGGGAGCAGAGGAGTTTATGTAGGGTCCTGGTATGGGGTGAGCATCATTCTCCTTGATCTGCCTTCCTCCCCTTTTCTTTCGTTTATACCCAGTTTAATTTATCTTTGCTCACTTCCCTGCCTTGCAGTGGAGTGGAGCATATGACAATGTATTGACCACTGGGTTGCTACATATGCATTTATCATGCCGTCCTTATGCAGGAAAAAATTGCATGCACTTCAGTAGCTCTTTAAGTGTTTATTCTTTCCCGTGAATGGGAGTTATTCATGGAGAGTTAACAAAACAGACCCGTGTGTGCAACCCCAAATTCCTATATTAGTAAACAGCTATATTATGGTAATGATCAAAAGCTATAAGGCTTGGGGATCCCCATTGTGCTGCATGCTGTTCAAACATAGATAAGAGGCAATCTCTGCCCTTGTGAGTTTAAAGTCTAAATAGTTTTTGTTGGAATAATGCGTATGGTGATGTTATTATATTTTAGATATATAGATAGTACTGTACATCTAATTAGTAATCCAGTCTTTGTATTTTTGTTCCATAGCACAAACTCCCATTCTGATGTTGTTGTTTAAGTGCAAAACCACACATCCTAAATACTTTAAATTTTTGTTTTATCTGATAATTTTAAACAAATACCTTTTAAAAATGCTGCTTCTGTAAATGTGGAGTTTTAGTCCCAAGCTGTGATAGAGACATTAAAATAATCATATTTGAATTACGATATTTTAAGGACCTGATCCTACAAAATCAAGTTCCATTGCCTCCAGTGGGACAACATATGAGTGTAAAGGTCTGTCTGTATAGATTCCTTTGCCGTAATCGGGCTTCAAGTTATTAAAAACTGAAATAATGTCAACAGTCTAACAGTCAACAGTCTATTATGTATTTTGTTGGTTTAAAGAGATACCAATAAGTATATTAAAAAATCACAATTTTGACTGGATTCTCTTACCTACAAGTAACCCTTAAGATTAATACAGATAAAAGTTCAAAGAAATTTTATCTACTTTTTCAGTTTGTTTATTTGTGCATTTGACAGTTAGCCCTATGTGTACTGTCTATTTCCCCTGTCATTAGTTTGGATCTTTCACACAGCAACATGGGAGAGAAAAAAATTAAAATAGGAAAACGTGATTGAAAAACAAAAAAGTTGGTAGGGGGTATCAGAAGTTTGTGTATTACTTGAAACTACCTTCTATGCTCTTTGGAGCAGGGACTGCCTTTTTGTTGTGCGTGTGCGCAGTGCCTATGACCATGGGGCCCTGTTTTCCTATTAGAGTGTGTAGGCAATTCACTGTACTTTTTTAAAAATTGGCTGGACTTCATTTTGACTGTTTTCCTTAAGCATCACTTTGAACAGCAAAACCAGTCTGATTGCCACTTTTTGATTCTCATGTAGTAGCACAACATTGTTTAGGTTTCCTGTAAGATGGCAGGGGAATATTTCAGATTAAAACACAACACAGTACACTTTTTTTCACTAAATTTTAGAAAAACAATCAAAACTGTGCATGTTAGATTTAAAAAAAAAAAAAAAAGAAAACCTGCATTTTAGGCCTAAATCAAATTAATAATGATCCTTCAAAAACTAATGAATGAAAACACCTTTACTATATGTATGAAAAAGGAAACCCTGTCACACATGCACAACTGAGAAACTGGGCTATCTATGTAGATAGCCATGAGTGTTTGGGAGAAAGGGCCACTCAGCTGGCTATTATTGCAGTTTCATGCTGACTGTGTCTCCTCAGTTGATGGGCTGTAGCTGAATGTTCATAGTGTCATTATCACTAGCTGCAGCCCACCCTGCCTGCCAAAGCTATCTGAGCACAGTATGGCTCAGCAAGTCCCTGCTCACTTGTGCTTGTTAGTGTTCAGGGTGGAGCTACACCTTGTGTGGTCCTCTGGAATTCTTCTCAGTGGAACGGTGGTTTTTACACTGCATAAAAGATGAGTTGCATTAACAGTAAATATAATATACAATGGAAGTTTTTTTTGTTCTTGATTTGTTATTTTTTAAAATATGCAGTTTTTTTTTCTTGCAGTCCTTTGGAATAATTTCAAATATTTAAGCTTGCAAGAATTTGCTGAAAGATAAATCAGTGGTAGGTATAACTCTGACATGCTCAAATTCATAGATGGTTTCTTTTCACAAACATGGGTCACTATATATTAGTTCTAGCATAAAAATAAGTAGATATCCTTTTCTAGACATCTCTAAGAAAAATGAAAAAGAAAAGAAATTTCTTTTTAAATTTAGCTTCCTGACAAGACAATTATGATGATGCAGAAATCAAGATCAGTCCATAGATCACCACAATTCCTCCTAGCCCTAATATGAGGAAGTTAAGAGCTTAGATGATTAAAGATAGCCACCATTTTCTCACATCTATTATAATGATATAAGTAAGAGAAATAATCCTGCTACTTATGTGGGAAGATGGAACTTCAGCCAAAGTGAGCACTTTATTTTTAACAGATGTCCCAAAATGCTGCTTTTGAATTTGCACACACTTCCCTCATCAGTAGACACACCAGAAGGCGATAGTTTTGGTGTGCAGGAGAAAAGAATTCCTTCCTGGGAATGCTAGGAAAGCCCGCAGTGGCAAAGTAATCCTCTTTATTCTCTGAGAGGAGACATAAGGGCTCAATGATTCTTGCATGCTTTTGAAAATTGAGTTACATGCTGACCAGTTGCAAGGTATTTTAAGAGCTCCTTTTTCACTTGATCAAAGAAGCTCTTTAACAATTCTCGTGTTCTCCTGAAGTTTGTCAGCAGTGTAAAGAAAGGTATTTAACATTTGTTGTCCTCTGGCAGCTGAATGTTAAACATAAAGTGAATGCACTGTTTCCCTTTAATACTTGTATAGAATCTGTTGCTTTTGAAAAACTTGTTTGAATCTAAAATGAGTTTGCTTTTCCAGGGTTGTGGAATGGGAGTGTAGAAAATATAGTTGAGGCTATGCCTACCATTACTTGTGTTTGAAATCATTGGCTAAAGTTAACTAGACAAGAAGAAGAAGAATCAAGTATTGTTCAATTGGCAAATTTTGAAATAAAAGGCCATAGCTGATGGCTCTTTGGTGGTTTAGACAAAATAGGGTGTTAGCATCAGTTCATTTCCTAGTGAGTAAGCATCCACATCCTCCAAAAAACACCACCTTAACTAGCATGCTTATTGGAGAGATAGGGTGGGTGAGGTATCTTTTATTGGAACAATTTCTGTTGGTGAGCAAGACAAGTTTCGCCAACAGAAGTTGATCCAGTAAAAGATATTACTTCACCCACTTTTTCTTGCTATATCCTGGGATGGGCACGACTACAACAACACTGCATACAATAGTAGCGTACTAATTGACAGCCTCAGTGGAGAGAGTATGGATTTAGTGGGCAATATGTAAAATGAGCTTTCATCTCGCATTTAAAGTTGGTACCTACAGATCAGGGTTGAGGCATTGAGCCACACTGGCCTGGAAGCTTGCGCTTGTGCTATTGACTGTTTTGTAGATAAATAGAACATTTCACCCACAGCACCGTCCGTCATCTATGCCTTTCAAAGGCTCTAAAATTCATGTTGAAGTGTACTGATTTTTTAGATAGTTCCTGCCCATACCGCTTACAATCTCTTCTGTTTGTACGATGCCTAATGCCTTAAGGCCCTGATCCTGATTGGGGTAATGCCATAATGTAAATGAGTATCAATAATAATAATGTTTAAAAGAAACAAAGGGCCAGCATTAAAAATACAGCTCTTGCTAATTAAGAATTTGTTACTGAAGAGAAACAGGTGGCTTTGTGGTATTTTGTTCCTCTAGAAGGACTCTGGACATCTGATCTTGATGCTATACAGTAGTTTCATTGAAACAGTTTAACAAACCAGTTCACAGGCTGAAATAGACGATTTTGCTATTAGTTTCATTGCATACGTAAAGCATATTGCATGAACAGCGTTTGGCAGGAGCAAGCATAGTATATATGAAACCTTTAATTATATACTGTAGGCAGCTCTGTCTGGGTAAGAAGACACCACATTATCAAATGACATGCTGTAGTCATTCAGAATGCACACAACAGCTTGATCATTGATTGAATGATTGGTCTCTGTCAAGGAGATAACAGCAATATTTTCATTAGAGCCTGGCGGTGAAATTTTTGAATCTCTTGTTACCTGATTGATGTAAGAACTGAAGGGAGCTATGTTCAGTGAAATTTTTATAGCAGTAAAGACATAGCACATTATGTTGTGTGTCACTTCCACTTTCTGTATGTTACTAGCAATTCCAAAATGGTTTCCAAGATATTTAAGTTTAATTTAATTTCATTTTGAGTGGATGTAGCAGCACTTAATACTATATAAGTTCTGTTTAAATACAAAGAGAAATGAAGAAAAATGGTATTTTGGGGAATATTTACACTATTCTGTTTTCCAAACTGAAGAAATAATAAGCTTGTGATTAAGGCACAGGAGTGGGAGTCAGGAAATCTAAATTATATTTATGGCCTTGCCACATACTTCCTGAGTGACCATAGGCATTCCACTCGACCCCTTTGTACCTCAGTTTCCCCATCTGTACAAAGGAGATAACATCCATCTCACAGGGGTTTGTGAAGCTTAATTCATTTGTTTATAAAGTACTTTGAGATCCTAAGATGGAAGCTGCTGTTGAATGGTAAATAATTAATTGTACTAGAGTCTCATTAGGGACTGATAGTTTTTACAAGTCTGATGAAACATGTAGCTCTGAAAATGGCCTGCAGCTATTCTGGATATATGGGCTCCTGCTTTGGACTTGTCAATCTGGCAGAGTCACCAGTTGCCACAGAGAATTTTCAAGGTGCGGGAAATCTTCACTTTTTTGATGCCGTCTCTCTTCTTCAGATTTCACTCTGCCTAAGTCAGGCATCTAATTTTCTGTTTCCTAGCACTCACACTTTAAAGAAGAAACAACAGGGTGGTGGAACTTAGACTGTTGAAAAATGCCAAAAATTCTGGCCTTATACATTAAATTGGCCTGTGACTAAGTACAGTGATACCAATTAATAATAATAATGTGTTTATTCCATATCCCTGGTTTCTCAGGCCATCGAAGAGCTCTCTGCCTTGCACTAGATGAGTTACATTTTCAGTACAAGCTATATACCTATTTGGGCTAGGATCAGCACTTTTAGTCTTCCCCTAGGAGATGTGATGATTGTAGCATTTATCATACATAAAGGAATCTGCCATAAATAGCTGTCAAAAACTAGACCAGCAAGGGGAACAAAGAGAATAGTATCCAGGATCTTAGAAACCTTTCTGCTAGTGGAGTTGATGGTGAATTAAGGTAATCACTCCCTTAGTGCTCTCCAAAAGCTCCCATTTTGGAGCAATAACAGATATGAGTGAGCATATCTGGAAAGGTGCCAATGAAGGTACCTGACGAGATAATTCCATTGGAAAGAGACCATTCTAATGTGTCAGAGCATGAAGATGTTGAGCATCTTAACTTGACCTAGTCCTAGGGCCAAAGCATATTCATGCTCATTTGAAAAACTGAGAGTCCAAAGACAATACTGTGACCTGGATTAAAAATGATTACTGGTAGGAAAATACTGGATTTGTCACAGTGATGGTTTATTGGTGCAGGGAGAATATCTTTCTGAAGGATATACTCCTGTTGGACCAGTCCCTGGTCACTTTAATTACTGATGTGACTCTCCTACGATGTGGGGAAGAAGCAAGACAAAACAGTACAATACAGTTGGTCCAAAAGAAAGATCAAAATCCATGTGAATATTCTAAATATAAGGGTATTTCATCTGTCTTTTCTAAAATCGAGGAAAGACTGGAAAATAAATTGTATACTGATCTAATTAGCAAAACTGACAAACGTCCTGTAGCACTTTAAAGACTAACAAATTTAATTTTTGTAGGCATAAACTTTCGTGGGCTGTAAAGTGGGTTACAGCCCATGAAAGCTTATACCTACAAAAATTAATTTTGTTAGTCTTTAAAGTGCTACAGGATTCTCGTTTTTGCAGTGTACAGACTAACATGGCTACCCCTCTGGGACTGATATAATCAGATAGCCCTTTGCCTTTAGCAGAGAAAAATGAGGTGCACAAGACCAAGGTCCAAAATCCCTTCTCTGCGTCCTTTAGCAGAGGGGAGCAAAAAATGGAGTAGACTCAGATGTCAAAGTGATTTCCCCAGGGAAAGCTCTGAGAGGGCAAACTCCAGGGTTCACGGCTCTGTGCAGATATAACTAACGGAAGCCTGATCACTCCTGCTGACTTCAGCAGAAATAAAGCTGCTCTCCTCAAGACCCTTTGTGCATTCTAAGCAATGGGAATTTCAGGACATATGGTCTGTATTTCAGGTAAGTACTGTATATTTAGAGGGATTGGATTGACTTGGTGGGGGTTGGGCTTGATGACCTCGCTTCGCCTTGAAAACGGGAAGGCAGAAAAAGGGATTTGCCAGCATGAAAAACAAGCTGATTCATGCTGATGGTCAGGTTCAGTACATGACCCCTATACAATATTTTCTCTTCCCTCTATCTTGGGCAGCAAGACTTGACTGATGGTTTAACTTTAAATTACTATTTTCTCATATCATGACTAACAGATCCCTTTCATTCGTCACTGAAGGAACCACCCATCAGCTCACCTGGATCCTTGTGAATTAAACAAGGGAGGAAATGTATGGCAAGGGCTAATCAAATATAATATGGATCCACCTGGTGCCCTGGTCTCTTCTCATGGCATTTTAGCTTGGTAGGGTTTGAATTGCCAATGATCCCAGAGTATAATCTCAAAATAAAAGGGGGGCTGGAATTTAGTAGTGGGGTTGTACTGTAATTCATCTGTGGCATAGTCAGGGTTGCTGATGACATTTTTATCCCCTTTTTTAGATTTTGTCTCTTTGGGTTTTGATTTTGGTGTGTATTTAGCTCTCTCTCTATTTCTATTATATATATATATATATATTGTGACAGGGTCAAGCCAGACGGCTATGCAAGGGTGCTCCTATTTGGAATCTGGGGTAGGTGGGTGGGCGCAAGCCCACCCACCGCTAAAGGCTCCCCCCCCAGCCTAGGGGCGGAGCCACTGGACCCAGATCCAACTAATTACGGGGGACAACAGATGAAAAAACAGGAAAGGG